>CM026897.1:24881570-25430127 GCA_015227895.2 Colaptes auratus
TTGATGATCTGGATGAGGGGATTGAGACAGTCATCAGCAAATTTGCAGATGACACCAAGTTGGGAGCAGATGTTGGTTCAGTTAGAAGGCAGAAGGCCCTGCAGAGGGACCTCGACTGACTGGACAGATGGGCAGAGTCCAATGGGATGGCATTCAACAAGTCCAAGTGCCGGGTGCTGCACATTGGCCACAACAACCCCATGCAGAGCTACAGGCTGGGGTCAGAGTGGCTGGAGAGCTGCCAAACTGAAAGGGACCTGGTGGTGCTGATCGACAGCTGCCTAAACATGAGCCAGCAGTGTGCCCAGGTGGCCAGGAAGGCCATCGGCATCCTGGCCTGCATTAGGAATGGTGTGGCCAGTAGGAGCAGGGAGGTCATTGTGCCCCTGTACTCTGCACTGGTTAGGCCACACCTTGAGTCCTGTGTCCAGTTCTGGGCCCCTCAGTTTAAGAAGGACATCGAGACACTTGAATGTGTCCAGAGCAGGGCAACAAGGCTGGGGAGAGGCCTTGAGCACAAGCCCTATGAGGAGAGGCTGAGGGAGCTGGGCTTGTTTAGCCTGAAGAAGAGGAGGCTCAGGGGCGACCTCATTGCTCTCTACAACTACCTGAAAGGTGGTTGTAGCCAGGAAGGGTGTGCCTCTTCTCTCTAGCAACCACACACCAGAACAAGGGGACACAGTCTCAACCTGTGCCAGGGGAAGTTTAGGCTCGAGGTGAGGAGAAAGTTCTTCACCGAGGGAGTTGTTCGTCATTGCAATGGGCTGCCCAGGGAGTGGTGGAGTCACCGTCCCTGGAGGTGTTCAAGTGGGGATTGGACATGGCACTTGGTGCCATGGTCTAGTCATGGGGTCTGTGGTGACAGGTTGGACTCAATGAGGTCTTTGAGGTCTCTTCCAACCTTGGTGATACTGTGATACTGTGATACTGTTATTTCATGTACATTATTTAAACAGTTTGCACTGCGTTAGCCAAATGAATTCAGTTAGTGAACTGGCTGTGCACCAGGGGAAGGAAAAACAGTTCAAGCAAATAAACACTAATCCATATTATAAAAGCATATTGTGTGAATATGAATTATTCCATGGAGTGGAGCACACACAAAGCATATTGCTTTCAATATTACTCATCTGTAACACAAAAAAGGAAAGTAATTCCTTGTTACGGCACATTCATAGCAGACAGTGAAATGACCATGGGAAGGGGTAACGTTTTCTTCACTAATTCAAACAATGATGCACTTGTTGTGCAGTAACTTGTACTGCCTGATTTAAAATACAGAGATTTTTAGAACTAAGGTGCTGTCTCCTGCAGTGTTGCACCTTTTCTTTCCAGTGTGTGCTCTTCTGAAGTGATAATCGGAATCAGACTGGAAACACAATAGAAGTGGGTGTGAGGTTTAAAGGAAGTGTCACAGAACAGATCTGGTTCCTACCAGTATAAATGTGTGAGCATTGTGTGCACCTCAGCAATATTTTGGCACACCTAGATGTTCTTTTCAACTGTTCAAGGGTACAGAAGTGAAACGTTTCAGAGCTGGAGTTCACTGGTATCCCTGAATCACATACAGCAGCTCTGAAATCTTTGTGCTGGTCACCACCCTCAGCAGAACTAGATTTTCTTGGCTGCAGCAGCACTTCCAGGACAGTGATGGAAAGGAGAACAGGAATGAGGTCATGCTGGGGAGATTAGCTGTTGTGTGGCCCACCACAATAAGCTTCTGGTAAGATTCCCCCTGGGGAATGAAAATACAAGAAATCTTGATACTTAAGACAGAGATTTCTCTATTTTAATTTTTCTTAGTATCCACTGTAGAAGCATTCTGTAAAATTAACTAGTAAGAGCAATGGTTAGTTTTCTGCAGAACTTTTAGAAAACTGTCACACTCCTAGAGATTTTGAGTTCTTCTTGCATAATGCAGTGAAGGTTTTCTATTTCTCCATGTACAGGATTACTTTTCTTGCAGATCACCAAATTGCAGCATAGAATCACAGAAATGTCAAGGTTGGAAGGGACCTCAAAGATCTTCTAGCTCCAACCCCCATGCCATGGACAGGGACACCTCACACTAGATCAGGTTACTCACAGCCACATCCAGCCTGGCCTGAAAATCCTGCAGGGATGAGGCTTCTACCACCTCCCTGGGCAACCTGTTCCAGTGTCTCACCACCCCCAACAGTGAAGACCTTCTTTCTAACATCCAGTCTGAATGTGCACACTTCTAGTTTTGCTCCATTCCTCCTAGTCCTTTCACTACCTGACATCCTAAAAAGTCCCTCCCCAACTTTCTTGTAGGCCCCCTTAAAATACTGGAAGGCCACAATTAGGTCTCCTCAGAGGCTTCTCTTCTCCAGACTGAACAACCCCAACTCTTTCAGTCTGTCTCTATAGGGCAGGTGCTTCAGCCCACTGATCATCCTCGTGGTCCTTCTCTGGATGGCATTCCAGCATGTCCAGATCCTTCCTGTAATAGGGGCTCCAGAACTGGACACAGTACTCCAGTTGGGGTCTCACCAGAGCAGAGCAGAGTGGGAGAATCATCTCCCTTGACCTGCTGGCTATGCTTCTTTTGATGCAGCCCAGGATCTGGTTGGCTTTCTGGGCTGCAACTGCACACTGGCAGCTCATATTGAGCTTCTCATCTACCGGCACCCCCAAGTCCTTTTCTTTAGGGCTGCTCTCAGTAACTGCCCAGCCTATATCTGTGCTTGGGATTGCCCCAAGCCAGATGCAGGACCCTGCACTTGGTCTTGTTGAACTTCATGAGATTGTCATGGGCCCACTTCTCCAGCCTGTCAAGGTCCCTCTGGATGCCATCCCTTCTCTCCAGCATGTCTGCTGCACCACACAGCTTGGTGTCATCAGCAAACTTGCTGAGGGTGCACTCAATGCCACTGTCCATGTTGCCAACAAAGATGTTAAACAAGACTGGTCCCAGTACCAATCCCTGAGGGACTTCACTTGTCACTGGCCTCCATTGACAGCCACACTTTGAGTGTGGCCACCAAACCAGTTCTTTATCCACTGAATGGTCCATCCATCAAACCCATACTGCACCAGCATGGAGACCAGGATGGTGTGCAGGACGTTGTCAAAGGCTTTGCTCTGGTCCAAGTAAATTATGTCAGTTGCTCATCCCTTATCTATTAATGTTGTGACCTTTTCATAGAAGGCCACCAGGTTTGTCAGGCAGGATTTGCCCTTCATGAAGCCACGCTGATTGTACCCAATCACATCCTCTATAATGCAGGTAGTTCCATGCTAAGGGATGTAGAGTAGCTGTAAGGTAGTCGGACAGAATTGGTCTTTTATCTAAAAAGTCACACATAATGTTAGTTGAGTCTTGTATTTCACCCTCATTAAGTTGGTAAGGAAGATTTTCCTGGCGTTTCAAAGGAACTATGAAATATTGCATATCTGGGATTTTATCACTTGCATGAGCCTTGGCTCCAATGATGTAGGATGTAGCAAACCTGACAGCAATCTCATAAAAACTTCAAGGAAAACACCTGAGAAAGTTTGCCCAGTGGGCAAGGCAAGTTGGGAGAAATTTGAAAAAAAAAGTATATACTGGTAAATGCATTGATAAATATGTTACATTTGTGAGTGTGTGTAAGTCATGTGTCTTTGAAAAGACACTTAGTCTCTGTCACCCATAGCTCCTGATTGAAAAAAAAACCACTTCTACATGCATACAAAAAATGGTTGTTCAGTCCCTACAACTTAGGGAGCTTTTGATACAACACCAAAGCAAAAGTTGCTTTAAAAAATGCTGGAGGGTAAAATGGAAGGGTTTTCGTGGGTTAAGAATTAATCAGAAGAGGACACAGTGGAACACATTAATCAGCTCCCAGCGCAGAAACATCCAAGCGTATTTCCCTCCTACTAACTGAACAAGCCAAAGTTAAGTTGACAAGATATAGAATAGAATAGAATAGAATAGAATAGAATAGAATAGAATAGAATAGAATAGACCAGACCAGGTTGGAAGAGACCTTCAAGATCATCGCATCCAGCCTATCATCCAACCCCACCTAATCAACTAAACCATGCAATCAAGCACCCTATCAAGTCTCCTCCTAAACAACTCCAATGATGGTGACTCCACCACCTCCATGGGCAGCCCATTCCAATGGGCAATCACTCCCTCTGTGTAGAATTTCTTCCTACCATCCAGTCTGAACTTCCCCTGGCACAGCTTGAGACTGTGTCCTCTTGTTCTGGTGCTGGTTGCCTTGGAGAAGAGACCAGCCTCTGCCTGTCTACAACTTCCCTTCAGAGAGTTGTAGACAGCAATAAGGTCTCCCCTGAGCCTCCTCTTCTCCAGGCTAAGCAACCCCAGCTCCTTCAGCCTCTCCTCATAGGGCTTGTGTTCCAAACGCCTCATCAATTTTGTTGCCCTTCTCTGGACACATTCCAGCAACTCAACATCTTTCCTAAACAGAACTGGACACAGGACTCAAGGTGTGGCCTAACCAATGCTGAGTACAGGGACATAACGACTTCCCTGCTCCACTTGGAAAACTCCATAGCAGGCTGGTATAAAAACAAGTGCAGTCCTGCATGGTGCAAAGTGAATGAAAGAGAAGGATGCATGTGGACAGGAGCTCTCTCGGTGCTGCTGGAGCCCCACATCGGTGCGTTCAAACACTTGGCACTGCACTGCTGGAGTGTGATCTGTTTGGGAAAACCTGGAGGATCCACCTAGACTGAGAGGTGTGCCTTCTGTGAGCTATCTCTGATGTTATCCTGAATATTCAGAGAAAGATGCTCAATGGCAATATGTTCATTTGCTGTTTGGTCTGGAATTTTGTTTGTTTATTATTCCCCTGGTGATATGTAGTCTTGGCTTTAAGCCTGACACGGAAACTTTAAAAGCACATTTGAAAATGCTTTCAGATCAAGAATTTACCCTTGAATTCCTGTCTGCTGGAACTGACTTTTTTTTTTGCTTTCTGAAGACAACCAGGGCAATTACATGCCTGGGTGGTAAGTACCATTGTATTAGGTTTTGCTGTGCTGGAGTCCTCTATGCATCCTTCTAGTGCTGTGTTTCGCAGCAGTAGTTGATAACACAGCAGTGGTTTGGCTACTGCTGAACAAGTATCCAGGGACACAGATGGTCCGGCTGACCCAGACTGGCCAAAGGGGGTATTGCATCCATATGACATCAGCTGAGATATAAGAATGAAGTGAAAGAAGGAAGTGGGGGGATTTGTCTGTGGCATCTGTCTTCCAAAGGAACCACCAAGCATAGAGAACCCTGCTTCCCAAGCCTGGCCATTGTCCTGCTGATGGGAAGTAGAGACTAACATCTCTCTCTCTGCTTTCATTTCCGCATCGTCTGTTCCTTTTGGTTATCGTTATTATCAAATTGCTTCTTCTTACTACTGGCTTTTGCTATGTGTTCCCCTCTCCCCTGTCTATTTAAGGAGGGGAGTGATAGAGTGGCTTTGGTGGGCATTTCACCCCTAGCAAGGGCCAAACCACTACAGCCGTGTGTATCACATTTCTCTTTAAAGGTGCTTGCCACCCACACCTACTGTAATACGACAAAAGAGGAAAACTGTTACAATTAGTGAATATTAAATCTTAAACTAGAACATGTACAAAGTTAAACGATGTCATTACATTCTTTGCACTTGTGTTCCATCTCCATCACTGAAGCACAAAACAAAAGAATGATGTGATAGTTCGAGTTTTAACAGGAAATTGCTAATGTTAGGAAAGCATAACTATAAATGTCAACATGGCCTATCTGTTGTTTACTCTTAATGACCAAATAGTTAATACTCGGTGAAAATACTGATGTCAACTGTAGTTACTGTTGTAGAGGATTTAATTCAAACCGTCTGTTTTAATCCACTTGTATATGTATCCCAGGTTGGTCTTTACTTGCAGTGAAGTGTTTTTCTGGAAGTCAAAAGTAATTATTAAAGGAATGGAAATTATTAGTGTTTCTTGGTTTGGCAAGGAAAAAGAAATGGCTTTTTAAATTCTCAGTGTTGTCCATTTTAGAGAGCTCCTACAGCAGAAATGGTTGAGGGTGGAGCATAGCACAGGAGTCTTTTCTGTCATAAGCTATTTGTTACATATTTGGGAGTATTTGGGGTTCACCCCATTGAGGTATTGGGAAATACAAGTCACTGGTCTGATTATTCTGCACTGCTTAAATAAGTCCATTTATTTCATAGGCCAAAGGAAATATGAGAGGTTTATTAAAAAGGAGACATTAACCACTAGTGAACAGTGTGGGGAAAATACTGGTGTGTATGCATAAAAATATCATATATTTTCTGGTGAACTGTTCCATTCTACAGTATATTCTTCAGATTTGTTTAGGATGTTTGGTCTTGCTAACTAGTTTAGTTATCTTTGAATGAAACTGCCTTGTCTGTTTTAGTCAGAAATTGACGTTACTCAAGGATGCCTCCACTAGGCTCCTGAGCACAGATTTTCATGCTGTGAAGGTCTATCAAGCCACTTCACAGCAAAAGTGTTTGCATCTAGGGCAGCTCCACAAGTAATGAAATGGAAGTGAGATCAATAACTTACTATCTTGCCTTTCTGACTCTATAGCATTTGCACAATGGGAAGCTGCAGAAGCTAATCAGAAAAACCGAAGGTATCGCCTCTTGCTCATGGCACATGCCTTTCAGCATACCTAGAGCTTTTTGAAACTAAAATCCTGACTGGATAATGCCCTGCTTCATTGAAGTAGAAGGCAAGAAGACATTGCTCTTCAGAGGGTGCAATGGGACATCTCCAGGCTATCCAGCTGAGACTTTGATCTCCCATTCTTGGGCAAGTCAGTTGAGTTACATCCTTGTCTGGAAAAATAGTTGCAATAATACTGGAGAGCCCTCCGTTACTAGGCCTTCATTTAAGAAAGGTAGCATAGACACAACCAGCAGAATTTAATGTTGTTGCACAAAAATATTCTGCCACTCTTACCAACTTTTCCAAGGTCATGAACACAGTTTATTGTTTGCAGTAAGTTTTTCGCTGGGTTGGCCTTTCTTTCCTCCTCAAGTCAATAAATATTTAGGGTTTTTACCAGGAGGAACATACATTACTGAATCTGGCACGTTTCCTGTGGTGCAACTATGTGAGTGTTTTGTTGAGATAAGTGAGTGACAGCTTCCAGTTGCTGTTTTGCAGGAGGTGAGACCTTCTTTCCAGAAGTGCTGACCACCTCAAAATAACTATATTCTCCTTGCAAAGCTCCCAGTCTGACATGTTATCCCCCTGGTACAGCAGGCTTGATATTCTGCTATGCCAGTTTATCTAGCTAATAGAACTAAGTAGCAGTTCCATTTACAGGAAACACTGTGCAAGAATTACATCTATCAGACATTGCATTTGGTCTGTGTTATCCAACTTTATAACAGAAGACTTGATTGTAAATTACTTTTAAGTGCTGATGTTCAGTTATGAGATCTTGTTACCACTGGAATTCAATGTGTTTTTTCTTCCAATTTGTTAAGTCAAAAGTGCAATTTTTTCCTAAGAGAACAAGGCTGTTTTCTTCATGTTTAGAATTGTCAACAGTTAAAAGTCTGGCTATTTAATTTCATTATATCTCTTGAAATCCCTTAAGAAACGTGACTAATGACCATGATAGTACTTTGCACTTAATGTATTGTAGATCTCAGCAGCTTGCAAGGGATGTGAGAAATGCAATTAAGATAAGATAAATAATCCCAAGATACCTGCATATATGACTGGCTTACTAGGAACAGCATTATATATCCCAAAGTTATAGTTATTTCTAAAGGATGTGAAATAGCAGACTTAGTATGTGGGCTCTTAATCCTCCTCAAGAGCAGAAGTGGGGACCAGTAAAAATAATTTATGTCTTAAATTGACAGGACTCCTGGAAGTAAAGAGACTTGCCTGTGGAAATCTCATCATGCATTCAATTACAGTTTATCAAAAGCTGCTATAGTCCTCTAAGAAATTACTTTTGTTCTGAATGCATCATATCTGAACATTACTAGAGGTAAGCTGCCCTGACACCTTACATAGTTGGGGAAGGGCCACAGCATTTCCTGGCTGGTAACATAGTACACCATAGCTTTCAAATGCAGCACGTTAGAAAGACGTGTGATTTTTTACACAAACACCTAAGAAATTCTCCTTCCTTTAAATTAGGGCAAGGCTTAGGTCATAGATAAGGAATAACATAATGTTCTATGTGGGGTGGGGACGGCTACAAGATAGGTATATCCCCAGGAGCAACAGAGCTGACATTCTCAAATCCTTGCAGCCCAGCATATGGTACATGCCAGGACAGCTGCTCTGCAGAGAGAACTTAGAATGTCCTGAATTCAAAATTGTTTGTTTCAGTGCTAAAATGTAAGGTATATTTGTTTTACTTATTAAGACTGGATTAGTGGGGATTGTTTTAATTAGTACATGGTTCCCATACAATTGGTGTGAAATTACCCTATTCATTTTTTTATTGGTACCTAAAGGAAATGTGCCTCGGTTACCTGAGATGTTGCAGCAGCTGTACCTGGCATGGGTTTTAGCAAAAGGGAAGAGGGATAGCAATAACCTGGGCTCTTCAGATGAGGCTGAAGCATATTGACAGGAACACTTGTTCCAAAGCTTCCAAAGTGGCTTCCAAGACCATTTATTTGTTCTAAAGTAGGCAAATTCTCTGTGACTCCAGGAAGAGTAATAGGTCTGTAATAATGACTTTGGTCCGAAACAAGCTTTCAGCATCTGGCTGTGCCAAAGAAATTCCTCTGTGTCCTTGGAAAATTGATTAATTTCTGTGTTTCTGTGTCCCAGTCCCCAGCTGTCAAGTGAGGAGGCACTTTAAGGATAAACTCCATAATGGGTTTGAGTCAATCAGATATTATAGTGGTGAAATTGCTGAGGTTGTGCAATATCCTCTGTCAACAGCGCTGCATTTATTGCTCAGAGCAAAACAATATCTCTTCTTCCAGTGCTTGCAGAGCTGGCAGACTGCCTCCTCCACCAATGGAGGGGAACGTGGCCTTGTGCTTGTCAGAAGGTAGGGAACACCACCACCAAGCAGAGAAAACACGAAAGTTTCCTCCAGCGCATATTTGCTTTCTGCATACATCTGCATACTTTCAGTGTCTGTGCTTTTCTTCCAGCAGGCAAGGACTTGTGCTAATACAGGCCCATAACTGCTGCCATGGCAAACTCTAAAACGGCCACCCACACTTCTGCATCTAAACAGATGGCGCTCGTATTCGGACGTAATTCTTCAATCTGTGGCAACATATGCACGTAGCGTGTATATCTATGTCTTCCTTGGTGTAGCATGGTGAAGTTCAGATACAAAAGACTGTTTTTAACATAAAAGATTTTGATAGTGCCAGCAGCAGTTTTGAACACTTTGTCTGTGGTGCTGCTCACGTACCCAAGATATCCAGAGTACTGCTTGGTGTTGCTTCAGTTCATTAATGTGCCCTGAGCATGTAAAAATGCACAGGCAGTCATAAGAAATGTTAATTTTTCTTTCTTCAGTTGTTACCCATGTGACCCTGTAGCCATTCTCCCCATAGAATAATATAATGAAGACTTAAAAATGGAAGTGCTGGAACTTTCAAAGCAAGTATTTTGTTCTGCATTATAAACCTATTTTCCTGGCTGTATTGTCCTGTGTAATGTTTTCTAAAATACTTCTGTTGTGGTCTCATATGCCAGATTTAGAAAATCTCAATTCAGATGATTAAAATTTTGGAGAAGCTGTAAGTGATCCAGACGCCCAAAGTGATAGCTAGTGCTGAGGCAGCTGCTGGGACAGAAGAGGTGCCATGGTTTCTATTAACCAGATGGTGCTTGTAAAAGCAGGTGGTTGTATCAATTCTCAGTACACTTTGACATGTTCAATTTTACTTGTGTTTGAAGTTGCTTGGTTTCTGAAAGCTATTGGCAAGCTGCATTAGAGAATTACCAGGGTCAAGAAATGTAAATTGTTTTGGTATTAGTAGGCCAGCAGCACAAGGACTTCTCTAAGTGTGGCTGCACCACTGTCCCTTTAGAGAGGATCTGTGTGAAGCATATTGAAACATATTGATGAAACGTTGTGGAAAGGGCTGCATTGTCACTGGCTGAGCTGCACATTTGCTTTGGACTGTGAATTTGGCACCGTTCAGTGAGACGAAAGAAATGCCAGTGCTAGAGTACAGTGCTTGGCTTCCACCATGCCTTCAAAACAGTCTAACTTGCCAGTTCCTTCTGCGCACACAAATACCAACTGGATTAATATAAATGTCAATTATAACATCATTTAGGACAGCAAGCTAACACTTGTTCCTGTCTGACCCTTCTGTGGTGTGCATGAGCACCCTTAGCACCAGCAGGTCCTTTCCTAAGTAAAGAATGAGCTGCAGGTGTCACATGATCATGGGTCTTAGTGATCCATTAACTCTGTTGCTTTGTGTCTTTTATTAGGTTCTTCCCCTGGTGTCCTACATTTTTATTTTAAGGGTTTTGGTTTTCTATCTGAAGAGGTGGGAACTACGTGATATTGATCTAATTTGATTATGATGGATTTAGTTATATAGATTTGGATTTTCAAAGATGAGAAGATTATTGGGATTTTGAGGAGGGATAGACTTGTCTTACTGTTTGTGTGCTTGTATTTCCTTAACTTACATTTTAAATTTAAACTAGGAGATCTTACATCCAACTAAAATCATTTACCTATCATTGTGAAACTAACAACTAACAATATTGAAAGTGGAAGCAGTAAATTATGTAACTGTTGTTGTGCATTACCTTGCTTTCCTAGTCTAAGTATTTCACTAATGAAGAAAAGACATTGCTAAACCCATGGGAATATAAAACATATTATAAAAATTTTACTCTTTTTAAATAGTCTCAGATAATTTTAAGAATTAAAATAAATTGCTTAAATGCAGGCAAAGTTTCAGGCAGAAGATTTTAATTATCCTAGAAAGTGTCTTTGTCAGTGAAATGTCAGTATTACAGATTTGAAAGAAGAGGAATTTTGGTTTTTTTCACACCTTCAAGGTAGCTTGTTTAGCTGTTACCTGTGTTTTTTATGAGTTACCTTAGTGTTTTGTGAGTGCTGTGTGGGCCACTTAAAATATTTTTCGTTTTATTGATCTCTAAATAGATAAATCTCATGTATAAATTCCTTGAAATTACATAAAGCATCCAGATACTTGTCATATTGTAGTTTACAACTGTAGAACCATGAGCACAATGGGAGCTTCTAATTAACTGCATTTTTCCTTTGCTTTGTAACTGAAGAACATGAATTCTTAGGAGTGTGGTTTACTTTAAAGTATTAAATATAATAGATAAGAACATGTTCTAGGTATCATATTTAATCCTTTCTCCAAACTTACTTTTTGAAACCTGAAGAAAGATTTGTAATAAACCAGTCTTTTAAAATAACTTTTCAGCAACCAAATCTTATTATTTAAAGAAACTATTCACAAGACAGTTTGGCTTTGTTGTTGTGGCTCATTTTGACTTTTTTTTCTCCCATCTGTTACTGTGAACTTTAATCATGTTGAGCTTAGCCCAAAGGTTTCCTGTGTTTCAGCTTTTTCAGCTGCCTAACCTGTGTAAATGCATTAGGGCAGCTCTAAACCATTAAAAACAAAGAGAAGATAGATGTGTGCAAAGTTCAAATGTGTCCTGTTGGCTTTTATCATCAGTGTGAATCATGTGGCAATTTAGATGCTTAAAATAGTTTGCTGTTCATAAACCAGCAAAATAGAGCAAATGAAGTCTCTCTGGAGGAGACAGAAATATATATTGGGCATTTAAATCTGGTGGTGTGGGAGGTTTCTGACTGGAAAGGGATAGGTGTTTTTTTCCATTTGTGTGTTTTCATTTTTATTTATTTGGTTTGGTTTGGTTTGTACTTGAAATGGTATCTATTGAAAGTTACAAAAACTGAAATCCTACTTTCATCCTCACAAACTAAATTGTATGTGAAGTTTAAAGTTTGTGCTTCCAGGGCAGGGTTACATCATAACCACTTCATAAAACAGGATTCAGCCTTCCTGCTGAATTAGTTTCTCACATCTTTCTGTTATTTCCTGAGACCTCCAGCTTAATTTCACATTGAATCAGTGAATAAAAGTGTCTAGGAAACTTTAGAAGCCCAAAATACTGCATTTCATGAGCCAGATGCTCCGGACAGAGGCTGACAGCTCTTCCTCAAAACCAGCAGGCCCATTGTGCCAAACCAGCAAAGCCATGTGGGAGAGTACATCAGTGCAGGAGAGTACATCAGTGCAGGAGAGTACATAAAATCTATTTTGACTGCCATTGGTTGGATTTTATTTTTGTTTTCCATCTTAAATAATCACTAGTGTGCAAACATAAAACAGTAGGTACTTTTAAAGTGCACTTAGTAAGAGGGAATCAGTCCAAATTTGTGTAAGGAAAAAAATCTCTTAGATGTGTGAGGGAAGTACTACTTGCATGGACAAGCACAATAGAAAAGATTGAACAGGAGTCAGGGATGAGGGGATGTAGCATCCATGCCTGGAGCAGTTCTTTTTTACATATTCATTAAAACTCTGCAAAGGAGACAAGTGCTGAGGTTTGCAAATCAAGAAGTTTGCCAGTGCTCCACTACACCCATGAAGGGACAGCTGAAGAGCTGCATAAAGTCCTTACAAGGCAAATGCCTGGGTAATAAATTAGCATATGATACACAGCATAGATAGGCACAGAACCATGCTTGTAAGCAAATCAGACCCCTAATGTGGCTTGGGAGTTTAGAGGCTCGAAACATTATGACTCAGAGCTGGGATTATACCATTGTGCCAAGCTGTCCCCTGAAAAGGTCAGCTTCCTGCTTGTCACAGCTCTGCTTGTTCTCACCCCAAAAACGTGTTAGAAAAATACAGAGAAGTCCAACAGGATGAGCAAAGCTTTGAAACAAATTCTATGGACATCTTACTTGGTGTGACCTTCCCCAGACTTTTTTTTCCTCAGATGCCCCTATGATGCATGTCCTCAAATATAGTACCAGCAGCCTCAACAGCAAAGGTGTCTCACATGCACTCTCACAGGCTGCAGCTGGGTGCAGATACTACCTGATGGCTGTGGACACCTTGCATCAAGCTGTACCCTGGACTGAAAAAGCCCACTGCTATAGCTAAATTTACAGCATACCACTGTGTGTACAACAGTGAAAGTAATTATGGTTTGGTCTAGTCCATTTTATACTCATTACTGCATCTGATACAAGTTTGAACTAACCTGGTCAAAAACAGTGCCGAGACAAATGTTACACAGCCTTTTCTTCTTCTTTTTTTTTTTTTTAAGAAAGCATAAACATTTTAAAGATTTTTCCATGGATATTGCCTTTTCTTGCCAACATTATGCTAGAGTTTACCTACATTGTGCCCAAATGAAAGCTTAGTTATTGAGCAAAACTACTAGAAAAGCAGCACAGAATTAGGGCAGCTGCTGTGTTGGTATGTCTTTTTGCATTCTGGTATTCATGCTATTTCCACAGACAAAAAAAAAATGGAAACAGTCAAATCTCTAGTCAGGTTGAGAGAGTCCTTGGCTCATTCTGGTTTTGGTGTGAAATGAGTATAATTCCTTTAGAGTTAAAAAAAAAACACCAAACAAAAACAACAACAAAAACCCAGCAAAACAAAAACCACACCAGAAGAAAAGCTTCAGAGCATTTCAGAACAAGGAAGTGTAGCACTCGGCATTTCTTCTTGCAGTTCCCTCTGCAGCCAGGTTTTTCCAGCTGAGAAAGCTTTATCCCTCCTTGGGAACTGCAGCCAAGAACACAGGCTCTTGGCAGTGAGCTGATGGTGTTGTGATATAGCTGCAGAACTGAAAATAACTCTTTTAAGGGAAAAACTTCAGACACAAGAGACTTTAGCCATAGCTATCTAATGTTATTTTTTAGGATACTTCGTTTAATTAGTGGAGGTTAAGGGTGGAGTTTCGTGTTGTTTGTTCTTTCTCTTTGCTCTCAAAAAGAAGCAACTCAACAATTTACCCAGAAAAATAACACAGGACACAGTGAACTATATCAAATCTGCTGTCACTTGTGAAATCCAAATTTTCTCTCTGCTTTTTTTACTTTTATGGGGAAAAATAAATCTTTGAAGTCACTGTTAAACCTTCATTTATTATACTCTTTCATATTGCAGTCAGTTTATTTTCCAGTTTATTCATTTATGCTAAAGACAAAGTTGTACAGCTAACCATAAACAATTATCAATAGAACATTAGCACATCTGCTCAAAGAAATAAATATGTATTTGAGATCACTTTGCCTTTTGAGAACACCAAAATGCATAACAGAGATTTAGTATAGCGTCACAGCAATATATTTTGCTTGTATTATTTTCATTTAACTGTTGAGAGAAGCAGAGATAGAGAGGAACAGTGATTTTCCAGAAATCTTAAGGGGAATGTGGTGGTTGTGAATACGGTGGCTTGGCGGAGAAAATAAACTAAAGGGTTTCTTATTTTCTGGGGCTTGCATTTTTCTACTGTAGTAGTAATAAATGTGATTTTTCTAAAGTGTATACTATGCTGATAGGCTATGATCCAGTAATATTATCAATAAACCTTTTCTGACTTTGCAGTTACTCTAAGGGATGATCTATAGATCTTTGTGTATGCAAATCAAAACTAGTGTTTTGGAAAGGGTTGCAAGAAAATTTATCTTGTGTGTGGTTTTATTTTATATTTTACCCAACTTCAGATACTGTTCCCCCTCATCAAAACATGTAGAGGAAATTTCTTTGTAATGCTGGTATCGCTCTTCAGGTTTTATTAGCTCTTAGTTGCTGAGATAAAAAATTCCTCACCTGTAACGTCTTGACAGTTTCACTTATTTACTGTACATAATTTATGAGACTACTTTGACTTTCTGAGACAGAGAGACGCGTTTATGGAATGATACAAAGAATGTATGAAGCCTGAAAAGAATAAGCAAAATGTGCAAAGAAAAATGTTACAGCATGGGTCATGCTGTTTAACAGCAGTGAATTCATGCAGGTGTGCTCTATACAGATCCTCACACCAGGGTGCTTCTTGAAAGTTTTTTCAGTGCCACATGAGAGAGAACACAGAAGGGAAGAGATGGATCATGATGATAGGTGAGATGAAAGGCTAGCCACACAGTGGGATGCACTATTGATAGCATTCCACACAACTCATATAATCATGAAACTGTTCTGGTTGGAAGAAACCTTTAAGATCATCAAGTCCGGCTCTTAACCTAGCACTGCCAAGTCACCTTAGGCCATGCCTCTCAGCGCCACATCTACACGCCTTTTCAAGTCCTTTAGGAAGGAGGACCCCACCACTTCCCGGGCATTCTGTTCCAATGCCACAGCAATTTTTCCTAACATCCAATTGAAACCTCCCCTGGTGCAATTGAAGACCATTTTCTCTTGTTCTATCACTTACTAAGAGAGGAGACCACTCCCCTCTATTCACACTGGCATGTGAGACATAATGACAAACAAGGATCCAGTAGATGGTCACTGTGCAGGTGGAAAGTTGCAGCACTAGGTATACAGGAAGCTAAAGAAACAAGGCTTGTTTAACCTGAAGCAGGGAGCAGGGCGCATCAGGTTTTTGTTCCTGCGATCATCATTTATACTGAGATCTGAACAGGTTAGACCAATGGGCCAGGGCCAAGTGTCAGGCCCTCCACCTGGTTCACAACAACCCCATGGTAAGCTACAAACCTGGCAATGTCTGGTTGGAAAGCTCTGACTTGGAGAGGGACCTGGGAGTATTAGTTGATAGTTGACAAATATGAGTCAGCAGTGATCATCCATCCCTGTATTCAGCACTGGTGAGGCTACACCTCAAGTACTGTGTTCAGTTCTGGGCCTCTCACTGCAGGAAGGGCATTGAGGTGCTGGAGTGTGTCCAGAGAAAGGCAACAAGGCTCATGAAGGGCCTGGAGCAAAAGGCTTATGAGGATTGTCTGAGGTAGCTGGGGTTGTTCAGTTTGGAGAAGAGGAAGCAGAGGGGAGATCTTAGTGCCCTCTACAACTACCTGAAGAGAGGTTGGAGAGAGGAAAGGGACAGTCTCTTCTCCTTGGTGGCAGGCAACAGGACTAGAGGAAATGGTTTCAAGCTGCATCAGGAGAGGTTTAGGCTGAATGTTAGGAAATGTTCCATCACTGAAATGGTTATCAAACATTGGAATGGTCTGCTCTGGGCACTGGTAGAGTCACCATCCCTGGGGGTGTTCAAGCGGCATGTGGACCTGACGCTTAGAGACATGGTTTGGTGTTGACCCTTCAGTGCTGGGTCAAGGGTTGGACTGGATGATCTTTGAGGTGACTTCCAACCAGATACATTCTATGATTCTGTGATCAGTACAGCAAAGGCAGTTAGGTGCAAGGTGGAGCCAGTTTCCTCTTGCAAGTACATGCAAAAGGACAAGGGCAACAGTCACAAGCTGCAGCAGCAAAAATCTACTTGGACACGAAAAGAAAATTCTTCACCAGCAAGTAAATGAGCACGGGAGCATGCTAGAAAGGCTGCAGAAGCCCTGTCTTTGGAAATGTTTGCTATGGGCTTGGGCAAGGGCCTTAACAGCCTGATCTAACTTCGAAGTTGGCCTTGCTTTAAAGATGAACTAGTTTGCTACCAAAGAGACTTCTCACTTAAATTATTCTGTGTCGTGTGATTGCAGACAGGCTGAGATGGTGGTGGATCAGGCAACCCCCACTGAAGACCTACTACCTAACCCATTTCATAAACACAGAGCCAGTCCTCTGTATAACATGGAATGGTATGTAAATATGCCCACATACCTTGCAATACACTCTTAGGATATGTAATAACAATTACATCATCTGATATGTATTAAAATGAAAGGTAGGAACATCATACCTGTATTCTGAATGAACAACATTCAAAGCTTACTGATTTTCCATTGCATTAATATTTAAATACTTGCAGGAGAAAATTTTCACAAGTGCTCTGTACTGCAGTTTATAGTAATCTAAAAGTGATTTATTAATTTCTGACAGAACATTTACATTTCAAAGGCAAAAGTATGGCTGTTATATTCTGATTTCATTCTATCAAGGAGCTGAGAACCCTTTGCACCCAACAAGACTCAACATTAAGGCTCTTCCTGGGTTTATTTTACTGCTGGTAGAAGAATTGCCAGGATTGTTAAGTGGTTCAGGGAAGCTAATGCTAGAAAATGGTAAGCTGTTCTGAAGGATGCCAGTTTTTCCAGATCCATGGAAATGCAAACAGAGAAAATACAAGAGGACCAGAGCAACTTGGAAATGTGAACTGAATATAAAACTTTTGAAATGTGAGTTGCAAGAAATAAAATGTGTTAATGCTTTGAGTTAGGTTACCTCCAGAAACAAGCAAACAAACTGTTCAAGTTTAGGAAACAGTCATTTTGTCACCACACTGAGCATGTAACTTGACCTTTCCGTTGCTTGTGACAAGCTGGACTGTCTTATTTATGCTTAGGAGAATTATTAAGGATCTTTATTAAGGTAATTCTTTAAAAAGTATACATATTCCACTCTGAAACCAAATCATGGCTAAACTCCAACAGACTTAGGATGCCTTCATAGAATGATCTTATGAGCAGACGCAACTGGAACTTACATTCGCATTTTGTCGTAGGAGTTGTAGATGTTTGTTTCTGTGTCAGAATAATGAGCCTTTACGCTCTACCTGTTGTAACTAATTGTTGATCTATAGCATCTTTTACTGGAAAAAATATTCCATCTGTCCATCTGTCAGCAGGACTTATGGTTCTCATAATTAAGGCCTGTTCTTCTCAATGAATGGCACATTTTTTTACAGACATGGGCAAAAGCACTTGAAATAATGTTTTCCAGATCTGTCTTGTGAGAAACAGTAAGAAGTTCCAGTGAGACAGTAAGATTTACTGTTGGAAACCCTCTTGGTGGGTTTAGAGATGTGCAACTAGCACTTTCCTAGTCTTGCTGCCAAATGGCTAAGAAGCCTATTTCAGACTGTATTATGGTGAAAAAAACTGAAGTGAATCAGCATAATTTGGTAGGTTGTCCTACAAATGTCCATTTTCTAGCTCTGTTATTAACTGTGTAAAACCTGGAGTAAGATAAAGAGAAGACTAATGTGTGGAAGACTAGGAAGACTTTGTTGTGGTTTGAGCCTTAACTGGAATTTAAGAGCTCAGATGGGGGCAAGACTGAGAACTCCTCCCCGGCTCCCCCTTCCTTTTTTTCCCGATAAGAGAAAGAAAAGAAAGGGAAAGAATAGGGGGAGAAAGGAAAGAGAAGGGGGGGGAAAGGGGGTTAAGGAAAAAGGGGAGGAGGTAAATCTACTGAGAAATAACTTGGAGTCGATTTGGAAGTAGAGAAGTAATTATTTTTAACAGTGTATATATGTATGTATATGTGTATATATATGTACATATATATATGTAACAATAACAGGAAGGGTTCACAAGGGTAAGGAACAAGGATGAATAGGAAGATGCACAAAACCAAATTCGGATGGCCTTGTATTTCCCCCAGTGTGTGTGGATTGCAGTCCTTTGGAGAAACGTGGATGCGGCAGGGAAAAGATCAGGCCTGACCACATGACAGAACCAGAAAGCCAGCAGTGGCTCTTGGTACTTTTGCACAGGCAAGGCAGGAGCAAAGGGGAGGAAATGGTTGCTGCACTCTCACCTCTATAGTCTTGCTGGACAGGAAGGGGGAGTGGAACAGACTCAGACCTGAGGGACCCCTCCTGGTGGGGGAGGAACCAAGTCCACGTGGATCAGGTTTCCTTAATGCCTCACAACCCTCCCCTCCCAGGATGGGTGCAACCCAGCACAGACTTAAACATCGTTTGTCCACTAGATGGAATCAAAAGCAGCAAGTGTGTGTGTGCACGTGCACGTGCATGTGTGTGTGTTAACTACAAGTTTTTTTCATATTCACCTGAATATTTTCATCTCTTGTCTACACTCGTCAAGAGTGAAATGGGCAGCATAGT
The DNA here is from genome assembly GCA_015227895.2 of Colaptes auratus. Lineage (NCBI taxonomy): Eukaryota > Metazoa > Chordata > Aves > Piciformes > Picidae > Colaptes > Colaptes auratus. The sequence continues at coordinate 24,900,549 of CM026897.1, forward strand.
GTGACCTGAGCAAAGCATTCCAAAAAGAGCTGAAGAAGGGTAAGGTGAAGAATATGAAACAAGAGAAACTAGACTCTGGAAAGGTTTAGAAAATGCTGTGTACCATGAAACTGGTATAATGCTGGTTTATAAGTGAGGACATTCTGTTTTTTCTTTCTTCAGAGTTTACCAATTTCATATTCTTCACAACAAGAACTTGGGTTTCTAAACATGTCAGGAGTAACTTTCATGAGCACATCTTGCTTTTTAAAAGCCTTAGAAATTCTCACCACATGTCCAAATACTATTTCTTTTATCCAAAGTTGAATCTCTGAACCTGATATTATTAAAATGAAGAACCACAGCCTGCTTAATTAACAGTTAAGCAGCTGTTCTGCATGGTCCCTATTGAGTCCTTGGATCATACAGAGTGATTTAAAGCAGAAAAGAACTCTTCAGGTCTCTAGTCAAATTTCCTGCTGAAAGCTTTTGAAATTAGATCAGGTTGCTCAGGACTTTCTCAAGTTTTGAATGTCTCAAACAATGGACACTCAGCCCTTGCAAGTCTCTTCTTGTCCTTGTCTACCCTCACTGTGGGGAATGAAGTAATCTTTATATCTAACCATAATTTCCATTACAGCAATGTCTGTTGCCTCTAGCAGTTGTGAAACTCATGATCCTGCACTGAAGCTGCTATAGATCTTCAAATTCCCTGCCAGTTCTTTCATAATTACAGATCTTGCAAAGTATTACCTTCAGTAGCCCAACATCTGCATTAAAAAATTGTCACCAATGGACTCAAGTCATCTAGACTTTGAAAGTAAATCTGAATCTAGTATTTTTTGGGCAAATTTTGAGCATCTGCAGGTAGGGATGCTTTAGAAGATAGACTGATAGTAACACAAGAATGACAGGCATCCTTCAGCCACAATTTAGCTCATCCTAAAGTAGATGTCCATAAAATGTTATGTGAATTGTGCCTGTTTGTCTCGACTATTTATAACAGCTTTACTATGTGCATCATGAGTATCTAAAACTGAATTAAATGAATTTCAGCTTTGTTGACTGTTACATAGAAGATCTTACCTTTCTGCTGCTTGTGGGTATTAAAATCTGTTCTGCAAATCAGGATACAAATTCACTGAATATAATATAACTGTGTTTTGAAGTACCTATCATTTAGGGGCATGTTGTTCTGGAAATAACAGCACCATATTTACTGACCTAACATTCACAAGAATGTACTTTAATTTAGCACAACACTATTATTTGCACTAAAGATCCTATTCCTTTGCTCCAAAGTGTTTGCAAAGCCCTTTCAATTAATATAGGTTATAAGGGCTTAGTCATCTGTTGTACTGGTGTGTTGATAACTTTGCTGTTTCTCTTCCACAGTGGCATGTTTTTAGACAGTATGACATTGTTGATCAGTCTGTGCAAGCCTAAACAGAGTTTTAACAGCTGTTGACAGAAAAGGTCTGTCATGGACAGGTATGTGGAAAAAAATGACAGTTTTACTGGGAGTTCAAAGAAAAGCAAAAGAAATCACTTTCCAGCATCTTGGGAATAAGCCTGAATCTGTTTGCACAGATATGCTGGTCTTTTTCAGGTTCCTTCCTTTCTGTTTCAGTGTGTATAAAAATTAACAGCAATGGAGTTAAAAGGTCTCATTAACTTGCAGGCTTTCTTTCCTTGCTGAAGAGCCTCATTCTCAAACCAGGCTAAATATCCCTCCCTAATTAGTAGCAGATGCTGCAGTACGTGCATAAGCATGTGTCAAGAGGACATTTGAAAATCATAGCAGAAGGTACTGTGCCAGATAGGAAAGGAATATGTGAAGCTGAAGTTAGTAGAGTTCAACAGTTGTTTTGTAAAGATAGTGCAGGAAAGGGGACAGCTGTTACAGTTTTTTAGGTAATGCTGCAAGTCAATCACATGACCCCTGCTTTTCTTCAGCAGTGGTCTTCGTATGTTATTTAGTTGGATCAGATATGCATAGGAGTTAAGAGATACCTCCACAACTGATCTTCAGAAATATGTTTTGAATATTTGCAGATTTCCCTTCTGTTCTCAAATCCTGAAGCTTTTCAGAGGTACAATGTCTACGTACTTATGTTCTTTTTTTAATCTTGCTATCATGTTGTTGTGTAAAAGATAAAGACCAACAACTGAAGATACATTAATGAATGCACCAAGACAGAAGTAAAGAGAAAATATTTTTCTATCACCTTTTAGAAATGCTGTGACTATACTGTAATTATTTTTACTACTTCTAATGATGTTAAAAATACTGTAATAGGCAGCATATGTTTAACAGAAATTTTTAATGGGCCCTTACATGGAGCCATCTACATCAGTCTTAACATACTTAGCTCTTCAATTTCAAATGCACTATAATGCTAATTTCAGAAGTAACTTTTTGTTTTGCTGTCTTTTGATTACTGCATTAGAATAGTACCACCAATAAATATTTGGAATTGCACTGCAAGATTTCTGTCAGTCTCACTCAACAGCATGACTACAGTCCCTTATGTATTGGATAGACTGTGATTTACAAATATGGATATTTTCATGTTTGGGGGTTTTTACCAGATTTTTGTCGCCTAATACAAAATAGTTTTGTTTTATTATGTGAAAAAGAGGCCTTTAAATATAGTTGGAGAAGTAGGATTAATGTTACGGGTTATAAATGACCATCAGAACATAGAGCCTTTGATGACCATCTGACCCACAATGGCATAACCAAGGGGGTAGACTGGCACCTCTGGTGTCATATAATTGAGTAGCACCAAGCGGTGTTAATGCAGCTCTTCTGTCTGCTTCCCCTTCTGAAGTACTCCGTGGAAGAAGAATCCTTCCAGGAAACCTGGTCTTGCATTTCCTCAAAGCCACTAACGTAGCTTTTGGTGTGAGGAATGTGGGAATGCAGTTGGCAGCCTGTCTTCTTGCAGTGGCAAGCATTGTCAGAAGTACATAATTTTTATTCTCGTCTGGGAATATTGTAACCACTGCCATCTGGTTTCTGCTTTCACCATTGTTTCTCCACATACTGAAAAGAGAAGGGTAAGGAAAACTCAACTGCAGCCTAACAAATCCATAAAAATGCCGTAGGAGGAGTTCTTGTCAGTTGCTGTTTCCCAAAGTGGGACTGGATAATTTGGATGGTTTCTGTGTAGTCACAAGTTTCAACAAATTGATAGGCCTTCAGTCACAAGGAGTGTTTACAGTTCCTAACTATGGAAAGTGATTAATGACACTTTCTCTTCTGAAATGTCTTTCAGAAATGTATCAAAAGTGTATTAGTTCACAGAAATATGTGGCTTTACTTCAAGTGGAATATTCTAACAGAAAGGAATTGCAGTTGAAAATGTGTATACTGTATTTACAATAGATGTGGTTTCATTTGTTTCCTTTTATAATTACCAAACCCTTCAGGGCATTTTCTAATATTTGCATGCTTACATAAGCTTTCTTTTTTAACCTTATTGCAGAAACTGTCCTGTATTCTGCCGTAAGTACTGCCCAGATCTATTGCTTTGCTAGCAATCTTTCTTTTTTTTTTTTTTTTAAATGAATCATGAAGAATCCATAAATCTGTTCATAATATTTATTTTGCTGTTGTCAGTGTGATGTTGCAGGGTTGTGCAATCCAGAGAGCTTTATAAATACTGAAAAATATTGCTGGCAAGCTGGAGACAGTCCAGTGGAGGGCCACTAAAGATGGATAGAGGGCAGGAGAACATGATATTTAAGGGGCAACTGAAGAAACTGTGTTTGTTTTCTGTTACCTAGAGAATACTTTGTAAATGAGTCAGTTTCTTCTGAAAGACACATATAAACTAGCAAGGGGCAAGGATCACAAACTGAAACAAAATATGACTTGTTTGAGCATAAGGCGAAAATTCTTCTCCTGTGAGTAGAAGTTTTGCTGGAGAGGCACAGGATCTATTTGGTGATACTGAAAGCAGGACAGGGCAGGACCATCAGCAGCCTGACCTAACTTTGAAGATAGCCTTTGTTTGGTTGTGAGCTTGGACTAGATGATCCCAAGAGGTCTCTTATAAACTAAATTACTCTGTCATTCTCATAAATAAATGCATCATAAATATACACAACATTGTGTGCTCCTCTGCACTTCCAAGCTCACTGATGATAGCAAAACTGTAGGCAGTGTTGCTAACACTTCATATGATTATGATTGCCTAAGTCTTCCTACTGAAATGTTCCCAGCTGCCTGTAGCTCATCAGGGAATTGTCATTTGCTGTGTTTGTGAAAGTGTGCTCATATTCCAGTGCTCCCACAAGAATTCAGGTTTGTGTGCATGTGCTCAGTAGAAACTTGCTTGCACTTAGTATCTAAAATCTCCAAAGACTGACATCACAGTTTGCTTAGGCTTTCCTAGCAATTAGCACTGAGGAGCCTGCATTTGCTGCCGACAGAGGATGTCTGAGCACAGTCTGTCCCAGGGCTGCAGACATGAAGCTGAGTTTGTTTTAGCGGCTGCATCCAGCTGCATCAGGCTGGGATGTGGCCAAGCCCTGGAAGCAAGAGCAGCAAGCCTGTCTCTTAAGTGCATTCAGCGACTCCCCATGCTGGTGCTGAGGCAGTGTAGAGAAAGGAGTAGGTTCAAATTTAGGGGAGACAAGAACTGAGCTGGAGGAAAGGGATATGGGCAAGGTTTGATTTTTTTCATCTGTGTAGACATGAGTTGAAGGAGTCTCACTGGCCATGTAGATGCCTGCCTGCATTACTTACCTTCTCATATACCTTTGGGGCTCCTTCCTGGAGTAACCCTTTCCATATTCCAGAAGAAGCTCCCTGAAAGTATTGAAATTTTGTTTGGATAGTCCTTTAGAGTAAGTTTACCTGCCATGCAGCTGGGTCCAGCCTTCTGTACAGCCTCTGCCTGTGCTACTTCCTACTGGTGTGTTAACATTTTGGATATATTCCCTAAAGGTTATTTGTCCTTGTGTAACTTCAGAGCAGATGAAATAAGAAGCAGCCAAGATCCATATTTTGCTGATAAGAGATTTGCAGTCCTGCTCCTAGGGGTATGCTGCATTGCAAGGCAGCAGGTGTGATGGCTATGCTGCCAAGAAGCTAGGCTGGACAGGCTTAGACTGCGTGAAAGAGAAGGCGACTGTACAGCAACTTGCTGTATGTTGGAGGGCTTCTGTGGCAAGCAAAGGAAAAATAAGGGCTGTCCAAATGGATAAAGTGGGACTGAGCACTAGAACTCAAAGACTGGAACCTGTGATAAGGACAAGAATTCAGAAGCAAATGACAGCTCTGTGATACTGAGTCATGAGGGATCACACTGGCAAAGATGCACTGAAAAGCTCTGCATAAGCCCTACAGCTTCCTTTCTTCCAGAGCCTGAATTAGAACTGGAATTCTTTATCTCATCAATCTGCTGCATCATACTGAAGGTGCACAAATCATACCAGCAAGGCATATGTCCAAGCCAACTGGGGAGTGCCAGCAATTAGTCCTTTCCCATCCAGGCAGTGTCGTTGCAGCTGGCATTCGGGAAGGTTGGCTCATATTTGTTACATATTTTCTTCCTATGTACATACATCTTTTTTCCTACTATGCACTGAAGCTGCAGAAAGGAAAAATAAGTCTGCTGGTGACTGAGATTCATCTAGGTGCTGCACCAGGTGTGCAACAATTTGGTCTCATTAGAAGCAACCAATAATCATTTTAAGGCATGGGAATGTTTTACTGCATTTCTTTTCTCAGTTTAATCTGAACAGGCCTGTACTACATTTTATGGAAGTGTCCCAAGAAGGAATTATCTAGGTACACCCCTGTTCAGCATGAGTAAGCGTGGCAGAGCCAGTCCAAACCCTGTAATTTGCATCTTTTTCAGTGTGAGTGATAGAATTTGAATTGTTCAGGAGTCACTGTGATCCTGTAATTTTTTATTTATAGGCCATATGTTGAAATATTAATGTCCATTTAATGTATCTTTGATGTGAACTTAGTTTTTTTGTAGAAGAAGTTGCCATTGTCTGTGTCAACAAATGGATTCATAAATCCATTTAAAATTTTTGTAGAAAATGGCTAAATGCTGCAAAAGCTGCATTATACAAGGCTTTTAGAAAGGAGGACAGGGTTTCAATGGCAGCAGGTTGGAGGGAGTTTTGGAGGATTTTAGGGGCTTGACACCTCTTCATTTGTAATACTTGTGAGGTTCTTTTGATGTGTTTATTTCCGCAATCTTTAAACATAATCACAGTCAGATAGCAGAGCTGCATTTCTCATGGGCTATTCTGGACTTCAGAACACATTTCACACAAATGTTTGCCAAAATGTATTTCAGACTTCTGAAGGGTTTTGTTGTCTCAGTAGCAAAAGCTCAGTGGAGCAGGCAGCACAATTGTCAGATATGCCTTACTTGCACTACTTCAAGATGCCAAAGTAGATCCTTTTGTAAAATCTTTCTTCTTTTTTGTTTTTGTTTGCTTTTTTATTTGTTTGGGGTGGGGCTGGGGGGTGTTTGTTTGGTTTGATTGTTGTTGGTCAGTTCAGTCTGAATCCCAAAAACTATGCATCCTCTACCTTATCTTCTTGTGAAGTGTAGAACTCACAGGGATAGTTAATGCTACATGAATTGCTCTGCAAGATGTACAAGTGGGGCAAGGGGAAAGACCATAACCCTGCAATAAAAACAAATATTTTTCTCTCTCTTTGATACAATCCCAGCAGCAGAATAGGTGCATGGGACAAGTTCAGGAAATAATCTGTTCCTTCAGTTCTTAAAGTAACTGTTGGTTTTCGCAACTGAAAAACACCATGAATGCTGTATGCATTCTGGTAACTGGGAAATTAATAGGGTTTTTTCATGAGGTCAGGCCTTACTGGTGCTAAATGACTACATGTTGAAGAGCTTTGTTAAGCTGCTTTTCGTTGCGGTTTTATGTCTCCTTTCTTATGACATTCTGCCTTTTTTTGTAAAAAAGAGTAATGAAATTACTTTGCTCATGGACCAAATGGAATATAGCTTAGACTGCTTCATGCTTGGCTACACTCCCAGACTGGTGCTTATATAGCAGCTTGTGAGTGAGCCTGAGAGGTGTCATTTACAGACAGGAGACATGGCAGAGTTCAATAGAGGAGGACAGGACTTTACACCTTTGTACTATGCTTACCATGCTCGTCTTTCTGAGCTCCCTCCATATACATTATATGTAATTCAGGTTTCCTTGCAGCAATAAAATGGAATAGCAGTTTTTGGCACAGAGCTATTTGTTGAAATGAGCTTTCCAAATACTGTTTAAGTAGAAGATAAAGTTTGTATCATTTTTGTGTTATGTAGCAAGTTATGTAGTAAGTTTATGGCTTACTAGACTGATCAAATAAAGTCTTAATTTATTTTGTAGTGAAAAAATAAACAAACAAACATTTTTAACTGCCATTGGTTGATACCATGTCTATCTTTCTTGCAGGCTTCTCTTTTCAGAAGCTTTGTAAAATAGTAATAATGTGCCATGGAAGACCTAAAATTCCTTTAGCCTTGTATCCTCTCTCCTGGGTCTTCAATGGTTGTTTACCAAATGCACAGTGATGAGCAGAATAATGGAGCCAAGCACTTAATATTCTGACTTCCTTCAGTATGTCTTGAGAGGGCTTGGAGCCTGAGTTGGTGCCTTGCTATTAATTACCTTTGAACATGCTTTCTTGTAAAGCTGACTGTTGTCATCTTGGTCATAATCAGGTGTCTAAAATTTTAGTATCCTAAATGCTGTGCAATATGGACTTCCACAACTCAGCTACAGGTTGAGTGGAGAAATGTGGCGATTTGTTCTTTTGCACCTGCTACTTACCAGTTGCATTAGCTATCTCCCCCTTTTTTTTCTTTGTTTTAATTTCAAAAGGCAGCAAATAATCAGCCCCAAGTAACCTCTTTCATTCTGTCAGGTTTTGTAAATCTTCTTACTAAGATGTCTCTTTTCCAGGCTGGAAAGTCCTACCTTGCTTTTATATCTTCTTTAGTTTTTTTAATAGCCTCATCTGAAAACATTTTAGGATAGGAAAGAATTTTCCTTTCCAGATGTGCTGAAAGGAGATATGTGTCCACACATGCATTGCTTTACACCTTTCCTCCATGCTGTGGTGGTTCCATCTTCAGAGGTTAATGCTGTTAGAGGAATTCACATAGTGCAGCTGAGTGAGGGCAGACCACAGAGAGCCCCACAGTGCAAATTCACTGCTGTCAAACATGGTGGGAGCTGTTTGAAAGAGGTTTATAGGCTTTCTGTAGTGATAATGGGTAATGGCTTCTTGACTTGCCTTCTGCAAGTCAGCATTAGAGATACTCCTTTGTAGTGTTGCTCCTTTTCATGCTTCCACAACTGATACTTTAATCTGCTCCTCAATTAACAGAGTCTTGGCACATTTATGAGAAAAAGGATCCTGATTTTAGCTCAAAATATTTGCTGAGTTATTTCTAAAAGTAGGAAACCTGTAAAAACATATTTGATTTATATCTTAATAAGACACACTAGACATGTTAGGGGGCCAGGTGCACACTAATCTATCAGCATTTTGCCACTGTTGTAGGAATTTCCAACATGTGCCACCACGTTCTCTGCCCTCAGGACTCAAAAGATACCACTCCTAGGTTTGGTTTCCCAGCTTAGATAGCAGCACAAACATCTCACCAATAGACCAAGACCTACGCTGACCTACAATAGCTTTATATAAACAGTCACTTTTATAAAAGTAGTAAGTCTGTCTGTGCCTTGTGATAAAATTATGTCTTGTGCGTGGGGCCAGTGTAAATTTAGGCACAGTGCAAAGCACTCAGTATAGTGCATAATGGAGTGAGGACAAACTTCAAGAAGATGGTGCATTCCTAGTTCCTAGATCTAGGCAGGTCTCATTGACAGGGCTTTAAACTAGATTTGAAGGGGGAAGGGGCTGAAACCAGTCCCCCCCAGACAGGAGTCTGGGGGTGGTAAGCTTGGGTCAAGGGTAAAATCAGCAGCCCACCTGAAGTGCATGTAGTATGGGTAACAAGAGGAGCTGGAAGCCTTGTTACAGCAGGAAAGTTATGATGTAGTTGCCATCACAGAAATGTGGTGGGATGGCTCACATGACTGGAACACTGTAATTGATGGCTACAAGCTCTTCAGGAGAGACAGGCAAGGGAGAAGGGGTGGAGAGCTGGCCCTGTACACCAGGGAGGCTCTAAATGCCATGGAACTAGAGATTAAGGATGATCACATTGAGTGCCTATGGGTGAGAATTAGAGGGAAGGCCAAGAAGGCTGACATCCTGGTTGGAGTCTGTTACAGACCACCCAAGCAGGATGAAGAGGTTGATGAATTATTTTATAGGCAGCTAGAGGCTGTCTCAAGATTGCCAGACCTTGTTCTTATGGGTGACTTTAACCTGCCTGATATCTGCTGGGAACTTAACACAGCAGAGAGGAGGCAGTCTAGAAAGCTCTTAGAATGTATGGAGGATAGCTTCTTATCCCAGCTGCTGTGTGAGCCTACCAGGGGTAAGGCTTTGCTTGACCTTCTTTTAACAAACAGAGAAGGGCTGGTGGGAGATGTGTTGGTTGGAGGCTGTCTGGGGTCCAGTGGCCATGAGATAATTGAGTTTTCAATATGCAGTCAAGCTAAGAGGGGCAGCAACAAAACCTCCACTCTGGACTTCCAGAGGGCGGGCTTCAGGTTACTCAAGGAACTAACTCAGAAGGTACCTTGGGAAACAGCCCTTAAAAACAAAGGGGTCCAGGAGGGCTGGACCTACTTCAAGAAAGAACTCTTGAAGACACAGGAACAGGCTGTGCCAGTGTCCCGGAAGATGAGCCGCTGGGGCAGACGGCCAGCCTGGATGGGTAATGAACTCTTAATAGAACTAAGGGAAAAAAAGAAGGTGTACCGTCTTTGGAAGGAGGGACAGGTTACCCATGAAATGTTTCAGGATGTTGCTAGGTCATGCAGGAATAAAATTAGAGAGGCAAAAGCCCATTTAGAGTTTAGACTGGCCTCTGCTGTGAAGGACAACAAAAAATCCTTCTACAAATATATTAATGGCAAGAGGAGGGGCAAGGACAACCTCCACTCCTTGGTGGACATGGAGGGGAATATTGTAACTAATGATGAGGAAAAGGCAGAGGTACTTAACACCTTCTTTGCCTCAATTTTTAACAGCAGGATAGGTTGTGTTCCAGACAACTGGCCTCCTGAGCTGGCAGATGGAGTCAGGGAGCAGTATAGTTCCCCCAGGAGGAAGTGGTTAGAGACCTGCTCAGCCACTTGGATCCCCACAAGTCCATGGGACTGCATGGGATCCATCCTAGGGTGCTGAGAGAGCTGGTGGATGAGCTGGCCAAGCCACTCTCCGTCATTTTTCACCAGTCCTGGCTCACTGGAGAGGTCCCAGATGACTGGAAGCTGGCCAACATGGAGCCCATCCACAAGAAGGGCCGGAAGGAGGAGCCAGGGAATTGTAGGCCTGTCAGCCTGACCTCAGTGCCAGGCAAGATTATGGAACAGGTCATCTTGAGTGCGATCACACAGCACTTAGAGGATGGCCAAGGGATCAGGCCTAGCCAGCATGGATTTAGGAAGGGCAGGTCATGTCTGACCAACCTGATCTCCTTCTATGATCAGGTGACCCAGCTTGGTCTTTGACACCATCCCCCACAGCAAACTCCTGGGCAAGCTATCAGCCCCTGGCTTGGACAGCAGCACTCTGTGCTCGGTTGGGAACTGGCTGGAGGGCCGAGCCCAGAGCGTGGTGGTGAATGGTGCCACATCCAGCTGGCAGCCAGTCACTAGTGGTGTCCCCCAGGGATCAGCACTGGGCACCATGCTCTTTAACATCTTGATTGATGACCTGGATGAGGGCATTGAGTCCAATCAGTGCTGAGTACAGGGGCAGAATGACTTCCCTGCTCCTGCTGGCCACACTGTTCCTGATACAGGACAGGATGCTATTTGCCTTCTTGGCCACCTGGGCACACTGCTGGCTCATGGTCAGCCTACTATCACCCAGTACCCCCAGGTCCCTCTCTGCCTGGCTGCTCTTCAGCCAGTCTGACCCCAGTCTATAGCATTGCATGGGGTTGTTGTGGCCAGTGCGTAGAATCCAGCACTTAGATGTGTTAAATCTCATGCCGTTGGACTCTGCCCATCTGTCCAGCCTGTCAAGGTTCCTCTGCAGAGCTCTCCTACCCTCTAACAGATCAACACCTGCCACAGCTTGGTGTCGTCTGCAAATTTACTGATGATGGACTCAATCCCCTTGTCCAGATCATCAGTAAAGATACTGAACAGGATAGGGCCCAGCACTGATCCCTGGGGGACACCACTAGTGACTGGCTGCCAGCTGGATGTAATAGTGGAACTGTTCAGCTGGAAATTTCCATAAAAGGCAGGTGCCTGATACAGAGATTGTCACTTAACATGAATAAATTACAGCAAAACTGTTGAATACCAGATTATTTAGTGGGATGTGTAAGGAAGACTTAGCAGATGACATTGTTAGCTCTGCTGCTGATACATATTTTACTTTAACGTGTTCCTGGCATCTTATATGTCTATTCTATTGTATGGACACTTTGTCTACCCACTCTCCCCATCTTCCAAAACTTTTTTCTCTCTGATACTAAGGTAAAGTCCCAAAAACTACTGTAGTTTTTGAGGTTTGTTTTACAATTGATGACCATATTTTTTTCCTTTTGAAATGTTTCCTTTTCCTTTGAAATGTTGTAATTTAATTTGGGTGCTTACCTCAAGCATAACCATCAAAAAAATGAAACTGGAAATTTTGTAAGGCGTACACTGGCTATTCTTATGTTCTTTGGTTCCTGGTTTTGTTGAAACAATTTATCCTTTTTAAAGTTCTTTTTTAATGACAATTTTACACTTCCATTTATTCCTGCTGGAATAATTAAAGTTATGGCTAAAGACTTTAAAAAAATTTGGAAAAATGCCTTTAATTTTGCAAATATCAAACAAATCAAAGCTTGGACATAAGGCTGTATAAAATGTCATGCTGTTGTTATTTCCCAAACTGGCTTGCTTATTCCTCTTTAATGTGCACATATCTTGTATTTCTTGGAACCAGGATTGCTGGAGCTGGTTATACTGTCAACACAGAGATGTTATCCAAAATTTCAGGTTCTTTTAATTAGTATAAATTACTCTCTGTAAATCCGTGTGTGGCAAGTGCAAACCATGCAAGCCAATTTTGTCTTACATGCTCATTCCTTCTATGCTGGAGTCACACCGCAAGTCAAGACAGGAGACCAGCCGTATTTTCTCTTGATCCTCTTGCTCCGTGCCATGTGCCCTCACGTAATTTTTAAGGTGTGCAACATCACTGGCAATTGTAAGGCACTTCAGGCACCTCATAAGCAGCCAGGGTGGGGTTTTTTGTTTCAGTTTTTTCCTTGAAATAAGCACTTCATTGCCAGTGAAAGAATTGAGGTCATCTGTGCCCAGCTGCTCATTTCCAATTCTTCACTGCTGCCTTGCGCATTCTGGCACAAACTATTGCAGTCATACAGGAAGCTGGTTGGAGGAGCCAGTTTGATTGGAAAATACTCCCTCTTCACCCCTCAGTGTTTGCTGTCAACTGCTTCCCTTCTCTGGCCCAGTGTGCCACATGGTCACACAGGCTCAGAGTGCAAGTGGCTCAGGAGCTTCCTTCTTCCTGTGGCACAGCCAGCTGTGCCTGCTACAAGAGTTCACTGAATTACAGTCAAGGAAGTGAGGTCAGTTGCTCCAGATGGCAGATCAGTATCTTCAGAAAGCAGGTCAGAGCACCTCAGCAACTTCCTTAAGGGCACCAGTTACACTCTTAGAAGGCAAGAATCCTTGCTTTACATCCAGAAAGCCTGCCAAGAAGCCCAGGAAGAAGAGACAGAGCCCACCCAGAACAAGGAAGGCTTTAGGGCAACACTAGTGGCACATGTCCACAGCACCCTGTGAAGCTTTCACTGGGCAGAGTTTTGACAGCACTGTGCCAGGATTGTTAAAGACTTGATGCCGGGCTTGTTTGTAGAGATCAGACCCAACAGATTGCTGCAGAGGATGAGTCCCTGCACTCTCTTGCTTTGATACTATCGGGGAACCCACAAAGAGATTATTCAGTATGTAGCTATTATATACTTACCAATCCTGCTTAATGCATATACTGCAGGGACATCAACAGGGAAAGAAAAACTAAACATAACCCCCCTGATGAGCAAGAATGGCAAGCTGGTGACAACAGATGAGGAGAAGACTACGATGATAAACAACTTTTTTGCTTTAGTCTTCACTGTCAACCTCTGTGCTCACACCTCCCCAGTTGAAGGACCACAAGATGGTGACCAGGGGGATAAAGTCCTTTCCACTGTAAGTGAAGACAAAGTTCATGACCACCTGAGGAACCTGAACATATACAAGTCTATGGGACCTTATGAGATGCATCCCCGAGTCCTCAGGGAATTGGCTGATGTAGTTGCCAAGCCATTCTCCACGGTATTTGAGAAGTCCTGGCAGTCAGGTGGTGTCCCTTGTGGCTGGAAAATGGGAAGCATTGCACCCATTTATAAAAAGGTCAGAAAGGCTGACACTGGGAACTACTGACTGTGCCTGGGAAAATCATGGAACAGATCTTCCTAGAAGCTCTGATAAGGTACATGGAGGACAGGAGGACAGTATGGATTACTAAGTGCAAGTCCTGCCTGACCAGTGTAGTGGTTGTCTACAATGGAGTGCCTGCATGAGTGGACAAGGGAAGGGCGATGGATATCATCTATTGGGACTTCTGCAAGGCCTTACCCATGGTCCCCCACAACATCCTTATTTTTAAGTTGGAGAGATACAAATTCAATAGGTCAACTGTTCAGGGGATAAGGAACTGGATAGATGGTTGCATCAAGAGGGGAAGAGGGGTCAATGGCTCAATGTTCAGATGGAGACAGGCAACAAGTGGTGTCCCTCAGGAGTTGATACTGGGGTCAGTGGTGCATAATATCTTCATCAATAACGTAGACAGTGGAATTGAGTACACCCTAAGCAAGTTTGCAAATGATACCGAGATGAGTGGTGCCATCGATACACCAGAAGGACAGGAGAGACCTGGGCAAGTTGGTGAAGTGAGCCCACTTGAACCTCATGGGGTTCAAAATGCCAACTGCAAGGTCTTGATGGAGATCTGAGAAACCTGATCTAGATGTTCTTCCTGCAGGGGGTTGGGCCTAGGTGACCGTTAAAGGTCCCTTCCAAAAGAGTGTATTCTGTGATTCTGTGATTATTTCAGGATCTGATTTGATTGAGTGCTTAGTTTTCATAGCTGTATCTTTAGGAGTTTAAGGAAATCCCTGATAGCATTGTATCCTTCATGGACAGTGTAAATGAGGTTCTTGGAAGCTCAATACAATGATAAAAGTGCATCAGACATTTGTAGCAAAACTCATTGCTAATTCTGTAAGTGTGAAGGAGTGCTGTGCATTTATAGTTTTACCATTAATTTTATTTTTGTGTTGCCCAAAATCAGCAGAGTGCACTTGGAGATCCTGGTCACATGTACTGCTCTACAGGGAACGTGGCTCCTGAACACTGTTGTCATGATTGCACCCTAACCCTTCATTATCCTCTTTTCTCACAACTCTTCCTCTGTAACATCTGGAGATTTTCACCAAAACAAAGCATGTGGAGACTGTGTCTGCAAGTTTCTTTTCTCAGAGTCCTGAAGGTGTAGCAGCTCTTGGCTGGCTGGTGAGAAAAGGAGAGGAGAAAGACATTATAAAGAATTTTGTGTGTTGCCAGTGGGGTCTCTGTGGCAATCTCTCTTGTCTGTTAAGTCTTTTCCAACCTGGTCTATTCTATTCTATTCTATTCTATTCTATTCTATTCTATTCTATTCTATTCTTCTTCTGTCTCAGGGAAGGCATTTGAGCTTAAATATTGTATGTTAAAGGACTATCACGGGATGTATCTACTGGAAGATTTTAAAAGATGTTTTGGTTGTTGGGTTTTGGTTTGTTTTTTTTCTGTAAACTCAGCTAATGTGTCCAGAGAAGGGCCATGAGGATGTCCTATGAGGACAGGCGGAGAGAGTTGGGGTGGTTCAGTTTACAGAAGAGAAGGCCTTGAGGACACCTTATTGTGGCCTTCCAGTATCTGAAGGGGGCCTACAAGAAAGGGTGTCAGGTAGTGAGAGGACTATGGGGAATTGACCCAAGCTAGAGGAGGGGAGATTTAAATTAGATATTAGGAAGAAGTTCTTCACCATGGGGGTGGTGAGACACTAGAACAGGTTGCCCAGGGAGGTGGTGGAAGCCCCATCCATGAAAGTCTTTAAGGCCTGGCTGGATGTGGCTCTGAGCAACCTGATCTATGGAAAGTGTCCCTGCCCATGGCAGGGGTGTTGGAACTTGATGATACTTGGGGTCCCTTCCAACCCTGACAAATCAGTGATTCTGTGATGTGTATTTCAGCTCCCTGTTGTTTCAGTAAATATTAACTTGCTAAAGAGATCTGTGTGACTGCTTGGACTGTCAGATGTGATGTATGTTTTATCTGAAGAGCAGCTGGAGCAAGAACTAAATTGCCAAAATTTATTTCCTCTTTTGAAATTAAAATAGTAATGTTTGTAGTTTTATTCTCTTGGGCCTGAATGTGTGCTATGCTAGGCCTACACAGAGGAACTAATCATACATCCTAACACAGTATTCTGTGCAGACCTAGCAGAAGTTGTTTGCATTATTTTTTTAAGTAGCCGTAAACTATGGCTCATCTTATTTGGTGTAGTATTAAAACAAAAATGAGGTGACAGAAACATAGAAGTTTGCCATAAACTGGAAACTGCAGGTTTTGATGCTGACTTGAGCTTTAGACAGCTCCTCTATGTAGTTTTCATGTTTGCTCTGGAGAATGATCTTTGTATGTGGCTCAGTGCTGAGTGTTTCAGAATAGCTGGAAGCAATCAGGACAACCTCTCTAGGCATGATTACTTTTTGGAATGTGTAACTTGCATTTTCTCTTCCAGTGTTATCTTTAGCCCAGCTATAAAAGGAGGATGCTGATAGTCAAAGGAGGGGCCTCCCTCAAGAGTCTTCCAAAATCAGCTTTGCAGGCCATAGGATAAACCCTGTAACGCTTCCCTCCCTACAGCAGCAGGATAGCAATCTGAAGAATATGTCTCTAAAGAAGTAGATAAGCATCCAAACTTGAAGTGCTGAGCTTTCCTGAGGGTAGTCCAGCACTGTGAACACCATTGAACAGTAATGAACATCTGTTGAAGAAGGCCTTTTCAGATGAAAATAGTGTGGTTCTTGCGATGAAGTCTTGACTGCAGTATTTCACAAAACAAAGCCACGTTTTTTCACAGTCTATAAGGTTCAACGTTAATGGTTTATATAAACCTGTCCAGCTGTTCAGGATCGGTCTGGCCTCAAAATTCAGAGATGAAGAGCAAACATTATGGACTTCTATTGATGAGTTCACTTCTTAGTCGTGCCAGTAAGTTCAAGTAGGCACCCTCCTGAAAAAGCTATCAGCCCATGGCTTCAACAGGTACACCCTTGGCAGCATGAAAAACTGGCTGGATGACTAGGCATAGAGAGTGGTTGTGAATGGTGCAGCATCCATTTGGTGTCTGATGACCAGTGGTGTCCCCCAGGGATCAGTACTGCGCCCAGTTCTATTCAACATCTTTATCAATGACCTGGACGAGGGGATAGAGTCTGCCATTAGTAAATTTGTGGATGATACCAAGTTGGGAGGAAGTGTGGATCTGCTGGAGGGTAGGAGGATGCTGCAGAGGAACCTGGACAGGCTGGGTGAATGGCCTGAGGCCAATGGTATGAGATTCAACATGGCCAAGTGCAGAGTCCTGAACTTTGGCCACAACAACCCCATGCAGTGCTACAGAGTGGCTGGAGAGCATCCTGGCAGAGAGGGACCTGGGAGTGCTGGTTGACAGTAGGCTGAACATGAGCCAGCAGTGTGCCCAGGTGGCCAAGAGGGCCAATGGCATCCTGACCTGTATCAGGAATAGTGTGGCCAACAAGACTAGGGATGTAATTCTGCCCCTGTACTTGGCACTGGTGAGGCCCCACCGCGAGTACTGTGTGCAGTTCTGGGCCCCTCACTTCAGGAAAGATACTGAGGTGCTGGAGAGGGTCCAGAGGAGAGCAGTGAGACTGGCGAGGGGGCTGGAGGGTAAGTCTTATGAGGAGAGGCTGAAGGAGCTGTGGTTGTTTAGCCTCAAGGAGACTCAGGGGGGGACCTTACCACTCTCTGCAACTACCTAAAAGGAAGTTGTAGTCAGTTGGGGGATGAGCTCTTCTCCCAGGCAACTTGTGACAAGGCAAGAGGGCATGGCCTGAAGCTGTGCCCGGGGGAGGGTTAGGCTAGATGTTAGACAGCACTTCCTCATGGAAAGGCTGATTAGGCACTGGAATGGACTGCCCAGGGAGGTGGTGGAGTCGCTGTCCCTGAAGGTGTTTAAGAAAAGATTCAATGTGGCACTTAGTGGCATGGTTTAACTGATGTCGTGGTGTTGGATCATAGGCTGGACTTGATGATCTCAGAGGTCTTTTCCAGCCTCAATAGTTCTGTGATGCCGTGAAATACTGCAGTATTTTCTACAGACTGCTTGCTTTTACCATCTAGTCATCTTCCTCTGTCATGAGCTTTTTGAAATCTAACCGGTAGCTTGTGCTTTTCTGTCGTGTTTCTTGAGTATCAACCTTCCACAGAAAGTCTGTAGCATTGCATGGGGTTGTTGTGGCCAGTGCGTAGAATCCAGCACTTAGATGTGTTAAATCTCATGCCATTGGACTCTGCCCATCTGTCCAGCCTGTCAAGGTTCCTCTGCAGAGCTCTCCTACCCTCTAACAGATCAACACCTGCCACAGCTTGGTGTCATCTGCAAATTTACTGATGATGGACACAATCCCCTTGTCCAGATCATCAGTAAAGATACTGAACAGGATGGGGCCCAGCACTGATCCCTGGGGGACACCACTAGTGACTGGCTGCCAGCTGGATGTGGCACCATTCACCACCACTCTCTGGGCACAGCCCTCCAGCCAATTCCTAACCCAGCACAGAGTGCTGCTGTCCAAGCCAGGGGCTGACAGCTTGGCCAGGAGTTTGCTGGGGGTGGGGGGGTGTCAAAGGCCTTGCTGACTAGGTAGGTAGACTACATCCACAGGCCTCCCCACATCCACCAGGCTGACCCCTGACTCCAGTTTACCACCCTCAGACTCCTGTCTGGGGGGACTGCTTTCAGCCCCTTCCCCCTTCACATCTAGTTATGCAGCTCTGTTAATGAGTCCTGCCAAGCCACTTCCTTGAACCCGTTTCCCATTGTGGGATAAGCAGCTAGGACACTGACAACTTGTACATGATCCTAGGCTTGTTCTTAAGCCAAACATCCCTGGCTGTAATACAGAAGAATTGGTATCACTCATTTCAGTTGAATAATCACATGTATATTTGTGCATAGACTTTCTGTTCTGAGGCTGGTCTGTGTCCCTGAAAACTTTCTTATCTTCTTATGTAGAATCATTTAGTCAACCTCTTGCTATAACTTCTGGCCTCTCTGACAATCATTCAATCACTGAGGCAAGTGTTAGTTTCACCAAGTAAGGCAGCAGGGAATGTTGGCTTCCCTACACCACTGAATTTGTGTAAGGCTGTCTCTGTCCAGACTTGGAAATGGCATCATATCTCCTGCCCTTGAGCTCATATTGGCAACATGCAAACATACCTTCCTGGCTTGAAAGCATCCCCTCACTCTGCTGCTCTGCTTGGGAGAGCAGTAACTCAGCTACACTGAGCTGCTGCTAGGTGTTTGGGATGAAGTGGGCATCATTGATCCAAAGTGAGGGGGGACAGGGTGGCTGTCAACCTGCATGGGAAGTGTAGGGATGTCTATTTTCTGTCTCAGAAAGTCATCATTGAGGTATCTTGTGAAGCTTCCTGGATTACCTCCCACTTGCTGGACTACTTTTCTAGCAAATGTCAAGTTGGTTGAAGTCCTGCGGCAGGACAGGAGCCTATGAGCATGGTGCCTCTTGTAACTGGCTTAGGAATGCTTCATCAATAGGTTCATCCTGGTCAGGAGGCCTGTACTTAGTTCTGACCACAAGGTTCCCCTTGTTGCCTCGATCTCTAATTCTTATCTACAGGCTTTCAACTTGCCCATGGCTATTTCTTAGGGATATCTCTTCACATTCAATCCCTTTCTTAACATAGAGGACACCTCCACCCCTCCTTCCCATCCTGTCCCTTCTGAAGAGATTGTAACCATCAATAACCACACTCCTAAATCATAGAATTTATCCCAACAGCTTTCAGTAATGGCCAAACATGATCAAGCATGTAACTCAATTACTGTTTCACCAGATTTTGTTTTATTTAAGTGTATTTGGTGGCAAGGAAGGCTGACAGCATACTGACTTGTGTCAGGAATTGTGGCCAGCAGGAGTAGGGAAGTGATTGTGCCCTTGTACTTGACACTCGTGAGGCCACAATGCACATACTCAGTTTTAGTCCCCTCACTACAGGAAAAGACATTGAGTTGCTGGAGTATACCCAGAGAAGGGCAGCAAAGCTGGTGAAGGGTATGGAGAACAAGTCATATCAGGAGCAGATGAGGGAACTGGAGTCGTTTAATCTGGTGAAGAGGAGGCTGAGGGAAGACCTCATTACGCTCTACAACTTCCTGAAAGGAGACTGTAGTGAGATGGGTGTTGGTCTCTTCTCCCTAGTAACTAGCAATAGGATGAAATGTCCTCAAGTTGTGCTGGGGGGTGGGAAATACATGTTAATTTGGATATTAAGAAAAATATATTTTCTGAAAGTGATCAAGCATTGGAACAGGCTGCCCAGCAAGGTAGTGGGGTCGCCATTCCTGGAGGCTTTCAAAAAATGTGTAAACATGGCACTTCGGGACATGGCTGAGTGGGCATGGTGGTGTTAGGTCGATTGTTGGACTTGGTGATCTTGAAGGTCTTTCCAACCAAAATGATTCTACTTACAGTGAGCCAAAGCTCAAAGTTTTCTTTCCATTTTCTTTCACATAATGGCATTGCACATGAGCTGCTTTAAATCAAATGTTTGCTCTTTGCATTTACTTTTTGCCCTAATGTTTTCTAATTCTAGCCTTATTATTCAGTTTCTGTTTTCTTAAATTATATTAATATATCTTCAGACATTTCTTAACTCACATGACAGAAGTACTATCCATAACATTTCAAATTTAAAAGGCCTGTAAGACTTTTAGGATTTTTTTTAAACAACTAGTAAAAAAAACAGTGTTGAAAATTCACAACTAAGAAAGCCTCAGAACTCAAAAGTGTCTCAAATGTCTATGAGCAATAAGAAAATTTGCAGTTGATGTGCATCCATAGGGATTAGGATTTAACAGTTTGTACCATGGGAAACTCCACCCTTAATAGGATGGTGAAAATATTGGTTTCAAAATTGCAAGAAAATGGAAAGATCCTCCAGAAATGGTAAGATAAGAATCAGCATACACTTACTCTAGATGTCTAAAATTCTAGCCTTTAAAATATTGGAAAATACTGTTATCAAAGTCTTCCTGTTGAAAAAGATCACATTTAGACTACCAAGAATAACTCAAAAGACCTGTGAATGTGTGACATCATGATAACATCTATGAGACTTGCTTAAATAAGCATTCCAAGGCAATTTCTTAGAGAAATTTAAGTATTCTAAGCAAAACCGGTAAACCAAGTGGGATTTGAAGCAAGACTGACAGCATTAAATGTGGTAGGAAATAGCCTTCTACACAAAATTAAACTGAATCTCCATTTTGACTCCCTTCCTACACCTGTGTAAAACCATTTTGCCTGCTGATGTTGATTCATAAAACAGTAAAACCATTGAACAGGAATTTTTTCACTAAAACAAAGCAATTTCCTGGAGTAAGACACAATATCACCACTAAGGGATGTTCTTCATTAATTATCCTTACAGCTACTTCTGTTTACTGTTTTAAAGACAGAACTCTTGCACTCTCATGCTTTTCTGTTCTCCTGTAGAGGGGATGAATGAATCATTTAATCTCATAAGTTTCAGTGTGCAAAAATGAAGTTTGGGTCAGTGTGTGTAATTACAGCTTGGAGTCATTGCTGAGCAAACAATGTGATTATAACTTTATTCTTGAGACCTGTCTAAATAGCAAACTCTCATTATGCAGGGATGTAGCTGAAATCATGGTTGCTGAAACCATAGTCAAGATGCAGAAATCTGTCTAAATGTACAGAAATTATCTGTTGGCTGTTTTAAGCTCTACTTTCTCTTACTATGGCATTGGAACAAAATTAACAGAATGGCTGCTGGTGTAAATGGTGCTTTTGTGGACACAGAATAGGAGAGGAATAATGAGATAAAATTACTAGAACAAGAAAGGTGGGCCAGAAGCAAGGTGATGCATGATCACTATTGGAATCAGTTCTGCAGTACCTGCCTTCATACTTTCCAAAGCCGTAGGGTCTCCAGAGCAGGAGAGGTATATCTCATAGTAATACCTAGTGTCAATCAATAGCACATATATTGGTGATTAATACCCTGCAGTTCATTTACTTAATGTAAATGAGGCTACCCAAATGACTGGGAATGCAGTGTCTGACACGTTAATGCAAGTTGTTTGTGCCAGGATTTTCTGAGTAATCATTTTGACTTTGGCCATCCTTCCCATGTAACAAAATAATCTCCTTCCCCTGTTTTCCAACTGCGAAAAAAGCAGAGACATGCATATGTCACAGTAATTTTAGGTAGATTGTATGTGATTGTTTGAGTAATAGCTTGAATGAGGGCATGTACAAAGCTCTTACTATATTGTATGTTGAATGTCCAGAACCTGCTGACTTCAAGTCTGTATTGGAAAGCTCCCAGAGGAGAAAGTACTATGATAGGTGGTAAGAGCATTTTTCCACAGTCTTATGTTTCTTTTAAAGAGCCTTTAGGTGTCTGACAGTGCCTGTTAATTTCTTGTGAATCTAAATAAATTGTTAAAAACTATTGCTTCTGCATGGATGTCACTCAGGGGAACAAGCCCCTCCTTAGCATAGTATCGTTAAAGTCCATGCTTTTGTCAGAAGTGGAGTCTTAGGCATGCTAAAGACTAACATAACGGTAATTCTGAAGACCTAGATATGTCTTAACTTTGATTGCTCTTTGTTTTGTTCAGTCAGTAAATGGCTGGTTTTTCAAATGAAAAAAGTTAGATTTCCTTCTAAACTCTCCCTATGGTTATTTGAAAATACTGGTTTATGAAAAGACATTGCAGGAAGATGGGAAACAAATCAAGTGAGAAAGGCTCAATTTTTTTATAGTGATCCAACTTCAAATATATCTATGCAGCTTATATTTCATGTCCTGTGAAGAAAAGTCCCCACTGCCTCAGTGACTCTTCCCTCACTAAGCTCTGAAGCTCAGGGCTAACAGCACTGGATTCTCACAAAGAGGGAACACATGTTAGAAGAAGTAAAGTTCAGCAGAGGATATATAAAACTTAAAACACTTTTGGCAGTCTGTCAGAAATAAAAGGAGATTTCCTTTATAAATCTGATTGTTTTGTTTAAATCTCCTCCATAATAGTAAAGTAAGGATGAGCCTGGAGGCTTACTTCAGCCCCATACAGATTATCAGAAGATTATTTTAGGCTCATAGCCAGATCAGGGGGGGAAAAGCTGAAGGAAAATAAGTATTCTGTTAAGCTCAACTCCCTTCTGAGTCACAAGTACTCCCCATTTGCGTGTTCTCTAGTGCTTTGTTCATTGTAGCATTGAATCGCTAATGCTTGGTGGGGGGAGGGGCACTGGTTTTCCACTGCTAATTTCATTCCATCAGTCTAATATCATTGGCATGATTCCTCTCTCCTTTGGTATTTACATCATCATGAATTTCAGAGTAAGTTAGGATGTATCCAGCTCAGCAACTTTCCTATTTTGGGAAGAACATCAGATACTCCCTCTTTGTAAGTTTTAATGTGTCACATACATTTCCTTTCGTGCAAGAGTCCAGCTGGGATCCAAAGCATCTAAGTCTTGGCCTCGAGTACTGATGGGTTAGTTTTTTTCAAGTAAACTAGTTTGTAAATTAGTAGGATTTCTACATGATACATCACAATACTAGCTTCATTTCTGACAATGAAGAGTGAAGGTTGTTTCAATACTATTAAAAGGGCAATATTGGGAGATCTACAGGAGCTCTGCCTAAGCATAGGGTGTAACTGTTGCTACAGTCATTTTCCTTCTGAATGGAAGAGATGCATTTTCCTTTCCCACTAGAAGAGAGGAAGGCTGCAGAATTGCAATAGCTCAGGTTCTTGCTAGATTTGAGGGTAAGCAGAGCAGAAAAAACCAAACAAACAAACTTGTATTCTAGTTTGTTTTTAACATTTCACTGGATCCTCTTTGAAGGTGGTAATTCATAATTCATGATTCATTGCAATAATAAAGCTCTGAATTACTGAATGAGTAAACATCTTGGCTCCAGTAATAAAACAGACACTTTAAAAAGCACAGGGCAAATACTGCATGTATGTTCTAAAATACTCATATCAGTTCAGTCCTCTTTGAGACCCAAGGAAATACACTGCAGTCCAGATGTGTAAAAAGAGTGAAAGCCACTGTATACTCCACAGTCTCTGTAAAGATGAAATTGGGTGGGTTTTAGCATGAAGAACAGTGAAGAAACATCATGTCTTGCTTTCTTCAAGTATTTAAAGCTACCTATAGTTTTCAGTCTTCACAGTCACTGACCAGAGTACTGGAAGTAATGCCTCAAAATGCTTTGAGGTCTCAGCTTTTGTACAGTTTATGTGCCCTTGTTGTGTCAGGTGGGTCTTACAGCAAGACTTCCCAGAGGAATCTGTAAATGTCTGGTCAGTAATGTCCCTTGGAGTTTCACTCTCGGTGTGGAAAGTAGCAAATCATCCTCCTAGTAACAGCCTCTGGACATTTTTTGTCTCCTTAGGTTTTGTATTGATACATGGTGACTGTAACAGAGTACCTCTGGATTGAAGAACCAGATTGCTGCTGACTTTTGGGAGTTTCTGTCAAACACATTTAGATAGTTGTTTTTTGGATAGAACTGGCATTTTTCCTTCACTTACTTCACTTGACTAAAAACCACACCAAACTGTACTGCTTCAAATTTCATATCAAGATTGATGACTTGTACCCAATAAAAATCTCTGTTGAATAGGAGATAGGATTTTTCTGTCAGATATGCAAGAGTTATTGCACCTAAATTAGGCAGTCATTATTTTACATAAAGGTCAGAGTTTGCAGAAGCCAGAAGTAACTTGAAAGTTCAATAGTGGGAAGTACAAAAATTTACAGTAAGTTTTGCTCTAGTCTTCCAAAGCAGTTTGCATGTTAAGTACAAGGCCAAACTGAGGGCCAGTATCTTCATGAGTTACTTCATTCAAATGCAATGAGGGTGTGGAGGATGAATAAATAACAAGAAACACTGGGATGCATTTGTGCATAACCAGCACTGTTTCAGTCATGACATACAGAGTTTGGGACACAGAGTCATTGATAATTGACAATATACAGCTGTGTCTCCCTAAGGAAACCTGGCGAATCCATGGTCTTGTTTATGGAGCTCCAATTATAATGGACCTAAATAATTTAAACTTTGTTAGATTTCTGAGGAAGACCTCTGTCTTTCTGTTGCACTGTCACTATTCTGCAGTGTCCTTAAATGGAGGTGTACTGCAGTGGTTGCCTGTTTGTTTGTCTCCACACTATCTGTCAGCCACCTGCTGTCTCCTCACTATCTTAGATAGATAAAGTCTATTTCTTCTCAGGCTATCAGATGTGTGTGCTGGACCAAGAAATTGTCATCCTCACTATTTAAACTGAGAGTGTGACTGCAGATCTGCATCAGCTCCCACATTTCATTTATAGTTTGTCAGTTATTATGTTTCCTCTGCTTTTACCTCAAGTATCCTGCTACCTTTTTCTGTCTTCCTGTAATACACATGTCTATGTCCTCTTGTGCTTTCCTTTCCAAACATGTCATCTTATTTTCTCATCTTTTGGGGTTTTCTGCTGTGTCTTTGTCCTTCTTGTTCCCCCTGGCTTTTTTTCCCTTTGCCCATTCCCACTGCAGGTTGCCTGTGCTGTAACTTTACATTTGTAAAAGCACCTTCTCTATCATTCTCATGTTGACAGTTCTTCTCTTTGCTTTTCTAATGCCACTGTGCAGCTGTTTGCTGTCACCCAGCACAATGACACATTCACTGCAGCACCCTACCTGCTGCAGGGCTCCCATTTCCCCTGGCTTCCCCTGCCTGGCTCTGCAAGTCTTTTCCCCATCAGATCAAAGCATGACCGAGAGGGGATCTCATCAATATGTATAAATATCTGAGGAGTCGGTGTCATGTGGAGGCTGCCAAGCTCTTTTTGGTGCTGCATATTAATAAGAAACAATGGATTCAAGCTTGGACATAGAATATTTCACCTCAACATGAGGAGAAACTTCTTTACAGTGAGGATGACAGAGCACTGGAACAAGCACCCAGGGAGGTTGTGGTGGAGTCTCCTTCACTGGAGACTTTCAAACCTCACCTGGATGCATTCCTGTGCAGGCTACCCTCAGTGATCATTCTTTGGCAGGGGGATTAGACTCAGTGATCTCTGGAGGTCCCATACTTGGTGGTGAGAGGTTCGGTTCTCCCCACACACACAAAAAAACCATGGCTAACTCAGTCGGAGAAGTGAAAATGGACAAGCTATATTTACAAGCAGGATGAAATGCAGTGAATATGTACACAATATACAGTATTTACAATATATACAGACATATACAGCAAATAACGTAACACAGAAAAACCTTTCCCTCCTCCAGGTAGGAGGGTTTCCACTCCCCCCTCTCCCCCTTCCCTCCTTTTTTTCCCAAAAAGTGTTAGAGAGAGAAAAGGTAATTATTAAGGAGGAAATTCTGTTAGCTCAAAGCGTATGCAGGAATTAGTTTCTTATCTGTTAGTTGAGTTAGTTCAAGGTCAACTCCGTCCAGCACAGAGGAAAGGCAGCAGCTGTTCAGAGTAACTGAGACAGACTAGCTGAAAAAGACAGACTGAAACTGACTGAGATTCAAACTGAACTAAAGCTAAAAACTTGAAATTGCATTCTACCAATCTACCAATGAAATTTGTTTAGAATATCTTGTTTTCATTTTCATACCAAAACATTCAGCCAGAGTGTTTCCAGTAACTGTCCCTTTCTTAAAGGCACAGCCTAAAACTGTCACACCTTCCAACCTCTAATGTACTATGGTACAATACTACTGTGATTCTGTGCAAGTAGTCACTCCACTGCTGTCCAGCTGCCCTCTCTGTGCAGCTTCTTGTTTATAAGGCATGAGGTAATGTTAAAACAATGGAAGTAAGTTGTCAAATATAGGCAGGACCACCAAGGTGTGCCCTGGTGTAACTTTTTCATGAAGACAGTGGTAAGCTGCAGGTCTTAACCAGGGTTCACACTTACCAGTCTCACTTTACAGATCCTCTGATTATTTTCCTCCTAGAATTGGGGAGGTGAATGTCAGCTTGGGGATGCTGGATACTTCAGCTTCACTCTCTGGAAAAATATCAGTCCTGGTTCTGAGCATCCATCTCTGATGGGAAGCTGGGCAGCTTCTGAGGGGCTGTATCTCAGATGGGATATTCTTTACCACTACATGGTGCTTTTATTTTGCTGCATGATGGTGAACAATAGATTTGCTTTTAGGCAGATGTTACCTTTGAACTGGGCTTCAAACTGAAAATTGGTAGTATATATGCAGGAGAAAGAAAAATGTTGGACATTTTTGTCAGTACTGTAAAGTTCTCTCCAAGAACAGCATGGAAGACCTTTTGTGATGTTTGTTTATTGCACATATCATTTGCCCATGGGATATCATTTGTGCTTCCTTATTTCCTTTTATGTCCTACTACATAATGTTAATCAATACTGAACACCTGCAGTAGTCACTGTACCAGATAAATGAATGATTTGTTGTTATTGCTGTACAATTATGTTCTTAAAAACGTAATTTCAATTTGATCTATAAGTATATAAGCAATTAAGAGGTAATTGGAAATGAGTTTGTAACATTAACTGCCTTTCACTGACAAATACTGTGACCTCTGTCTCTGCTTCCTTTATATGTCATGTATATAGGCAGGCCAGTTGTTAAAGCTTGCCTGTAGCAGAAATTACATGATTCCACCACTGCATATAAGAGGGCATGATTTGGAAAGCATATACCAAAGACCATGGAACATGGCACATGTCCACATCTTTGCTCATCCCTGTACTGTCTCTTGGGCAGCAGCACTGAATAATGCGGCATGATTTTTTTTCTCCCAAGGCTTGAGCTTTATTTACTTGATGTTTGTGTGTACACTGCATCTGTGAGCCACTGAACCACTTTGATTTCTGTTCTACACAAGCTTAGTAGCACAGAGGGTGTGGGAAAGCTGGATAGTCACTTGATTTAGTTTCTATCAAATTGATAAACCAAAACCAGGATAAAATATGAACATGATTTATCAAATATAAAAAATTATTTTTCCAAACCAATTTGGTGCCATGGTTTAGTTGTTTAGGTGGGTTGGATTGGTTGATGGGTTGGACACAGTGATCTTGAAGGTCTCTTCCAACCTGGTTTATTCTATTGTATTGTATTCTATTGATTCAGGTTCATTTGCCCAGTCGATGCTAGGTTAATTACACACTATAGGATGTTAATAAACAGTAGAATAACAGTCTAGAAAAATCAGAACTTGGCATACAGAGGAAGAAACTGAAAACTTCTTATATGCATGAAACAAACAGCAATGCTGCCTCAGGTGGTGAGACAGACCACCTCGGGTTCACAACAGAGATAACCAACAGGTAAACAATCTATAAACCTTTGAAATAACCAGGTAAATTAGTGTAAGTTACTCAGGAAGTGCTGAAGTGTTAACTACCAAAACCTTTTCTGAATGAAGTGATATTTTGAGTTCGTAGTTGTAATCCAAAGGGCAGGAATAATCCAAAGGTAGTATCCTAAATTAGAGGAAGTGAGAGAGCGAGAGACATGCTGCTGCAGTGGAGATCTAAACACTATGCTGCTAGGACAAAAGAAGCTAACTGCCCTGAAGACAGGAGCATGAAGTAGGTGTTTGTCGCTGCCTCAAATCCCATGAACGAACAGCGTGGGGGAGAAGACCAGAGAGAGAGAAAAGAACATGTGGGCTCTTGAAATCTTCCCCTATAAATTCCCTTTTTTTTAGAAACTGAACAGCCCAATGGCACAGTAGCTATTCAAATCCACCAATCAGTTCAAAATGTTGTCTGGCGGGCAAAACTGCACACGCCTTCTCAAATAGCCTCTGACACGTGCAGTTGCCTCTCTGAAACGTGAGGCTCGGGGTCCAGCTTCTACCCCCTCCAGGCAGCCTCAATGGCACCTGCCTATTGGCTCCTCGACCTGGACCCTGCAAAATGAGGAGGCAGGAGAAAGGGCAGTGGCTCAAACAGGTTTAGCTGGCTTGTTAGTGCCTCTTCCAGGACATCACTGGACTTGGATGCTGTGGAAAAGCTCTGCTTCTGCAAGACTTCTTTTCTTTAATTATGCCAACCTCACCTGACAAAACCAGGAGCCGGTTGTTCTGAAAGGGAGCAATCTGAAAGAGAAGAGCCATTGCCTCTTTATTCAGTGTTACCAAGGTCCAAGTTTGGGGTTGTTTTTTTTTTGTTTGTTTGTTGATTACATTGCAAACTTGCTTTAAAAAAATACCTTCTGGGATTCTCCAAACATGGTGCACAACTCCCATCCATTATGTGAGGATGTCTACTTATCGTTGCTCAGTGTAGCAGTCACTAAATTAGCCTTCAATGCAGAGATAAAGGTGTATTCCTCTTTCATGTTTCTTAGCAAAACACCTGTATTAATTATGAGCATTACAATGTTGAGTCTTAAGAGCATTACAATATTTAGATTTAATCCATAGGCGAAACATTCTCTCATGCAGCATTTCCCTTAGTTTTCTCTGCACTGTGGCATCTTAGTTACCAAACTTTGCTTTGTTTCTGTTGGGTACATTATGCAAAAGGACCTTATTTATTTTTTATATGAAAGAAATTGTATTCTTTTCCCCAAAAAGGCCTTTCATGGACAGGCTGTACCTAAAGGAAAAACTAAGACTAGCAAGTAGCCTGATGAGGGAGTGGCCTGGTTGTTGTCTTCACTCACTGCATCCCAATCTCAGTATATGTGCTGACAATTTATTAGTACTAGACTCTGCCTATTTAAAATATCCACCGAGAGCAGACGCTGTTTATTTTGCTGAACAATTTGAACAAATCAAAAATTCCTGGTATCAGAGAAATCAACCTGCCCTTATTATGAAGTAAATTGCCCAACGTTCATTGAGGTTGGTGGATTCAGGAGCAGAACCTAATTGACAGAGCATTCACTTCCAATTCTACAAATTTGAGCTACAGTAAATAAGACTCCAGATCTTCATAACTGTTTCAGATTTTAATGTAGTTAATTTCCTTGTTTACATTTCTATTCTCATCTTTCTCTAATATGCCCTATGGAGATCACATTAAGATATATATTGCTGCATAAGATTTCTTCTATCATTGGTTTGCTTACTGGAACATATTATTCTGATGTTAACACTAGGGCACACTTAAACTTACAACTATCATAAATTCCAATAACTGGAATTCTACATAAACTTATGAAACTGCCACAACCAGAAATATGCACTTGTGTTCAGAAAAAAACAGACCCTTCCTTTCACTTTCTGTTTAGGAAGCTTGATATTTTTGAATCATGGGACCTAAGTCCTATACTAGTAAGAGACATTTCTGTATAACTTAAAGTACTGTTCCAACATTATTCCCACAGAAGTTCTAGAACTCTGGTAGCAGCAGATCATCCCTAAAATGATTATAACCTATTTTGTTACACCCTAGTTACAAACTTCAGCTCCTTACTCTTCCAGTCTCAAGTCTATCTCCCTTTAAAGTTTAATTTTCTGAAGAGGATCTTCTAAAAAAAAAAAAAAAAAAAAGAAAAAAGGGAAAAAAAAAAAAAAAAAAGGGGGAAAAAAAAGAAAAAAGAAAAAAAAAGAAAAACAAACCAAAACCCACATGAACTTAATCTGTGTAGGAATTGGACTTGCGACACCTCTAGCTTTTAGGGATTTTGTTTGTTTTACAGTCCTTCTCTATGTAACTTCTGTTAAGCTGCAGCTTAACTGTGTTCTCTTCTTGAAAGTTAAAGAATATATGAACTTGAAACACTTTTACATGGAAAACTGCTGTCTGGTGGACCCACAAACAAATGGAAGCAAAAGAGATGCCACATCTGCATTCCCATTTCTTTCTGTAAACCGTGCAATTGTTTTAGCTACTGTTTTGGCACAGTTTCTTCTGACTGAGCCGGAGTTTAGACCATGGCTAATCTGCGGTCATAATATAATAAGAGCAGAATGTGAAGAGATTTTACTGGTTTGCAGCAGGGTTGTGCCAGCTGAACCTTTACCTTTAGCTAAACCCAGAGGCAGAACAAGGAACGTTTCTGCCAGGCTTTCTTATTAGTCACAGTGGAAGCCACAGATTTGTGGTTTTTTTTCTGTTTTCTGCTGTTCAGCCTGCATATTCAACCAAGACATCATTTTTAATGAAGTGAGTGAATTTATTCACAACAATTTGAACAGAACGTACTGGATCATATAGGAAGAGAGCAAGTGTGTGTCCGTATTTTGTTTTTCTGTCCTAGACTACTTTGAAATCTCCATTTGACAGCCTTTACTTTCAGTATCATGATGCTTCTATGCCTAAATACACTCAGCTGAGCTGTCTTACTTATTTATCACATTCTGGTACAGTTTGTTCAGGAGAGGGAGCTCACACAGGGTCCTGTACAACAATGATAACTGATTTGTGTGGGAAACAAGGAATTCAGGAGACCTACCCCAACAGTGTCAAGCTTTATACAAGATAATATGACAAAGTTTCCTCCAGTCAGCCACAAAAGCCTGCAGTTTCAAAGGCTGGGAACTGGATGCAGAAACTAGAAACAATCAGTCAGAAGTTAATTTTTCTTACAAATGGGAGTTGACGCAAATTGCATATATATGTGTGTGTGTGTGTGTGTGTGTGTGTGTATCATAGTATCAGTCAGGGTTGGAAGGGACCACAAGGCTCATCTAGTTCCAACCCCCCTGCCATGGGCAGGGACACCCTACACTAGATCAGGCTGGCCAGAGCCTCATCCAGCCTGCTCTTAAACATTTCCAGGGACGGGGCCTCAACCACCTCCCTGGACAACCCAGTCCAGGGCTTCACCACTCTCATGGTGAAGAACTTCCTCCTCACATCTAGCCTGAATCTCCCCACCTCCAGCTTCATTCCATTCCCCCTAGTCCTATCACTACCTGATAGCCTGAGAAGTCCCTCCCCAGCCTTCTTGTAGGCCCCCTTCAGATACTGGAAGGCCACAATGAGGTCACCTCAGAGCCTTCTCTTCTCCAGACGGAACAGCCCCAACTCCTTCAGTCTGTCCTCGTAGGAGAGGTGCTCCAGCCCTCTGATCATCCTTGTGGCCCTTCCCTGGACACCTTCCAGCACCTCCCTCTTGTAATAGGGGCTCCAGAACTGGACGCAGTCCTCCAGGTGGGGTCTCAGCAGAGCTGAGTAGAGGGGGAGAATCACCTCCCTTGACCTGCTGGCCACACTTCTCCTGATGCAGCCCAGGATCTGATTGGCTTTCCGGGCTGCAAGTGCACATTGAGAGCTCCTGTTGAGCTTCTCGTCCACCAGCACCCCAAAATCTATCTCCTCTGGGCTGCTCTCCAGCCAGTCACTGCCCAGCCTGGATTTGTGCCTGGGATTGCCTCGACCCAAATATGTGTGTGTGTGTGTGTGTGTGTGTGTGTGTGTGTGTGTGTGTGTATTAATGCTGGTAAACCAAGACTGTGAATCTCAACTAAAAACTGCTGAAAAATTGTGATGCTCATTGAAGGAACACCTGTGAGACAAAGAATTAAGAGTCCTGTCATGAGGAAGTGGAAAATAAAGTGGGACCTCAGGGATACGTTCCTTTGAAGTTAGGATGTAAGAGACACAATCTTAATCTGTGTTCTTTGTGCACTGCTAATCCTCTCCATTGTAACTTTTCCCACTTCTGAGTGTGTTGTGATCCATTTTCCTAAAAGAGTTTGTTCATCTTAGAGTCCTTAATGTAGCTTGAATATAAAGCTGATGAATTCAAAGTAATTTATTATTAGCGCAATGTAGAGCTTATATGTAAGTTCTTCCTGGACTTCTCAAATGGTAGGTGAGGTGTGATTTCAGTTCATTTCATCATGTTAAGAAGTGACTGTGAGACTTTGTTTACCCCAGAGATGAGAATATGGTCTGCTTGGGCATTAGGCACTGTATGTTCTAGTTATAAATACAGTGAAGACATCAACAAAGGTATTCTAATTCAAGAGGGTTTTCCAATATATAACTTTCTGAAATTCTTCAGTAAAAGTAGCTGTATTTGTGGTGCATATAGCTGAGGATAGAAACAGAAAAAGCCATAACATGTACTTCCTTGCACACTGTTTATAGAAGCAGAGACTCATGTCTGTGTCTTCTTGACGGTACATATTACTCAACTGATTCTTTGAAGCAGCAGCACCAAGTTTCATTTTTCTTCATTCTGTTTTTAAACAATTATTTGATTTTCAGTGAGATAGAACAGGAAGTTCAGGTTTGAAAGCTGGAATATTCATTCCAGCTGAGGACAGGGGCACAATGACCTCCCTGCTCCTGCTGGGCACACTGTTCCTGATACAGGACAGGATGCCATTGGCCTTCTCTGGATCATGTTCAGCCTACTCTCAACCAGTACCCCCTGGTCCCTTTCTGCCTGGCTGCTCTCCAGCCACTTTGACCCCAGCCTGTAGCACTGCATGGGGTTGTTGTGGCCAATGTGTAGAAGCCAGCACTTAGATGTGTTAAATCTCATGCCGCTGGACTCTGCCCATCTGTCCAGCTTGTCAAGGTTGCTCTGCAGAGCTCTCCTAGCCTCTAACAGATCAACACCTGCCCCCAGCTTGGTGTCGTCTGCAAATTTACTGATGATGGAATCAATCCCCTTGTCCAGATCATCAATAAAGATACTGAACAGGATGGGGCCCAGCACTGATCCCTGGGGGACACCACTGGTGACTGGCCGCCAGCTGGATGTGGCACCATTCACCACCACTCTCTGGGCTTGACCTTCCAGCCAGTTCCTGACCCAGCACAGAGTGCTGCTGTTCAATCCAGGGGCTGACAGCTTAGCCAGGAGTTTGCTGTGGGGGAGGGTGTCAAAGGCCTTGCTGACTAGGTAGGTAGACCACATCCACAGCCTTCTCCATATTCACCAGGCGCGTCACCTGATCCTAGAAGGAGATCGGGTTGGTGAGGCAGGACCTGCCCTTCCTAAATCCATGCTGGCTGGGCCTGATCCCTTGGCCATCCTGGAAGTGCTGTGTGATGGCACTCAAGATCACAGAATCACCAAGGTTGGAAGAGACTTAAAAGATCATCAAGTCCAACCTGTCACTACAGACCTCATGACTAAACCCATGGCACCAAGTGCCACATCCAATCTCCTCTCGAACACCTGCAGGGATGGTGACTCCACCACCTCCCTGGGCAGCCCATTCATAATTCCATAATCGTGCCTGAGGTCAGGCTGACAGGTCTCTAATTCCCTGGTTCATCCAACTGGCCCTTCTTGTGGATGGGCACCATGTTGGCCAGCTTCCAGTCATCTGGGACCTCTCCAGTGAGCCAGGACTGCTGAAAAATGATGGAGAGTGGTTGGCCAGCTCATCTATAGAAGCAGCATGTGGCACAACAGGCACATGCCTAAAGCTGTCCTTATCTCTAGACCAAGGTTGTATCTACACAATGTAGTATGCACAAACCTGAACTCAGTTCAAGGTAGCTACTCTAATGCGTAGACACATTTGAAAACTGCTCAGCTGAGTAAATACGGAGCTGTGGTAGGTCTATGCTGAGCTCTGCAGTGCTACACTTCAAAGTGCAGGGCTAACTCAGGTACACCTGTACTGAACTAATCAAGCACAGGATAACCAGACCACCAAAAGAGGTAACAGTCCCGCTGTACTGTGTGCAGTTCTGGGCCCACAATTTAAGAACGTTGTGGCAGTCCTTGAATGCATTCACAGAGGGGCAACAAAGCTGCAAAAAGAGTGGAAAGGCATTATCTATGAGAAGAGACTAAGGACTTTGGGCTTTTCTAGTTTGCAGAAAAGGAGGTTGAGGGGCAACCTCGTTGCATTCTACAGATTTGTGAGGGGAGGTCCTCATCTCTTCTTCTTGCTGTATGGGAAGGGTTGAGACCTGCACCAGTGAAGATTTAGGCTGGACATAAGCAAGCATTTCATAAGAGAGAGCGTGGTCAAACAGCAGAAAAGGCTTCCTAGATCAGTGGTCAATACTACAAGCCTGCCGATGTTCAAGGGGGGGTTTGGTCATAACATGCCCCTAGCTGTTCAGGCAGTGGGGCTAGCTGATTAACTAGCTGATCAACTAGACTATTCCAACTGAAATAGTCTAAGCTATTCTATTCAGCTACAGCTATTGGGCTTGCAGATCCCCATGCAGTGTGTCAGGCTGGGGTACTAAACTGCACAAAATGAGTCTGTCTCATCTTTTAAATTGTACTTCCTACAGGTCTAGACATCTACATACATACATCCAAGAAAAATTTATCTCTCGCCTCATTGTACATAAGGAATTGTAAGAAAAGTTAATTACTCATTAAAAGTGTTGAATTTCCTTTTGACAGTATGTTACTCTGGCTCATGAATTTGTTTAATGTGTCTTCTGTCCCCTGACAGACCCTTTGCAGTGGCCACAAATCAGCAAGTGTAGATCACCTGAATTGGAGACGTTTTCCTGTTTTTGGACTGATGGAGATTTTTATAACCACACTGCTCCAGGAACAATACAACTATTGTACATGAAAAGGTAGTAACATGAAAAGACAAAGAGCAAGAGGAAAAGAAAGACAAGCCATATATTTTGTTATGTCTGTTAGCTCTCTGGTTTTTTTGTTGTTGTTGTTGTGGTACTGTTTTTTGGGCATAAAGCTGTGTTTTGAGTACTTTACCTATCAGTGTTAAAATTAATTGTTAATTATTAAGCAGTTTGCAGTGACAAGTGCTACTTGGTAGATAATTAAGAACACATTTTTATTACATTTGGGTCCAGGTTGCAGAATCCAAAACTGAATACTGTATGCCCTGGGAAAGAAGTTTTTAATAGGGAATGTCTGTTTATTCCTTATTAACCTAATGTGCAGCTGTGAGATTTTTGGTATCTATGCACAAGTGTGGAGTTTGGATACAAGACCCTTTCAAATTTTTATTAAAGTTTTATAAAGCTCCCATTAATCAGTTGCTAGATTAAAGTCTGAATGTGCAGCTTCAGGTGAAAAGGCTGCTCTAAGACTGTAAGATTATGTTTCACTGAGCCCTGTTCAATTGAAATTCTACTTAAGCTTTTGTAATTTTCAGGTTGTTAAAATGATTAGCCTGAAAGTGGACATAGACATTACCAGCAATGGCTATTAAGGGAAACAGACCTTTTGTGGAGAGGAGTAAGAGGATGCCAGTTTCATCTAATGCATTAGAGCTCAAATATTTGATCTATAGACGCTTTCTGCTGGTGATACACATTTGCCTAGTAAACTTAAGCCTAACAGCCAGGCTGGCTTTCTTACTCTTCTGAGACCTCTCAAACATACAGAGGTCCAAGATAAAACTGCTATTTAAGTATACCTGTTTAGCTGACAGTTGTCAGTGGCATGTACCAAAAGGGTACAAACTTCAAAAGTTAATTAAACTTTACCATGAGGGGGCCATGCATGTTGAGCAGATCACGTATTTCATCTTGTCCTGTAAATTACAGTACTGCAGTAAAAGACATGAATTCACCATCCACATTAAAAATAGTGCTGTTTCAATGTGTAAGCAACATTTAAGGCTCAGGACTGGACTCCTACCATCTAGCCCAGTCTTCTGTTTAACACAAGCCATAGTATCTAACTACACACTGACAGAGCTACAGCATTTCCTTTAGAAAAGGGTCTGGTCTCATCAGTCAAGGACAAGACTGGTGCTTAGTGACAGAAATACTTCTTTCTCAATTTATGTAGCATCTGCCTTTCTACTTCTTAAGCACCCGTTCCAGTACTGAAGTCTGCACTTGGCATAAAGTGATGTAGTTTAATTCTTCCTTTGTGCAGCTTCAATGGCTTGTAGCAAGAAAAGGCATTTAAAGCATTTTTAACAAACCAAGACTGTAATTTTTTAAAAGATCTCTGTTCAGTCTGTATTAGGGCTGAGACAAAGTATTGAAATAAAGAGCAGCAACAGTAGAACTTTGTTGTTTAATTTTCTAAATTTAATTCAGAAGAGCTGAATAAACATCTGTCACTTTTCCTGTAGACTACTTCTAACAATGTGGTTGTTCCCATTTTGCTTTAATGAGGAGTTTTATGAGTTTGAATTTACTGAGTGGTTTCAGCTTGGCCATACAAAGATTATCCTACACAAGCAACAGAGTTTCTCAGCCTCAGAGTTCACGCCACTCACTGTAACTCTGCTGGTTTGTCTTTTTTAAGAGATTAAATTAGTGTGCTATTTCCTTCTAGATTTTTTTATTATGGTTTATTTACAAGTAACATTTACGTATTTTTGAGCAAAGTAAGGAAGGGAAAACATGGTATTTCTTGCTAGTAGTTCTAAGCCTGTGTTTCAGAAGTTCAGTACCCCAAGTAGTTAAGCCCTTCCTCACTCACAGTGCTGTATTTCTGTCCCTTTGTTCACATCTGGCCATCCTGAGTTGATGTCTGCAGCATTTCCCTGGGCACTTTCCCATATGAGTGATCAGTGCTCCAGTACCTACAATCCAATTTGGCTTCCCAGGGCAACATGCTCCCCTATCCTTGGTTGTGCAGGCGGTGCAGTACTGATCTGCTGTAAGGCCCTCCCATCTTTGGGCCTCATTGTGTAGTTGGGCATCTTACTGCAACTTAACTTTGTATAAACAACAGTTGCTTAATGTGCCTATCAAATACACCCAAGTTTGTGCTTGCTAGTAATCATTAGCACCTACCAGTATAGCATGATGTGCTCTCTGACTGTTCTTTCCGAAGCAGTATCCAAAGCATAGACATGCCACAAAGTTAATGAGAACCCAAAAGCATTTATGCAGGTTGATTGGATAGTGTTTTGGTTTGACTGTGAATCACAGTCAGTATTGACATGTTTTTTCTCATTCCCCTAAACGTTACAACATGACAAAAACGTGTCTTGTAGCATCTGTAATTTGTATCTCGTAAGATCTCTGAAGTCTGTCTCATGTGCATTGCATTTTTGTTGTCATTCTAGGAATGATGAAGACTGGAAAGAATGCCCTGATTATGTCACTGCAGGAGAAAATAGCTGTTATTTCAACACGTCCTACACCTCTATTTGGATACCCTATTGTGTTAAGCTTGCCAATAAAGATGAAGTGTTTGATGAAAAATGTTTCAGCGTTGATGAAATAGGTATGCTTCCATTATGCATTTCACCTCTACATTTTTGTTTCACAACAGGTGTGATGCTCTAAGTTTTTATATTACTCTTACTGTATTTAAATTTTCCCTCTCAGAAAGGGTAGTTCCTAAAAAATATGATAAATGGGAAGAGATGC
Source organism: Colaptes auratus (assembly GCA_015227895.2). Taxonomy (NCBI): domain Eukaryota; kingdom Metazoa; phylum Chordata; class Aves; order Piciformes; family Picidae; genus Colaptes; species Colaptes auratus. Next base: position 24,938,294 of record CM026897.1, read on the forward strand.
GGGTTTGTAACATACATATGATGTGACCCACATTAGAAAATACTGCCCAGACTGGAAGAAAGTGAAAAGGATAAAAGCAAATTCATGGTTTTGTTTTCTGAATACCAGTGGTCTCTCAAATGTGACCCTCCTAGTGGATGATGGAAGGGCCATGGGCATTGTCTGCCTGGACTTTAGTAAAGCCTTTGACACTGTCTTGTACAGTATTCTTCTTCAGAAACTCATGGCACAAGGGTTGGATAAGTGCATTCTGCACTGGATAAAAAACTGGCTGGATGGCTGAACCCCAAGAGTGGTGGTGAATGGAGTTAAATCTGGCTGGCAGCCAGTAACTAGTGGTGTCCTCCAGGGTTTCAGTACTGGGGGCTGCCCTCTCTATTTAATTAATGATCTGAATGAGGGGGGATTAAAGGCACCCTCAGTAAGTTTGCAGGTGACACCATGCAAGGTAGTTGTGTTGATCTAGTAGAGGGTTGGGAAGCTTTACAACAGGACCTGGGCAGGCTAGATGTATGGGCCAAGGCTAATTGTATGAAGTTCAACAAGGCCAAATGCCAGGTCCTCCACCTGGGTCACAATAACCCCATGACAACAGACTTGGAGCTGTGTGGTTAAAAAGCTGTGACTTGGAGACGGACCTGGGGGTACTGATTGATAGTCAACTGAATATGAGTCAGCAGTGTGCCCAGGTGGCCAAGAAAGCCATTGGGATGCCAGCTTGTATTAGAAACACTGTGGCCAGTAGGAACAGGGAGGTGACAGGTGATCATCCCCCTGTACTCAGCACTTTATCACTCTCTACAACTACCTGAAGGGAGATTGGAACAAGGAGGGGGCCAGTCTCTTCTCCTTGGTGGCAAGTGACAGGACTAGGAGGAAATGGTTTCAAGCTGTGCCAGGGGAGGTTAGGAAATGTTCCTTCACTGAAATGGTTATCAAACATTGGAATGGTCTGCCCTGAGCCCTGGTAGAGTCACCATCCCTGGGGGTGTTCAAGTGGTGTGTGGACCTGACACTTAGGGACATGGTTTAGTGTTGACCCTTCAGTGCTGGGTCAAGGGTCTGGAGGTGCCTTCCAACCAGATATATTTTGTGATTTTGTGTTCAGAGGAGCTTGCCTTTGCTGTCACTCTGAGCCCTTCCTAATGAATGCTACACACATTCAGTGTGACTAAGGATGGCATCAAAATCTTGGTTCAGAAAAGTTCTGGAACCAAAGGACTTTTTGTTCTTGAATCAACAGTAATCTACAGGATTAGGATGTTTAGCATTTCTACACTAGAGTTTGTATTTCTGGCAACGCAAATTGTGATTTTGGGGGCTTTGAGATGTTATTGCTTGTTCAGAGCAGTGGAGAAGAGGAGGCTCGGGGGAGACCTCATTGCTTTCTACAACTACCTGAAAGGTGGTTGTAGCCAGGAAGGGGTTGGCCTCTTCTCTCCAGCAACCAGCACCAGAACAAGGGGACACAGTCTCAAGCTGCATCAGGGGAAGTTTAGGCTCGAGGTGAGGAGAAAGTTCTTCACAGAGAGAGTCGTTCGCCATTGGAATGGGCTGCCCAGGGAGGTGGTGGAGTCACCATCCCTGGAGGTGTTCAAGAGGGGACTGGACGTGGCACTTGGTGCCATGGTCTAGTTGTGGGGTCTTGGGTGACAGGTTGGACTCGATGATCTTTGAGGTCTCTTCCAACCTTGGTGATACTGTATGTGTATGAGATTAATTTATTCCTGCAGGTGACTAGAATACCCACTGCTTTCTTTTCCTCAGATGAGTAATATTAGATTAATTTTCCAGATGCTGTAGTTTTTCAGTGTACTTCTGTATCAGTTACTAAAACTTTCATTTGTTTTTCTGTTTCTTCAGTTACTGTTTCTGTTTTTAGTAAGAATTCTAAATTCAGGTTTTGATGGGGAAATATTTATGTCTTATGGTTTTTAAACTGCTATTGGGAAATATAGTATAATAAGTAATACCTGATTAGTCTTCTTTATTAGTCACTTACGTGAGATTCATGCAGAGCATGTCTACCACCAATAATAAGCTGTCTTCTTATATCCAAACTGGTAGTCACTTTGTCATTGACTAACAGGTGTAGATTTTAATCAACAAATGCATGGTTAATATGCTTTTTTTAGCCTGAAATCATTTAACAGTGTGTGTAGTAAGAATGACCTTTTCACGTTGAAAAAGGGATGGTTTATTCCAAATACTCATGTTTCAACAGTACTACCTGATCCACCTGTCCACCTTAACTGGACTCTGCTAAATACTAGTCAGACTGGGATCCATGGGGATATTCAAGTAAGATGGGATCCACCACCAACAGCAGATGTTCAGAAGGGATGGATTACTCTGGAGTATGAATTGCAGTACAAAGAAGTTAATGAGACAAAATGGAAGGAGGTATGAAATAAATATTTGTTATCTGATAGTCATAGTACAGTGCAGGTTTGTTCTGTCCTTAACACTTCTGCACACTATGAAAAGCAACTGCATTGTAATTGCTAATTAGATGATAGCTTAAGTCTTAATCAATATACCCATATTCTTCTAAAGTGTTCTAGTAAACGTGGTAAATTTATGTGTCGGGATATTTGGTATGAGGATAATAATGACAAACCCTAGAATCCCTGTGTTTGATTAGAAAGTATAGCAATAGTGATATACATACAAGGGTTTTTTTTCCAAGGCTAAAATAGTTATCTATTGTTTTCCTAGACCTCAGCTATTTGAAACAGTGACAATAACAGCATCAGGGCAATGATTTTGTCTTTCCATTCTTTGTTACAAGTATCTTCTGTAATGAGTGTTGGAGAAGTAAAGAGGTAAATGTCTAGTTACACTGTTATTGCCACTATTTTTTTTTACACAAAGGATAACCTTTGGCTGCTTAAACATGCTGTAACACTTTGTTCATGTAACTGGTTTAAAAAAAAAATACAAAAATAAATTATTAGTACTTAGAAACTGTACTAAGGTTCCCCCTTATTGAACTTGTGTGTAATATTTTTAGATATTTTGGGGTGAACCCATCTGATTTGTCATGTGCAACACTCATTTTTTCTAAAATCATTTGCTAATTGAAAATAGGTAACTTATCAATTGAAAGAAGACTGAAACATTAAATAGTAAAGAACTACAATAGTAAGTTACAATAAGCGAGAGGATCAGAATACTTTCCTGAGAAGCTTCCTAAAAACAGTAATAGCAGGTGTTCATGAGACAAAGAGAAACGTAATCTGGCTCACAGTTTGAAAAAAAATGCTAATGCTGTTGCTAACTATTTGCTGGGTATGTTTTTAAAACTCTACCCTCTTTTCTTGAAGCATTTCCCATTACACCCGCTAGACTCAAATTCCATCCCTTCTTATGTCTGCCCAGGTTTACCCATCCTGACTAGCAGTTTTTATACAGACCCTGCATGGCTTCTGTACCTTTCAAACAATGTGTGAAAACACACATCATCTGAGCAATACTGAATGGTGACTTCATAGTGCAGTGTCTGTTTGTGAAGTACCTAAAAACACAAGCCTGATGGAGAATCTCTGAAGTCCAGTTTTATTTAGTTGTTTATTGCAACTTAGATGAGCCTGATGTTTTGATTAAAACCCCCCAAACAATCCAGGCCCAGATCTACCTAGTATGGAAGGAAATCAGTGATCACAGCTGTAATGGTTTAGCACAAGGCCTAACCTGCCTGCTCCACCAACACAAAAGTGAGGGGAAGAGTAGCACACACAACTCAGGACTGAGATAAAGAGATAAGAGTTTAATATAACATGAGATATCATAAGCACAATGTGTAATTACCTTAGCTAATAATCAATGCATGATTACCTTAGCTTAGCCTATTTGCAGAGGAAGCACAGTGAAATACAGAGGGGAAAAAAACACACATAAAACAGAAAACCAAAACCAGCAGCTACCCTACTCCCACTCTGCTGCCATGTCTGTGGACAAAGAGACCACACCCAAGCACCCAGAATGCAGAAGCAGCAACTGGAACAGGTAGCCTCCCACATTGCAATCTGAACTTCAAGCCCCATAATACTTTGCTCCAGTTAGCATTTTCATTTTTTAATCTGGCATGACAGTAGGATCAACTCAATCCATGAAAACAACTCAGTTCTCGGTGAACAGAGCAGAGAGCACTCTGTTGACTCTCATTATCTTGTTGAATTTTTGCTGGAAAAGGTCCATTTCACAGGGCAAGGAAGCCTGCAGTACTAGCTCCAGAGCTGAACACCAGTGTTGTGTCCATATCGCACTGTGATTGAGATACAGAGTTTAACAGTTTGAGGGTGTGTGAAATTTATCTCTCTGTACTGCACTGGATATACAGCCTAATACCTCCATGTGTTGTACCTCTGCACCTTTCCCTCTGAACCATCTATCAGTTTTCACCTTTTTTTCAATTAAAGTTTGTGAAGAGTTGCCTCGGATGCTGTGTTACCTGTTACACCAAGGCCAGCCTCCTCCTCTGGTACCCCCATCCCAATGGTCCCAGGAGTTCCAGCTGACTAGTGATAAACAGCTGCCCTGCAGTCTGTGTTAATCCTCTCTTACAGGGCCAGGCTCATGCAGGCAGTGCAATCACACAGCTCAGCATGACAGGTGGTTTGTCACAAGTTTCTTTACTATGGCAATCATAAGCATCAATCTGTGTACACTGACTGAACAGCATGCAGTAAGCCAGCAACCCAGCAGTCTGGTTCCAAGCTTCAGATACTTTAAATGAGTTTTCTATGTGCTCTTTTGCATTTTTATTAGGTACCTTTTATCATGTCTCTCTCATACAAGTTTTAATTGATTTAATCCATATGACTATACTATTCATCTGTTCAGTTCATGCTGCACCTTCCTCTATATATTTTCCTCCATTCAGGTGTCTTATACAAACTTTTTTTTAGTTCATTGATGGACTAGAGGCATCCCACCCATTAACCAATCATTTTGCAATTCAACTCTTGGAATTTCAGGTACACAGCTACAGTAATATCACCTCATAATTTCAGGCCCTAATTTAGCATGCATACTGCTTTTTCCAAGTGCCATCATTATATGGGGTACATAAAATTTTGTGTGGTCCATCATCCTTAAGAATTTATACTTCTTGTCTCTGAAAAAAAAGGGAAAACCCAAAAGAAACCAAGAATCCTAACCAACCAACAACAAAAACAGCAACAAAGAAACAAAGAAACCAAAACCTTACCTGCCACTATTGTGGCTTCATAGCATGAATAATATATTGTGCTCCCTTTCCAATGCTTTTTCACTGGATAGTCTTCACATGTTAATTGTAGTGTAGAGCAATGGTTCTCCACAATCTTGTGCTCAACCACTAGCAGAGAAAAGCAGTCTTCCTGGGATCACTGCCTTCTACAAATTCTGTCTAGTTGGTGCTCAGAACTCTTGAGTCTGGAGTCACCAAGGATCAGAGAACTTTGTAAATCATAGTTACCAGCAGAATATGTCTCAATTTTAGATTATGCAGCAGCAGTGATTATAGGATAGTAATGTAGAAGCCTCCTTCAAATCCCCAATGGCTGCTGTTTTCCACTTGTTTTAATTCTATCATCCTTGATTCTGAAGTAGAATATAACATCTGCCACATGGATTTCTGTTTTGAGGACATTTTCTTTTTTTCTGTATATTTTTAATGGGCTATTGGAGCTAAAATGCATCTTCCTAGAGAGCTAATAGAAGAAGAGAGAGATTTCACCTATTAAGATTTCGTAGGTAATTTCCTACACAGTTTGATATGCAGCAGTGTCTAAGTATTTTGCATTTAATGCTTAATTTAGAATTCTTGACAATCTGATACCAGCTCTCACAGTCTCTATTATCACAGTTACATATAGTTGAAGATTTTGGGAGCTATACAATGTTACACATTTGTAAGATGCAATGCATCTAGTTAGAAGGCCTTTGAAACACCTTTCCTCTTCAAATTATTCTGTAGTGAACATTACACTAGTTTTAAGACTCACCCATTTTTTTACAAGGTCTTTGGAATTGTGAAGTCAGTAATGTGTTATAAGAGTAATAAGGATTTACAGCTTTGCAGGATCAGTGGGGATGCTCACACCACTGACCTAGAATCATAACATCAGAACGCACTGGCTTGGAAGAGACCTTTAAAGTTCCCTTCCTTGTACCTAGATCATGTAACTAAAGGCAGCTGTCTTTCTTCACTGACTGTGTTTACAGCAAGCTTCGATTCTCTGCTTTTGGTGCCCTGAATCACAGCAAAGCCTGATGACTAGGTAAATGGTGAGGATTTTCTCTAACTATCTTCTTGTATCCTGACAGTTCCAAGTAGCAAAAACACTCTTGAATGTTTATTTCTGAAATCAGGAAGCAATGTGAAATTTCCAGTACAACTCAAGGAAATAAGTCAGTCCTTCTCTCTTTACAGTTAGAACCCAGGATCTCAACAATGGTTCCACTGTACTCTCTGAAGATGGGAAGAGATTATGAGATACGAGTCCGATCAAGACAACGCACCTCTGAGAAATTTGGGGAGTTCAGTGAAATCCTTTATGTGTCTTTCTCTCAAATAGGCATTGAATTTCTTCATTGTGATGAAGGTAACTATGCTTTTTGTCTTTCCAGTGATGCTGGTTTTGGTGAGACTTACAACATCCACATTCCTTACACAAGTTGAGAAGTGAACTCAGCAAAGCTTATCACAGAAACACAATAGCTTTAAGAATCAGAAATAATAACTCCTGTTGCATATCTTATAGAGCATAAAATATATTTGAATCTCCTACTTCCTCATGTAAAGTGATCACTCCAGTAGAGAAGAGTTGTAACTTCTGTTAAAGTGTTATACTAAGTTAGTTACCGTAATGATGTGCTTTTCTGATCTACCCAGTACTATCAACGACAAGGACTATTTGGCTGATTGCTGCTTCAGTCTTGTACTTGTTCTTAAAGTGCTATTAAAGACAGAAGAAAACACAGCCATTGAGCACTTCATTTTTCTATTAAAAGAATGAGATGGTACCTTTTCCTAAAGCATTCCCAGATCTGAGCAACAAAATTAACTCTTCAAAATGTGAGCTCTTCAGCAAATTATTTTAACAAGCTGCTTCCTTCATTTTCCAGGATAATAGTGAAGGTGTTAAGTAAAACCACCAATAGTGTTTGTCTTTCCAAATCTTACTAGTTCCCTTTTTTAACGTTAGGCATTACTATTTTTCATTTGTAATTTTAGTGAACAGCTATTGTTCTGGACAGATATCATTGTTTTATTGACCCTCACTTCATTAAATTGCCACAGTTTTCATGTGACCAAAACTAAAATATTACTAAAATCTAAGATCATCCTACCAGCACAGTTTTCTTCAGTCAGTACAGCCCAGGTTTTGCAAGTTCATCCATATCCATGCTCACACAGCAGCAGTGATCTGAATGATTGAGTATTTCTTCCTGCTTGTTTTGTGTATCAACCTTAGGAACAGATAATTAAAATTTAAACTTTCTGTATATTAAAAAAAAAAAAGGTAAATTCAAATGGAATGTTGTAACTTTTTGAACTTTTTGAAGCAGCCCATCTAGCAAAGAGTTACTGGTTTCCAATAAATTAGAAACCTGTCTAGCAGACATACACAGAAGGATTTTACTCATGCCTGAAAATATGGCCAGTCAAAAGCTTAAGCTAGGAGCACAAGGCTGCAAATAGTACAGGAGTTTTTTATTTCTTTTCCCCCAAAAGGGTGTCTGTTTATGTTCATATATAAAATTCTAAATGTTTCTGGCCAGTACTCCTTTGCCTGAAAAATTAGTGAAGTCTGCATGAAAACCTTCACATTTGAACAAATGAGATGAATTTAAGACTACAGACAGAATAAATTTCTCTATACTTTTTATTCTACAGAGTCAGATTAAGTATAATGCAATTGTCAGTATTTAAGAGATAAAACATTTCATTCATCAGCATTGTTCCAAATTCCTACCAAATTGCTTTCTTAATTGCCTAAATTTTTGTAGACCATTTCAAGCTAAATAAAAGGGAGAATTTTAATATTTTTTTATTTGATGTTTCAAAACATTATTTCTATTTAGCCTTTAGAAAGGGGAGTAGTGTGCTCTTTGACACCACCATATTTTAGTTTCTGTGAGAGATGAATAGTTTGCCTATGATTTAGTATGTCATTTATAATGTTCTCTCACTTGGTTAAGCAAGCAGTAACATGGTCTGTGGGATTTTATGCTGTAAGGATTGCTCATGTTTCAGGCAGGCAGAATAGCTGGTTTTGCTATATGTATTTTCTGTACTAAGATCATAGAATCACAGAATGGTCCAGGCTGGAACAGACCTCCAAAGGTCATCTAGTTCACCCTCCCAGCAGTCAGCAGGGACATCCCCAACTAGACCAGGCTGCCCAGGGCCTCATGGAGCCTCACCTTCCGTATCTCCAGGGAAGAGGCCTCAACCACCATCCTGGGCAATCTGTTCCAGTGGTCCATCCACACTCAGAGTGAAGAACTTCTTCCTGATATCCAATCTAAATCTGTCCTTCTCTAGTTTGAAGCCATTGCCCCTTGTCCTGTCACTGCAGGCCCTTGTAAAGTCTCTCCCCATCTTTCGTGCAGGCCCCCTTCAGGTACTGTAAGGCTGCTATCAGGTCTCCCTGGAGCCTCCTCTTCTCCAGGTTGAACAACCCCAGCTCCCTCAGCCTGTCCTCGTAGCAGAGGTGGTCCAACTCCCTGGTCATTTTTGTGGTCCTCCTCTGTACCACAGAATCACCACTCTGGATCTACTGCCAATGTATCTTTCCCTGCAGCCCAGGATGTGATTTGTGGGCTGCAAGCGCGTGCTGTCTGCTCACGTCCAGCTTCTCATCCATCAACACCCCCAAGACATTTTCCACAGGGCTGCTTTCTAACACCTCATCCTCCAGTCTGTCTTGATAGTGAGGATTATTCTGGCCTTGTGTATATTTAAAAACTCAGTGTGTATTTGCAAGTAGTCTGAGTGAATTCACAAATGCAGTGTGGAACCTATTGATCTTATTTTTATTTCTGCTTAACATAGAAATATCCCATTTAAGTAACCAAAAATTCTATCAGTGTTTATCACTTTGGAATCCTCAGCAGTAGCAGAAATGCAGACTCCTGCTAATACGGTTTTGTCCTGTTGTTTCAGAAATTGAGTTTCCATGGTTCTTAGTTGTCACCTTCGGAGCATGTGGGCTGGCCGTAACAGTGGTCTTAATCCTGTTGACTAAACAACCAAGGTAGAGAATTTTTTTCAGATTTTAAGTACTTGTAGCATTTAAAAAATTTTCAAATCTGAAGGATTGTTGTTAACTCTCATAATGTACGTGGACACTAACATACATACATACGTATATATATCTATATACAGAGAGAGAGAGAGAGAGTGGTGGGTTGAAAATTCCCCCCTCAACATAAAATTGCCAGACCAGCTGAGTTGGAAGCAAATGAAGCTGTATTTACAAGCAAAACTACAATCTAAATAAAATGTACAAAACACACAATATTTACAATATTTGCAGGTATTTAAAATTTATGAACAGCACAAGAACTCCCCTGGACAAAAAACAGGGGAGCTGCTAATAGCTTTTCTTTCCCTGCTCCCCTCCTTATCCCCCTGTACACAGGAGGAGAGAAAGAGCAGAGAATTGTTTAAGATACTCAGCCACAATAAAGAACACAGCCAAGGCTGACAAAGCCAAGCAGAAGCACAAGTTAGTGTCTCCCAGAGCAAGAAAGCTGAAATGGATGTCAATCTATACAGACCAACTTTGTTGATAGTCTATCCAGTGGGATTGTTTAGGACTTATCATTATTTTCATTGTTACATCCAGTGGTGATTTGTTTACATTCTACTACTTTCTGTTCAAGATCTGTGGGAAATTTTCAAGGTACAGCCTGAAACTACCACCCATATAGGGATAGAGATAGAGATAGAGATAGAGATAGAGATAGAGATAGAGATAGAGATAGAGATAGAGATAGAGATGATAGAGATAATAGGTAATATACACATACATACACCAGGTCTTCAGTGGTGGGAATCCAATTATGTTCACAGCTGGACTTCTGGGCCTACACACTTTCCTTCAAGCTGGTGCATATGGTGGTGGGAGTGGCAAATGTATTATGCAGAGGAGCAGCCTGCATAGGTTTCCCATGATGCAAAATATCAAGCCTTAGTTTATTCCTGTATCTGAAAAGTTACCAGTTCATATTTTCCTCAATTCTGACCTCACAAGATTGGAACCAGGCTCCCTAGCACAGGTGCCAAAGGGTTAGGCCACCCTATTCTAGAGTCAAGACATGCAGGCTTGAATTATAAGAGGCTAAGAAAGGATCACAGAGTAGTTCTCCCTCCTGAGTGATCTTTCACTGAATCACAGGTTGGAAGAGACCTCAAGATCATCAAGTCCAACTGATTACCTAACCCTATCTAATCAACTAAACCATGGCACCAAGTGCCTCATCCACTCTTTTCTTAAACACCTCCAGGGATGCTGACTCCACCACCTCCCTGGGCAGCCCATTCCAATGGCCAATCACTCTTTCTGTGAAGAACTTTTTTCTAAGATCAAACCTAAACTTCCCCTTGCACAGCTTGAGACTGTGTCCATGCAGCAAGGGTCAAAATCCCTTGTCTGTATCATTACAAGCAGAGCCTATCCTGTTAGAATAGTTGATCTGTGGATTCAACTGTAAGAGCCCAGTCAGTGCACAGCTAACACAGCCACTGCAGAGGTTAAGTGGGAAATTACTGGATTTCTGGCTCTCACTGAAGCTTGCTGGGCATAAATTTGAGGGTCAAAACCAAAAACAGCTGGGGAATTCGGAATCCCCATAGTTAGGAAGAAGTTCTCCCTAGCACTCCTTAGGACTGCACTGATCCCCTCGAGACCTCACCAAGATCACTAACAATGCAGCAAACCTAATACTTGAATTTGAATCTATTAACTCCTACATCTTACTTTCTAAAATAGTCAAGTAACCCAGTATAACAAGAATGATGGATTTTCCTTTGGGGAACTACAGTTTATCTCTTTGCAAAAGAAGCAGGGACATAAAATGTAGGAGATAGGCATGACTTGCTCTTGCTAGATTATTTTTAATGGAAAGCCATCTATCTAGGTTTTTTGCTTTTTTTAATGCCCTCAATCAATTGGACATGCACTTTATGAAGGATTAGAATGATATGTATTTGCACAGTATGTACATGCAAAAACAATATAATATTTCCTTCTCTACAGGGGTAACATCTTTTTGTTTTCATATGTTGTTATGTTAATAATTCAGAAACGAGAAGTGATCTACTATTTTCAGCAGAGTTTTGGTCTTACAAGATGAGTAACTCTTATTTAGCATACTTTGTCTATTATGGAAATTAAAAGCCACTTAAGAAATACCATGGTACTCTGGAAATTCTTTTTAAGAATTATCAACCTCAGTTTTAGTCTCCACAGTCTTTGAATGTTTTGTAACTTTACTGATAAAGTTAGAGGGAAAATAAGGGATAAAAATAGTGTCTAATGAAAACCAAATGTTGTATTACAGGCAGTCCTTGTGGTGCTCAAACATTAAAAATACCAGTTTAAAAAAAACCTACAAATACATAAAATCATGAAAAGTTACACCTATACACATACAGAAACGTAATTATTTTGTTTAAACAGACATAATGGGCATGTAGTAGTCATAGAAATGGCAAAATTACTATCCTACTTTTTGTTGTTTGTGTTTGTTTTATTTACTAGTTTTAAAGTCATACACTCTTTTCACCAATTCTCTTTTTTTTTTTTATTCCCCTCTTTAAATTTACTTGGCTTCCTGTGTCCCTGAAAAAAGTAAAACTGGGGAAGTCACTCTGCACACTGACATTTCTATCAGGTTGCTTTGAAAATTATGTAAAAAAGGAAATGATTAACAGAATCTACTCTCTTTCTGTAGCACATTAAATTATCAAAGGCCAGATTCCAAAACAGATGCCCACATAAATATACAATACAATAATACAATAATACAATACAATAATACAATACAACAGGTTGGAAGAGACCTTCAAGATCATCATGTCCAACCCATCAACCAATCCAACCCACCTAAAATACAATACAGTACCATACAGTACAATACAGTACCATACAGTACAATACAGTACAATACAGTACAATACAACCCACCTAAACAACTAAAAAACCTAAACCTGGCACCAAGCACCCCATCAAGCCTCTTCTTGAACACCTCCAATGAAGGTGACTCCACCACTTCCACAGGCAGCTGATTCCAGTGGGCAATCACTCTCTCAGTATAGAACTTCTTCCTAACTTCCAGTCTAAACCTGCCCTGGCGCAGCCTGAGACTGTGTCCTCTTGTTCTGGTACTGGCTGCCTGGGAGAAGAGACCAACCTCCGCCTGGCTACAACCTCCCTTCAGGTAGTTGTAGAGAGCAATAAGGTCACCCCTCAGTCTCCTCTTCTCCAGGCTAAGCAACCCCAGCTCCCTCAGCCTCTCCTCATAGGGCTTGTCTTCCAAACCCCTCACCAACTTTGTTGCCCTTCTCTGGACATGCTCCAGTAAGACAACATCTTTCCTAAACTGAGGGGCAGTTTCAACAAGGAAGGTTACAGAAAACTTGGGGTTATATTTTCAGTGAGAGTAAACAATAGTTCTTTCCTTAGGGCTACTTGAAACTGAATCCTCAAACATTTCAGTTTTGAAGTAATTAAGTATAAACTCAGTGTAAGGGTCTTGTCTTTCTAATGTCCTCAACAGAAACACTGACAAATTAAATGCCTTTACTTTTTCCCCAGGTTAAAAATGCTGATTTTTCCTCCTGTGCCAGTTCCAAAGATTAAAGGGATTGACCCAGATCTCTTGAAGGTAATACTGAGCTTTAAAATCTACAGTGGGAATCATTGCAGGAAAAAATTATGACATGGAGGGAGCTGCCACAAATAAGTTTTCATAAAATGATAAAAAAACCCCTTGCAATTATTACATCAGCTACAGTTACTGTTCCTTAACAGCATAAAAAGCTGAAGCAGTTTTATTATTTCCTTTATAATGTTCTTCTTTTTTTCTTGCTTTATAGAAAGGAAGGCTAGATGAAGTGAACTCCATTTTAGCCAGCCATGACAACTACAAGACACAGCTATACAATGATGACTTGTGGGTTGAGTTTATTGAGTTGGACATAGAAGACCCTGATGAAAAGAACAGAGTCTCAGATACCAACAAGCTGCTGGGTGAAGATCATCTGAAATCACACAGTTGCTTGGGAGTGAAGGATGATGATTCTGGACGGGCCAGTTGTTGTGAACCAGACAGTCCAGAAACAGACTTCAGTGCAAGCGACACATGTGATGCCATCTCTGATATTGATCAGTTCAAAAAGGTAACTGAAAAAGAAGGGGATCTCTTGTGCCTTGATAGAAGAGATAATGATGAGTCACTTCCAAGCCTTGCCAACACGAACACCCAACTGCCACATACAAGTACTCAGTCCAGAAATAGCCAGCTGTGGCCGCCTTTTGCAGACAGCCTCGACTCAGCTAGTCCATCAATCCGTACCCAGCTCAGTAACCAGAGTTCATTGACAAATACTGACTTCTACGCGCAGGTGAGTGATATTACTCCAGCAGGCCGTGTCGTACTTTCACCAGGGCAGAAATCCAAGGTGGGGAGAGCACAGTTTGAAGGCTGCCGAGAACAAAACTTCACCATGGACAACTCCTATTTCTGTGAGGCAGATGTGAAAAAATGTATTGCTGTGACATCCCACAGAGAGGATGAGCCACGTGTTCAGGATCAAAGCTGTATGGAGGATGCTTACTTCACCACAGAGAGCCTTACCACTACCACTATCAGTCTTGGAGCTCCAACAGCAGAATCCCCAAGTCCAGAGATGCCTGTCCCAGACTATACATCTATTCATATCGTTCACTCTCCACAAGGCCTTGTGCTGAATGCAACTGCACTGCCTGTGCCAGACAAAGAATTCAATGTGTCTTGTGGCTACGTGAGCACAGACCAGCTCAACAAAATCATGCCATAGCTCTGTTTTGATAAGGTGTGTGCAGTATTTCACAGCAGAGTGTCAGCTCAGGCTTGTATGGTGAAACCAAAATGAAGTCTAAAAGTTTCTCGTGGTTCTTATAATTTTATTTGAGATGTTGCAATGTAAAATGTTCATCAAAATATTCCTATTGTGTTCTGTAAATATTATCTATGAATTTGTCTTGAGACTGGTTTACTGGCAGTGACTCTCTAGTTCTTGTGGGTGATTTTTGTGATACTAAACACTGAAATTACTATGTGTAATGTGCAGTAAATCGTGTGTTTTGATAAAGCTAGAAATTAAGTGGTTTAAAGCTTAGGAATTTAGTAAATACCATGCTGTTGGCAGAGATCTTCGTATCGATAATTTGGAAGTGAGCGTACAGGTAAAAATAATAGCTTGAATAAAAAAAGAAACACATCTATTTTGATTTATACAAACTAATAGAATATATTTTAATATTCCAGTCAGAAAAATATAAATGTTTTCTATAACACTACACACTGTAGTTCCATTATGATGACCGATCTAAGGAATGTAATTGTGGCAGTCTTAAAAAGGAGTTTTCTGTTTTATAAAGGCTTTGGTCGTAGCAAAAAGAAGGAACAGATTTTTACAGAGCCATTGTGGCAATCTGAAAAAGGAGTGTTCTGTTTTATAAAGGTTTTGGTCGTAGCAAAAAGAAGGAACAGATTTTTACAGAGCCATTTTATATTTCCAAAGAAACCCATAGAGAAATTTTGAAATATCATGGAAACTTACAAGTAACTAATCACGTTACTTTCTTATGGTGACTAATATAGAAATATGCATTCAAATCAAAGTTGTGTAGAATACTTTAAAATGCACAACATATTTGGGCAAATTTTTCTATTCTTCATCAGATTCTGGTTAATGCTAGTAATAAACATTTTTTTAACGTTTTTAAGAGGGACATTTTGTTAACCACCGTATGAAACATTGTGCTACTATACTTTCACTGAAAATTTTTGAGAGTACATGAATAAGCTCTAGTGATTTAGCAGCATAATCTCTTCACATTTGCTCAACTTCTGAAGCCCTCCTACAGCCAAAGATATCACTGCATTTATTAGTTTGCACCACATAAAGTGTCGATTAAAAAAAAAAAGAAATAAACTAAGGACTTCAGGGGTTAGCCAGCAGTCGATTTCTAAAGGTACAACAGGATTAAAGGACTAGTGAAACAAGGGAATTGCTTACAGTATTGTTCAAAGGTGTTTGTCGTTTTTGCAGCCTAACAGCATCTCCTCTGACCGCATCAGGCAGGCTTTCAGAAAGAAAGGAGATAAAACTGATACTCAGTGGGAATGCTTTCTTTGTTCTTGACAGAGCTTTATTACTGCTTCAGAAGTTACCTTCCTAGCCCATGGCTTCAGGGTTCTTCTTAGAAAGCAAATGGGGATGTTAATTTCTTGTCTCTGACCTGAACAGAAGCTTATGAAGTGCAGTGAATGCAGGTCCTGCTCATGATGTCTCCCACTGAACTCACTGATGCTCTCTTTGTGACCAAGGGCTACAGGACTGGGCCTAACTATTGGGTGGGACTTTTAAGTTTAGCACGTACTTCATGGTAAATGTGCATTAGATATTCTGCTAATTTGCTGCTATATTTTTCTAACAGCTACGTTATTTAGTTTCATATAAAATTTCATAGATGATAGACACTAATGCAAGTAATGCCTATGTGTGTGTTTGGAAGAAGTTTCTTATTCTGTCTCTATTGCCAAAAATAGTTAAAATACCTCAATCAAACTCAGAATGTCATTTTGGTACCTTACTGGTCACACAAGCCGTTATGCACCGTCAGAAGTTGTGTCTTTCAGTTTCTATTTAACTTTCCTTATGTCAGTGTTTTGTTTGTTTCTCTCAAAGTTTAATAAATGTGTTGTCTTTGATCTGTCCTGACACAATGTGGTTTTTTATTGCAAATAATTTTTTTAATCTGAAACAAGGATTTTATTAGCAGAAATAAGTATTTCTGATTTAGTAAAGTAGAATGCAGCTTTCCTATTCTATTCTCAGAAGCAATGCCTAATGACCTCAGTGTTTTCACTGATTTATATGTATATAGTTAAAAATAGAAGCATGAACCTAAATTTGTAGATTGAGATAGGACATGCTGTACCCAGTGGTGGCCAAGACGTGTTACTAATTTAGCAGACCAGCTTACCTTTGGCTGGAACAGTCTGTGGCTGCAAATAAATAGTCTCTACTAGTTCAATATTTACACCTACAGTTGAATCCACAAATCAGATTATCTGACAAACCTCCATAGTTACTTGTAGTGATAGTTAAACCTAGCAGTGTATGAGGTGGAGGTGGTTGGGGCCCCATCCCTGCAGATAACTCTAAAATGTCACAAATGCCAGGCAGTCTCTCTCTGTGGAAAATGCCATACCTTGAATGTCTCCCAGTGTTAGTCATGTACTAGCACTTAATAATATACTACTGCCTCTCATCTCTCTATAGAGGTAGGGAAGCAGCTCTTGGAATCCAACTAGACAAAGGTAAGTCCTTTCCTCCCAAGGGAATCAGTGTGGTTCCAATGTAATTTAAAATATGTACTTGAGCTTCCAGGTGCTGGTCCAGAACAGCACAGATCTCGTGTGGATTCCATCCTATCCAAAAGCATTTATATTATGGTAGATGCCCATGTGTTGGAGGCTGAATTGATCCCCAGAAAAGAAAACAGTTCCAGGAACATAAATATCTTTTTTGTCAGTTAGGTCTCACTTACCAGAGCTACTTAGCTGACTACATATAGGTATCAGCTTTAGGTGAGCTGCTTATGGCTCTCCACTCATCAGGGTAGAATGGCAGCACGGACATCATACCTACATTCAGGCACCAAATGGATTTGTCCATTAAGGTGTCCTGATGTTGATGCAAATACCACCTTACCTGAATGGTTAGACAAGGTAAGCCAGAGAAGGGCATTGGTGTTATGATTTACACTGTCTGTAGAAACAACATCGGCAGAAGTCAGGCTCGATGTGGCCCTGGCCAGCCTGATCTCATTGGAGGTGTCCCTGCTCACTGCAGGGGGGTTGGACAAGATGACCTTTGAGAGTACCTTCCAACCCAATGCAATCTCTGAATCTGTAAATCTGTGAAAGTCAGTGTAAATTAAATATGATGAGTAAATATGCATGCTTATACATCCTGTTGGAAGAACTGAGCTTCAGAAGGCTTATGAGTTTTTTAAGGCTCTAAAAATACTTGAGCACAAGTAGGAGCACTCACAGCTGGACTTAAAGGAATTACAATGAAGACAGAGTTTCACTGCTACCATGTGGGGAACTCCAGCTCCAACTATTGCCACCTGTGCCTATTCCAGTGCTCTTTGCCAGTGTTCTTCCATGAGCTGATTCAGCTTTCTAAAACCTGAGAAAATTCTGAGAGCAAAGTATCACAAGTAGTTTTCTCTTGATTGAGTTAAACTGATTGACCAAAGTTCTGCATGAGCATCAGGGAAGAAAGGCAGGCCCACGTGTTCAAAAGCAAAAGAGAGTGGAGTTAATAGTGATATTCCCAGGAATGTCTTCTTGGCAATAACAACTCCCTCAGGCAGTTTACTCATGCAGACAAGAAATGGGAGATACACACAGCTCAAGGTAGTCATATGTTTGCAGGGAACTAATGTAATAACCTCTTTTGGTGGCAACTATCAATTAGATCAGCTTAAAGGGACATGAAAAGTCAGCTTGAGCTCCTTCCCACTGCCAGCAGCAATGCAGCTTAAGTAATCATACACATAAATGCAGCTGCAGTCTGCATAGAATCCGCATGTGGGTGTTTAGAAGAGAAATTAAAGTGTCAGACCTGCAGTTGTTTCTGCACTTTATGGTTTATACTGGCAATCAACTGTTTTCCTACAGAACATCGTAACCTGTTATTTCAAGGTATGATGCACTGCCAGATACAGAAAAACTTATATTACACATTAGCAAAGCAATCTGGGGTTTTATACCTTCATATTTGCTCTGAAGGGGGGACAAATACACCTGAGGTCTCCAGAAAGCGCCTCTGGACAGGTAGGTTTTTTTATCCTCTCTGTTACGTTGAGAAATAATGCTACACATTGTCCTAATGCCAAACATGTGAGTCAATACAAAAGTGACAGAATGTATTCTTTAAGAAATGCCTCCTAAACTTGCACTTTCTAAGTTTAATGAGACTAAAATGTGTAGGGTGAAAAGAAACAGACAGACAGACAACTGTAAGCAAAGAGCATTTTGGTGGTAAACCCAGTAAATTTCACTGCATTGAAGCTTTTAGCCTGTAAACTGCCCGCACTTGTTCCCATTCTTGGAAAGATACTTACTTGTATTGCCTGGCAGAAGATAGTCTCTCTATTAATATCTGTACTGGGAAATCATTTAAGTTATCAAATGCAAGGCAGACTCAGTTTGCTCTGCTTGTGGCTTTTTGGTGTCAGCAAGAAAGCACTCCTTAGTTTGGAAGAGGTGTGGTTTGAGCCTCTTGTTCCCATCAATGAAAATGGGCATTTCTAAAGCATCAGGTTACTGTTACAAATTACTGAAATGGCAAGGTTCTGCATCTGGGTCAGGGCAATCCCAAGCACTGATATAGGCTGGGCAGCGACTGGCTTGAGAGCAGCACTTGGGCATGCTGGTGGATGAGAAGCTCAACATGAGCCACCAGGGTGCACCTGCAGCCCAGAAAGACAATCAGATCCTGGGCTGCATCAAGAGAAGCATAGCCAGCAGGTCGAAGGAGGTGATTCTTCCCCTCTGGTGAGACCCCACCTGGAGTACTGCATCCAGTTCTAGAGCCCCTATTACAAGAAGGATCTGGACATGCTAGAACATGTCCAGAGAAGGGCCACGAGGATGATCAGAGGGCTGGAGCACCTCTCCTGTGAGGACAGAGTGAAAGAGTTGGGGCTCTTCAGTCTGGAGAAGAGAAGACTCCGAGGAGACCTTGTTATGGCCTTCTAGTATCTGAAGGGGGCCACAAGAAAGCTGGTGAGGGACTTTTTAGGGTGTAAGATAATGATAGGACTAGGGGA
The DNA here is from genome assembly GCA_015227895.2 of Colaptes auratus. NCBI lineage: Eukaryota > Metazoa > Chordata > Aves > Piciformes > Picidae > Colaptes > Colaptes auratus. The sequence continues at coordinate 24,957,409 of CM026897.1, forward strand.
AACAGGAAAAAGCAAAATAGAAATGGGTAGATTCAGACTGGATGTTAGGAAGAACTTCTTCACCATGAGGGTGGTGAGACAGTAGAACAGGTTGCCCAGAAAGGTGGTAGAAGCCCCATCCCTGGAGGCTTTTAAAGCCAGGCTGGATGTGGTTCTGAGCAACCTGATGTAGTGTGAAGTGGCCTTGCCCATGGCATGGGGGCTGAAACTAGATGATCCTTGGGGTCCCTTCCAACCCTAACAATTCTATGATTCTAGGATTCATTGACACCAGTTTCCATTAAGGTATGAAATAATTTTGTCAAACATAATGGCAAACACTTTCATTCTTTACTACTTAATTTGAAATATTTTTCCTAAGTTATGATACAGGAAGCAAGATCAGAAGATTGTGAGAGCTGTTCACTCCTTCTGAATGAAAGCTAACATTATCAGAGGCATGCTTTGCATTTCAAAATAGTGAGTGTTCCATGGACTTGGCATGGTTTCAGAAATGCTTCAAGAGGTTTACAATACATGGGAAAAAGTCTGGTTGGGAGGATTATAGAAATATTGCCAGAGGATATAGAGATGTGACAAGAAAGGCAATGGCCCTCTTGGAACTGAGTCTTGCCAGGGAGGTGAAAGAAAATAAGAAGAGTTTTTTTCAAATACATCAATGACAAAAGGTAGAGAAAAGGTGGATCGGCTACTGAATGGTAGGGTAGATATGGTAACAGAGGATGCAGAGATGGTAGAGTTGCTGAATGGCATCTTTGCCTCAGTCTTTACTACTAAAACCGGCCTTCAGGAACCCAAATCTCTGGAAGCAAGGGGCCAGAACTGGGGGGAGTAGGACACTCCACTAGTCAGTCAGGACTGGGTTAGAGATCACTCATACCAACTGAAAATTCACATATCCATGGGCCCTGATGGGGTGCATCCATGTGTGCTGAGAGAGCTGTTGATGCTGTTGCTGAGCCTCTCTCCATCATCTTTGAAAAGTCATGGAGAACAGAAGTGCCTGATGACTGGAAGAAACCCAACATCACTCCAGTCTTGAAAAAAAAGCAAGAAGGAAGACCCAGGCAACTACAGACCAGTCAGCCTCACCTTCATCCCTGGAAGGATGATGGAGCAGTTCAACCAGGAGGTCATCTCTAACCTCGTGGAGGAAAATAATACAAAAGAGGAGGAAAAGAATAGAACAAAATTGAATTGAATTGAATTGAATTGAATTGAATTGAATTGAATTGAATTGAATTGAATTGAATTGAATCGAATTGGAATTGACTGGGTTGGAAAAATCCTTTGAGATCATCAAGTCCAACCCATCACCCAACACCATCTAATCAATTAAACCATGACACCAAGTGCCTCATCCAGTCTCTTTTTAAACACCTCCAGTGGTGGTGACTCCACCACCACCCTGGGCAGACCATTCCAATGGGCAGTCACTCTTTCTGTGAAGAACTTCTTCCTAACATCCAGCCTAAACCTTCCCTGCCACAGCTTGAGACTGTGTCCTCTTGTTCTGGTGCTGGTTGCCTGGGAGAAGAGACCAACCCCCACCTGTCTACAACCTCCCTTCAGAAAGTTGTAGACAGCAATAAGATCTCCTCCAAGCCTCCTCTTCTCCAGACTAAGCCACCCCAGCTTCCTCAGCCTCTCCTCATAGGGCTTGTGCTCCAAACCCCTCACCAACTTTGCTGCCCTTCTCCGGACACGTTCCAGCAACTCAACATCTTTCCTAAACTGAGGGGCCCAGAACCGGACACGGGACTCAAGGTGTGGCCTGACCAGTGCTGAGGACAGGGGCACAATGACCTCCCTGCTGTTGCTGGCCACACTATTCCTGATCCAGGACAGGATGCCATTGGCCTTATTGGCCACCTGGGCAAACTGCTGGCTCATGTTCAGCCCACTATCAACCAGTACCCCCAGGTCCCTTTCTGCCTGGCTGCTCTCCAGGCACTCTGACCCCAGCCTGTAGCACTGCATGGGGTTGCTGTGGTTCATGTGCAGAACCCGGCACTTGGATGTGTTAAATCTCATGCTGTTGGACTCTGCCCATCTGTACAGACTGTCAAGGTCCCTCTGCAGAGCTCTCCTAGCCTCTAACAGATCCACACCTGCCCCCAGCTTGGTGTCATCTGCAAATTTACTCAATCCCCTCATCCAGATCATCAACAAAGACACTGAACAGGATGGGGCCCAACACTGATCCCTGGGGGACACCACTAGTGACTGGCTGCCAGCTGGATGTGGCACCATTCACCACCACTCTCTGGGCTCAGCCCTCCAGCCAGTTCCTAATACAGCACAGAGCGCTGCTGTCCAAGCCAGGGGCTGACAGCCTGGCCAGGAGTTTGCTGCAGGGGACGGTGTCAAAGGCCTTGCTGAAGTCCAGGTAGACTACATCCACAGCCTCCCCACATCCACCAGGCCGGTCACCTGATCATAGAAGGAGATCAGGTTCGTGAGGCAGGAGCTGCCCTTCCTAAATCCATGCTGGCTGGGCCTGATCCCTTGGCCATCCTGGAAGTGCTGAGTGATTGCACTCAAGATGCCCTGTTCCATAATCTTGCCTGGCACTGAGGTCAGCCTGACAGGTCTCTAATTCCCTGGCTCATCCAGCTGGCCCTCCTTGTGGATGGGCACCATGTTGGCCAGCTTCCAGTCATCTGGGACCTCTCCAGTGAGCTAGAACTGTTGAAAAATGATGGGAAGCAGCTTGGCCAGCTCATCTGCCAGCTCTCTCAGCACCCTAGGATGGATCCCTAGCATGGATTCCTAGGATGTCTAGTTTTGGGCTCTCCATTTCAAGAGAGACGAGGATCTGCTAGAGAGAGTCCAATGGAGAGCCACAAGCATGATCAGGGGACTTGAGCAACTCCCCTGTGAAGAGAGACTGAGATCCTGTGGTGGGTTGAAAATTCCCCCCAACAATAAATTTGCCAGAACAGGTCAGTTGGAAGCAAATGAAGCTGTGTTTACAAGCAAAACTACAATCTACAATGGAATGCAATGAATATGTACAAAATATACAGTATTTACAATGTTTACAGCTATTTACAATTAACAGCACAAGGACCCCCCTGGTCATTGGCTGATAGCTTCTCCCTCCCTGCTCCTCCTTACCCACCCTGTACACAAAAGGGACAAGAGAAAGGAGCAGAGGTGTGTTAGACTTAGCCAAAACAATACAGCCAAGGTCAAGCAAAAGCAAGTTAGTACCTCTCCCAGAGTGAAGGAGCGAGAGAAGAGAGGAGAGATTGTTTTGGTACAACTAGTTTAAGTCCCTTCGTTCTCCAATGGGATTGTTTAGAACTATATTAATTTTCCTTTTTACACCCAATAGTGATTTATTTACATTTTACCATTTTTTGTTGAAGATCTATGAAAAAATTTTAAAGGCACAGCTTAAAACTACCACAGATCCCTGGGGCTGTTTAGTCTTGAGAAAACTGAGAGAGGATCTCATCAATGCCTATAAATACCTGGGGGGTGGGTGTCAAGGGAATTCAGGCCAAGCTCTTTTCAGTGGTGCACAATAATAAGACAGGGAACAATGGACACCAACTTGAATATAGAAGGTTTCACCTCAACATGAGAAGAAATGTCTTTATGGTGAGGGTGACAGTGCCCTGGAAGCTGCCCAGTGAGGTTGTGGAGCCTCCTTTTATGGAGACTTTTGAAATCTGTCCAGATGTATTTCTGTGCGGACAACCCAAGGTGATCCTGCTTTTTGCAGGGTGGTTAGACTTAATGATCTCTGGAGGTCCCTTTCAACCCCTAACATTCTGTGTTTCTGTGATTCAGGTTGTGTAGGGTCAGTGGGCTGGTATTTTGTTTGCAGGTGACTTCATGCCAACTTCAATTTAGTATGTACCGTCTTCTACATGAAGGAGATGGGGTTACTGGTGGCCAGACAGGCTCATGTGCCAGAGGCAAAGAATTTGGCAGCTGGCTGCTACCAAGAGGGTACTCAAAAGGCAGCTGTCTGCCAGGGACATTTGAGAATTATCAGATGTGACATTACTATTATGCATTGCTCCAAACCCCCTTTCCCCCCTCTCCACCACCAGAAGCTTGAATGGGTGAAGACAAAGGCACGAAATTGCCTTCCCCTCCCCACTGGGGACTTGAGGGAACAGGTAAAATAGGCGCCTATTCTTCCCACCAAGAGCTGAAGCCCCACACATGTATGGGGGAAGCCTGCACTGGGACTTGGAACTGTGATTGGCTGGACTATTTGTGCCCTGTACATATTGGCGCCGGACACATTGTCTAGGAAAATCTTAAGTAGAGTGACCAGAGAGCAGTCTGCGCTCTCATTTTGGCTCTCATTTTTGGATAATTTTTGCACTCATTTTGGGCTCACTCTGCTCTCACTCTGGATTTGTGGCAAAATTGCAGAGAGCAGCACTCGGACCTGGCTTCTTCCTGGACCTGCCTACCCTGGGGTCCTGCTCGCTGCCGGCTGCTGGAGTGGCCCAGCCTGCTGTGGGAAACGGCGGCTGCTCGCTGGAATGCGCCGGCATAGTGGCTCCCCTTGCACTGCTCGGAGTGTCGCTCTGAGGTTTGCCTCGTGGCAGCTGTGCCCAGGGACACTTCGATTTTGGCGGGTCCCTTTTCCTTCGGATTTGTGCTGAGTGATCCACAAATTTTACTATAAACTTGCCGTTCTGGAGCCTGCCGATGAACTAGGGACTGTCTCCAAATTCCTGCTCTGTTCTCATGAGTAAAATCTGACTCACTGGCTTTCCCTAAGCTCCTGGCTTGCCTTTTGTAAGTGGGGTGAAGCTACTATGTGGCTTAGCCTTTTCCATTTTCTGAATTCTCTAAATTGTACTAAAGTAGCCCATAAGCATCCTGGAAGGGTTTGCAACTCAACAGAATGTGTAAATAAAATCTAACTAGTTTGTACATAATTTTGGGGTGGGGTTTTCAGAAAAATAAATATAACTCTATTTTTATAATTCCCATTGGTTGCCTGGGAGAAGAGACCAACCCCTTCCTGGCTACAGCCTCCCTTCAGGTAGTTGTAGACAGCAAGAAGGTCTCCCCTGAGCCTCCTCAGGGCTAAGCAACCCCAGCTCCCTCAGCCTCTCTTCATAGGGCTTGTGTTCCAAACCCCTCACCAGCTTTGTTGCCCTTCTCTGGACACGTCCCAGCAACTCAACACCTTTCCTAAACTGAGGGGCCCAGAACTGGACACAGGACTCAAGGTGTCTTAGCATAGCTTCTAGGAAAATCTGTTCCATGAACTGTTCCCAGGTACAGATGGGAGACTGAGAGCTCAGTATTTTCTGGGATCCTTCTTTCTACCCTTTTAAAATAGGTGTAATATTTCCTTTTTTCCAGGCTTCAGGGACTTCACCTGCAAGGAAATTAGCTTGGCAGCTACATCAGTCAGTTTCCTCAAGACCCTGGGATGCATCTAATCAGGCCCGTAGATTTATGTGTGCTCAGCTTCATCAGATGGTCATGAATCTGCTCTTTTCCTACAGTGGGAGGGTCTTTTCTCCCCCTATTCCCTGCCTTGAGAGGTGCAGGAAAAGAGGTTGACGGTGAAGAGTGATGCAAAAATGTTGAGTAAATCAGCCTTCTCCTCATCCATTGTTGCTAGCTTGCCAGTCATTTTGAAAGTACAAAAGATCCAGAATTACAAACAAACTACAAGAATATGACTGTTCTAATTGTGATTAAAATTTAAATTGACCCATCAGTATGCCAATACAAAGCTAAATGGAAAAACAAAACAATACAAGCCAGATTACTTATGAAACCAGTGGAAACAGCTGCCTGTGGAAGTGGTGGAGTCACCTTCATTGGAGGTGTTCAAGAAGAGGCTTGATGGGGTGCTTGGTGCCAGGGTTTAGTTTTTTAGTTGTTTAGGTGGGTTGTATTGTACTGTATTGTACTGTATTGTACTCTTTTGTACTGTATTGTACTGTATGGTACTGTATTGTATTTTAGGTGGGTTGGATTGGTTGATGGGTTGGACGTGATGATCTTGAAGGTCTCTTCCAACCTGTTGTATTGTATTGTATTTCTTATAAAATCATAGAATCATAGAATTATTAGGGTTAGAAGGAACCTCAAGGATCAACCCCCCCATGCCATGAGCAAGGTAACTTCATACGTGATCAGGTTGCTCAGAGCCACATCCAGCCCAGCCTTAAAAACTTCCAGGGATGAGGTTTCTACCACCTTCCTGGGCAACCTGTTCCAGTGCCTCACCACTCCCATGGTGAAATCTTCTTCCTAACATCCGATCTGAATCTACCCATTTCAACTTTTTTCCATTCCCCCTAGTCCTATCACTACCTGACACCCCAAAAAGTTCCTCACCAGCTTTCTTGTAGGTCCCTTTCAGATACTGGAAGGCCACAATAAGGCCTCCTTGGAGCCTTCCTTTCTCTAGACTGAACAGCCCCAACTCTTTCAGTCTGTCCCCATAGGAGATGTGCTCCAGCCCTCTGATCATCCTCATGGCCCTTCTCTGGACACACTCTAGAACGTCCAGATCCTTCTTGTAATAGGGGCTCCAGGACTGGACACAGTACTCCAGGTAAAGTCTCACCAGAGTGGAGTAGAGGGGGAGAATCACCTTCCTTGACCTGCTAGCCACATTTCTCTTGATGCAGCCCAGGATGTGATTGGCTTTCTGGGCTGCAAGTGCATGCTGGCGACTCCAGTTGAGCTTCTCATACACCAGCACGCACAAGTCCTTTTCTTCAGGGCTGTTCTCAAGCCAGCCTATATTGGTGCTTGGGATTGCCTCGACCCAGATGCAGGACGCTGCCCTTGGTCTTGTTGAAGCTCATGAGGTTGGCCTGTGCCCACCTCTCCAGCCTGTCAAGGTCCCTCTGGATGCCATCCCTTCCCTCCAGCGTGTCTGCTGCACCACACAGCTTGGTGTCATCAGCAAACTTGCTGAGGGTGCACTCAATGCCACTGTCCATGTCACCCACAAAGATGTTGAACAAGACTGGTCCCAGGACTGATCCCTGAGGGACTCCGCTTGTCACTGGCCTCCACTGGGACATGGACCCGTTGACAGCCACTCTTTGGGTGCAGCCATGAAACCATTTTTTAATCCACTGAATGGTCCATCCATCAAACCCGTGTGTCACCAGCTTGGAGACCAGGATGTGGTGTGGGACAGTGTCAAAGGCTTTGCTCAGGTCCAGGTAAACGACATCAGTTGCTCAGCCTTCATCCATTAATGTTGTGACCTTGTCATAGAAAGTCACCAGGTTTGCCAGGCAGGATTTGCCCTTGTTGAAGCCATGCTGATTGTACCAAATCACCTCTTTGTTATTCTCCTGCCTCAGCAGTGCCTCCAGGAGGATCTGCTCCATGATCTTACTGGGCACAGAGGTGAGACTGACTGGCCTGTAGTTCCCTGGGTTATCCTTCTTTTCCTCTTTGAAAATGGGAGTTATGTTTCCCTTTTTCCAGTCATTGGGGACCTCCCTGGACTGCCATGACTTTTGGAATGTAATAAAGATCGGCCTAGCAACCTCATCTGCCAGTTCCCTCAGCACTCGTGGGTGTATCCCATCGAGTCACATGGACTTTAACACTTTCAGCTTCATCAGATGGTCACAAACCTGATCTTCACTCACAATGGGCAGTTCCTTCTTCCAGTCCCTGCCATTATCTTCCATGATTCTGGGAGTGTGGCTGGAGCCCTTGCCAGTGAAGATTGAGGTAAAGAAGTCATTGAGAACCTCAGCCTTCTCCATGCCACTTGTCACCAGTCCACCTGTTTCCTTTCTGAAGGGGCCCACATTCCCACATCTTCCCCAGTCTTCTTTTTTGCCATTAATATACTTATAGAAATTTTTACTGTTCCCTTTGATCTCCCTGGTTAGACTTAATTCAAAATGAGCTTTAGCTTTTCTAACCAGCTCTCATGCTTCTTGGGCAGCTTCCTTATATGTCCCTGTGGTGGGTTGAAATTTCCCCCCCAGCATTAACTTTGCCACACCAACTCAGTTAGAAGCAAATGAAGCTGTATTTACAAGGAAGAACTACACTCTACAATGGAATGCAATGAGTATGTATAAAATATACATTATTTACAATATTTACAGATATTTACGATTAATAAACAGCACAAGGATCACCCTGGCCAAGGACCAGGGGAAGCTATTAGCTTCTCCTTCCCTGCCTCCCTTACCCCGCTGTACAAAAGGGACAAGAGAAAGGAGCAGTTAGACTTAGCCAAAACCAGCCAATAAGCAGATTATCTCTCTCAAGTGAAGCAATACAGCCAGAGATCAGAAGAGAAAAGGGAAGAATTGTTATGGTACAGCTCCTCTTATTCCAGATATTTATCCCATGAATTTGTTTAGAATAATCTTTTGTTTTCCTTTTTACACCCAATAGTGATTTATTTCTATTTTTCTACTTTTCTGCTCAAAATCTGTAACTAAATTTTAAAGGCATAGCCTAAAACCACCACACCCCCCCTTCCAGCTGTCCTTTCTTCCACTCCTTGTAGAGTTTCTTTTTTTGTGACAGCATGTCCAGGAGCTCCTTGCTTATCCAGGCACATCTCCTAGCATTCTTTTCCTGCTTTCCTCCTTGTGGGTATACCTTGCTCCTGGGCATGGAGGAGATGATCCTTGAACACCAACCAGCGGTCCTGGGCCCCCTCTTCCCTCTAGGACTTTGTCCCATGACACTTTGGCTAGCAGATCCCTGAAGCGATCAAAGTCTGCATGCCTGAAGTCCAGGGTTGTAAGCTTGGGATATGTCCTCCTAGCTGCCCTGAGGATCTTAAATTCTGTTACTTCATGGTCACTGCAGCCAAGGTTATCCCTGAGCCTCACACTGGTCACCATCCCTTCTCTATTGGTGAGAACAAGGTCCAGCATAGCACCTTTTCTCATTGGTTCCTCTACCATTTGGAGGAGGAAGTTGTAATCTATGCATTCCAGGAACTTCCTGGATTGCTGGTGCCTTGCTGTGCTGTCCCTCCAGCTGATGTCAGGGTGGTTGAAATGCCCCACGAGGACCAGGGCCAGTGACCATGAAGCCACTTCTCTTTGCCTCTCTGGAGGGCCTCATCTGCATTGTTCTGCTGGTCATGTAGCAGACCCCCACAATAACATCACCTTCCCCAGTCTTCCCCTTAATCTTGATCCAGCTCATCATCCTTCCCAGGTGGAGCTCCACTGGTTCCACCTGGTCACTAATATAAAGATGAACAACTCCTCCCCTCCTACCCTGCCTGTCCTTCCTAAAGAGCTTATACCCATCTATCCCTACATTCCAGTCATGGGAATCATCCCACCAAGTTTCAGTAACAGCCACTGTGTCATAGCATTCCAGCAGCACAGTGGCCCTTAATTCATCCTGTTTATTGCCCAAGCTGCATGCATTTGCAGAGAGGCACTTCAGCTGGGCTTAGGTGAATCCCCCTTGATTCTCTTGGGGTGTCCCAGTGCTTCATCCTTGGCTTGCTTTGGGGCACCAAGTTGAGAGCCCTTGCTAGCACTCCATCCCTCTGCCTCTGGTGAGCTGCCCCAATGTTTGTCACAGGCAAGCATGAGATTAAGAACCCCTTCCCCCTTTGAATCTAGTTTAAAGCCCTATCAGTGAGCCCTGCTAACTTCTGCCCTAGGGTAACTTCTACCATTCTTCTATTGCTCTTCACCTCTAATGTTCACCAGCCTTCTTTATCATATCCTATTCAAACTGGATAGAAAATGTATCTGTTAAGGGCTTCCAAGGAGAGATTCTTTTCTCCAAGCTCACACTAGGGCTTGCAGGTCAGCGCTTGGGCATGACTGGAACGCCAACATGGTGTCATGGCCATCATCTAAAGGGTATGCCTTAAACACATTGATTTTGCAAGGCTGGTAAGTAACGAGAGGCAGCATGTCCCGTGAAGGCAGGGCGGTGGCCCTCCTGTGTTGGCTTTTCGGCTCCAACAGATGCCTGTACTAAGAGGTCATGCCACGGTCACAGCAGCAGGGGGTGTAAGCCAGCCTCTGAAACCCCTTCACCACTCCAGACATATTTTGGGAATCTTCCAGAGAAAGATAGTGTGCATACCCAAAAAACACTGCCCAAGGGGAAGGACCCCAAGGGACTATAAAATGGACAAGAACAGCCAAGCCAAATTGGTGCCCCAGAACCCTGGACTCAAGACCACGCTGCACAACACTGGGGACTGGGGTGGTGATATCTTTCTCTCTCTTTTTTCTGCCTTCTCTTTTTCTTTTTTCCTCTCTTCCAATCTCTTCTAATTTCTTGACAAGCTGACAAACACCTTCATACCATGTTGCTGTTGCTATTTGCATCTAATAATGAGTTCAATTGGGTTCAACAATCATTTAGTGCAGGATTCACCTTTGTTTGTCTGTGGGGATCTTAGAACTTGGCACCAGTCTGTACCTCTAAATCCAGAGTTTCAGGCTTAGGTTGCATCACATAGTTGAAGGGTAATGGTAACTTGTAATGTGAAAATCTTTTGATGTCAGAATTATTCCAGTGACTTCAAGATTTACAGAAGCAAATCAAGATTGAAATCTATTTTTGCATAATTATATAGGAAGGACATGGGCCTGATGAAGAGGGTCCAGAGGAGGGCCACAACAATGACTAGGGAGTTGGACCACCTCTGCTATGAGGACAGGCTGAGGGAGCTGGGGTTGTTCAACCTGGAGAAGAGGAGGCTCCAGGGAGACCTGATAGCAGCCTTACAGTACCTGAAGGGGGTCTGCACGAAAGATGGAGAAGGACTGTTTACAAGGGCCCGCAGTGACAGGTCAAGGGGCAATGGCTTCAAACTAGAGAAGGGCAGATTTAGATTGCATATCAGGAAGAAGTTCTTCACTCTGAGTGTGGGTGGACCACTGGAACAGGTTGCTCCGGGAGGTGTTTCATAGTTTCATAGTTTCATAGTTTCAGTTAGGGTTGGAAGGGACCACAAGGATCATCTAGTTCCAACCCCCCTGCCATGGGCAGGGACACTCTACCCTAGATCAGGCTGGACAGAGCCTCGTCCAGCCTGGTCTTAAACACCGCAAGGGACGGGGCCTCAACCACCCCCCTGGACAACCCATTCCAGGGCTTCACCACTCTCACGGTGAAGAACTTCCTCCTCACATCCAGCCTGAATCTCCCCACCTCCAGCTTCATCCCATTCCCCCTAGTCCTATCACTCCCTGATAGTCTGAAAAGTCCCTCCCCAGCCTTCTTGTAGGCCCCCTTCAGATACTGGAAGGCCACAATGAGGTCACCTCGGAGCCTTCTCTTCTCCAGGCTGAACAGCCCCAACTCCTTCAGTCTGTCCTCATAGGAGAGGTGCTCCAGCCCTCTGATCATCCTCGTGGCCCTTCTCTGGACACGCTCCAGCACCTCCAGATCCCTCTTGTAATAGGGGCTCCAGAACTGGACGCAGTACTCCAGGTGGGGTCTCACCAGAGCTGAGTAGAGGGGGAGAATCACCTCCCTTGACCTGCTGGCCACACTTCTCCTGATGCAGCCCAGGATCTGATGGCTTTCCGGGCTGCAAGTGCACATTGAGAGCTCATGTTGAGCTTCTCGTCCACCAGCACCCCCAAGTCTCTCTCCTCTGGGCTGCTCCCCAGCCAGTCACTGCCCAGCCTGTATTTGTGCCTGGGATTGCCTCGACCCAGATGCAGGACGCTGCCCTTGGTCTTGTTGAAGCTCATGAGGTTGGCCTGTGCCCACCTCTCCAGCCTGTCAAGGTCCCTCTGGATGCCATCCCTTCCCTCCAGCGTGTCTGCTGCACCACACAGCTTGGTGTCATCAGCAAACTTGCTGAGGGTGCACTCAATGCCACTGTCCATGTCACCCACAAAGATGTTGAACAAGACTGGTCCCAGGACTGATCCCTGAGGGACTCCGCTTGTCACTGGCCTCCACTGGGACATGGACCCATTGACAGCCACTCTTTGGGTGCGGCCATCAAGCCAGTTCCTTATCCATCTGGTGGTCCATCCATCAAACCCGTGTGTCACCAGCTTGGAGACCAGGATGTGGTGTGGGACAGTGTCAAAGGCTTTGCTCAGGTCCAGGTAAACGACATCAGTTGCTCGCCCCTCATCTATTAATGCTGTCACCTGTTCATAGAAGGCCACCAGGTTTGTCAGGCAGGATTTGCCCTTGGCAAAGCCATGCTGACTGCTCCCAATCACCTCTTCACTACTCTTCTGAGTCAGTAGTGCCTCCAGGAGGATCTGCTCCATGATCTTTCCGGGCACAGAGGTGAGACTGACCGGCCTGTAGTTCCCTGGTTCCTCCTTCTTACCCTTTTTGAAAATGGGAGCAATATTTGCCCTTTTCCAATCTGTGGGGACTTCCCCAGTCTGCCATGACTTTTGGAATATAATAGAGAGGGGCTTAGCAACCTCATCTGCCAGTTCTCTCAGCACCCGTGGGTGTATCCCGTCGGGTCCCATGGACTTGAACACTTTCAGGTTCTTCAGGTGATCACGAACCTGAGCTTCACTTATGAAGGGCAGTTCTTCCTCCCCATCCCTGGCATCATCTGCCATGACTCCAGGAGTGTGGCTGGAGGCCCTTGCAGTGAAGACTGAGGTAAAGAAGTTATTGAGTACCTCAGCCTTTTCCACATCACTTGTGACCAATTCACCAGTTTCCTTTCTGAGGGGGCCCACACCTTCCCCTACTCATCTTCTTGCCATTAATATACCTGTAGAAATTCTTAGTGCTCCCTTTGACCTCCCTGGCTAGATTCAATTCAAACTCTGCTTTGGCTTTCCTAACCAGGCCTCTTGCTGCTCGGGCAGCTTCCTTATATACCCCCTGTTCTATCTGTCCTTCCCTCCACTGCCTGTAGAGTTTTCTTTTTAAGTAATAGTGTGTCCAGGAGCTCCTTGTTCATCCAGGCAGGCCTCCTAGCGTTCTTCCCTGTTTTTCTCTTTGTTGGTATACATAGCTCCTGGACACAGAGGAGGTGGTCCTTGAATACTGACCAGCTGTCCTGGGTCCCTCTTCCCTCCAGGGTTTGAGGCCCCTTCCCTGGACATATTCAAGGTGAGGCTCCATGAGGCCCTGGGCAGCCTGGTCTAGCTGGGGATGTCCCTGCTGACTGCTGGGAGGTTGGACTAGATGACCTTTGGAGGTCTGTTCCAGCCTGGAACATTCTGTGATTCTATGATAGTCCCTCTGAAACTGACCGGAAGTGCATATTGATACAATCCGATGAAAAATACTTGACTACTGAAGAACTTAGGGCATAAGAATATCCAAATTTGTGTGTGTGCAGATAGGCACTTTCTTCCCTTAGCACAGATCAAACTTTTGCGTCAATATCGTTAAATGATTTAGCCTAGGTATGTGATTTCTGTTTGGGCACAGGTACCTACCTCTGTGCTTGAGAAAATTTTAAACGGGTTAAAATAAATGAACATCTGTGTCAGACAAAGAGCAAAAAAGTTGTGCTACAAATTGATGTTTTCACTCCTGCTCAGGTGGTGGTTGAGACTTTTAAAACAAAAATACTGTTCTGAAATGCTAAATAACTGCAAATGTCTCTTAGGCTCTAATGACATGAGAGTGGATGTTTTGTTTTTTCCCTCGTGGAAACAGCACGTACCAGCCTGTCTATACAAAAAAAAAACCAATGTGCTGGAACATGCTCGCTACCTTCAATACCACATGGCTAAATATTTTCTTCAAAGTTCCACTGCAGACGAGCACAGCCTATTCCAGGCAAAGACTTGTAGACAGTGCGATATAGACAGTGAGCTGCTTTTCTATCTGCAGCAATTGAGAAAGTTATTTCAGAAGGCAAAGAAAGCCATCTGACATTGAGCACATTGTCCAGCTAACATGGAAGATGCAGTGATTTTTAGATCTAACCCCAGAGGAGGCTCAGGGGAGACCTCATTGCTCTCTACAACTACCTGAAGGGTGGTTGTAGCCAGGAGGGGGTTGGTCGCTTCTCCCAGGTACCCAGCACCAGAACAAGAGGACACAGTCTCAAGCTGTGCCAGGGGAAGTTTAGGCTCGAGGTGAGGAGAAAGTTCTTCACTGAGAGAGTCATTTGCCATTGGAATGGGCTGCCCAGGGAGGTGGTGGAGCCACCGTCCCTGAATGTGTTCAAGCGGGGATTGGATGTGGCACTTGGTGCCATGGTCTAGTCATGAAGTCTTGGGTGATAGGTTGGACTTGATGATCTTTGAGGTCTCTTCCAACCTTGGTGATACTGTGATACTGTGAAATGACTCCTAGAGATTACAAAATCCGGGTTCTTAGGGAGCCACGGAATGACACACTCATCAGGGGATTTCCAGTCTACCTCATGTTTACCTCTTTTTTTTCTTCAGTTCATCCTGCATCACACTCCCACTGGGATCACAGGATTACGGAATTCCTATAAACAACACCAGAAATTTACTGCCTGTCAATGTCCTGTTACAAATAATCATGAACTTGTATTTTTATTTTCAAGAGGGGATTGGACGTGGCACTTAGTGCCATGGTTTGCTCATGAGGTCTGTGGTGATGGGTGGGACTTGATGATCTTTGAGGTCTCTTCCAGCCTTGGTGATTCTGTGATTCTGTGATACATCCTGTAAACACTCATGTTGAGCCATTATTTTTTTCAGTTACTGAAATTATAAAACAGAGATTAGGACATCCTTTGCCAAGAAAAAAGGCATACCTACAGAGGAAAAAATACTTTCTGGAAGAATATTTCCACTCTGTTTATAAAAAAATAACAATTCAAGCACATGCTGAAAATAAATGGTCTTTTAAGTTGTTTGATCACTCACAGTATCACAGTATCACAGTATAACCAAGGTTGGAAGAGACCCCAAGGATCATCAAGTCCAACCTGTCCCAACAGACCTCACAACTAGACCATGGCACCAAGTGCCACGTCCAATCTCCCCCTTGAACACCTCCAGGGACGGCGACTCCACCACCTCCCTGGGCAGCCCATTCCAATGACGAATGACTCGCTCAGTGAAGAACTTCCTCCTCACCTCGAGTCTAAACCTCCCCGGCACAGCTTGAGACTGTGTCCCCTTGTTCTGGTGCTGGTTGCCTGGGAGAAGAGACGAACTCCCTCCTGTCTACAACCACCTTTCAGGTAGTTGTAGAGGGCAATGAGGTCACCTCTGATCCTTCTCTTCTCCAGGCTAAACAATCCCAGCTCCCTCAGCCTCTCCTCATAGGGCTTGTGCTCAAGGCCTCTCACCAGCCTTGTTGCCCTTTTCTGGACACGTTCAAGTATCTCGATGTCCTTCTTAAACTGAGGGGCCCAGAACTGGACAAAGTACTCAAGGTGTGGCCTAACCAATGCAGAGTACAGGGGCACAATGACCTCCCTGCTCCTGCTGGCCACACTATTCCCAATACAGGCCAGGATGCCATTGGCCTTCTTGGCCACCTGGGCACACTGTTGGCCACACACTCAGATTATGTGGATCAGGTCACACAGGCAGGCTTTTTTTTGGCTCTTTTTTGTTTCTTTCTTTCTAAAACCTCCCACCCTAAGGCTTAGGTAACAAACATGCCTGAGTGATGTTAACATCCAATCAGCTGGTTTTACTGAAGTTTCTTCAATGGTTATTGTTTTTAGCAGATATATTTGCCTAATTATTTATTTAATTATTTACATGTCTGAATTTAAAACAATTCTAGTATATTAACCTAGCTTATAAATATGCATTGGTATGTGCTTATGTACATTTGTATGTTTCCAACCTTTCGACATACATTGAATGTCTTGGAGTATGCAAAGAGTATTTTGGAGAGGCAAAGAGCCTTCATCTCACTGGGTTGCCCAAGGAGGTTATGCCCTTCGTCGAGGTGTTCAAGGCCAACTTGGAAAAGGTATTGAGCGTCTGGTCTAGTAGAAGGTGTCCCTGCCCTTGGTGGGGTTGGGAGGAGAAGGGGGGGTGGGAGTGTTGGAAGTTTATTATCTTTATGGTCCCTTCCAGCCAAAAACATTCTATGATTCCTAAAGTAGGGGGGCAGAAATCATTTCAGGAAGACCAACACAGCAAAGATCATGATAATACCCAAGATGCACAATTTATCCCTCCATTTCCCTAAGCTACTCTGTAGATCACACATCAATATGTTAAAAACTTAGAAAAGTGCTCTAGCAGTCTAAAACAGGTTATAAAACTTGTGCTGTTCAGAATAAGAGGAAAACAATAATTTTTTTCTACAGGCCTGTCAGCCTGACCTCAGCACCAGGCAAGATTATGGAACAAGGCATCTTGAGTGCAATCACACAGCACTTAGAGGATGGGCAAGGGATCAGGCCCAGGCAGCATGGATTTAGGAAGGGCAACCTGACCTCCTTCTATGATCAGGTGACCCGCCTGGTGGATGTGGGGAAGGCTGTGGATGTAGTCTGCCCGGACTTCAGCAAGGCCTTTCACACTGTCCCCCATAGCAAACTCCTGGCCAAGCTGTCAGCCTGTGGCTTGGACAGCAGCACTCTGTGCTGGGTTAGGAACTGGCTGGAGGGCCAAGCCCAGAGAGTGGTGGTGAATGGTGCCACATCCAGCTGGCAGCCAGTCACTAGTGGTGTCCCCCAGGGATCAGTGCTGGGCCCCATGCTGTTCAGTATCTTTACTGATGATCTGGACAAGGGGATTGTGTCCATCATCAGTAAATTTGCAGATGACACCAAGCTGGGGGCAGGTGTGGATCTGTTAGAGGCTAGGAGAGCTCTGCAGAGGGACCATGACAGGCTGTACAGATGGGGAGAGCCCAATGGCATGAGATTTAACACATCAAAGTGCCAGGCTCTACACATTGGCCACAACAACCCCATGCAGTGCTACAGGCTGGGGACAGAGTGGCTGGAGAGCAGCCAGGCAGAAAGGGACCTGGGGGTACTGATTTACAGCCAGCTGAACATGAGCCAGCAGTTTGCCCAGGTGGCCAAGAAGGCCAGTGGCATCCTGGCCTGGATCAGGAGTAGTGTGGCCAGCAGCAGCAGGGAAGTCATTCTGCCCCTGTCCTCAGCACTGGTCAGGCCACACCTTGAGCACTGTGTCCAGTTCTGGGCCCCTCAGTTTAGGAAAGATGTTGCGTTGCTGGAACATGTCCAGAGAAGGGCAACAAAGCTGGGGAGGGGTCTGGAGTGCAAGCCCTGTGAGGAGCGGCTGAAGGAGCTGGGTTTGCTAGGTCTAGAGAAGAGGAGGCTCAGGGGAGACCTTATTGCCATCTACAACTACCTGAAGGGAGGTTTCAGCCAGGCGGGGGTCGGTGTCATCTCCCACACAGCGTGTGACAGAACAAGAGGACACAGTCTCAAGCTGTGCCAGGGGAGGTTTAGGCTGGATGTTGGGAAGAAATTCTTCACAGAAAGAGTGATTGGCCATTGGAATGGGCCGCCCAGGGAGGTGGTGGAGTCACCATCACTGGAGGTATTTAAAAAAGAGACTGGATGAAGCACTTGGTGCCATGGTTATTTGATTAGATGGTGTTGGGTGATGGGTTGGACTTGATGATCTCAAAGGTCTTTTTCAAACCTGGTTAATTATGTATTCTGTGTTCTGTATTCTGAATAATGCGAACCTTAACTCTGCAAAATGTGGTTGACATATTACTTTAAGATATGTCTGGAGTTGTAATGAAGGGTGTTAAAAATAATCAAAATGTAGTAACACGAAGATCAGTAAAAAATTATTTAAGCCTATGCCTAACCATGAGATATTAAACATACAATAATGCTATGCTAAATGACCCATACGTAAATATGTAATTTAACAACTGGGAAGGAGATTACTGTGAGCAGACAGGGAAAAAATGTAGGAAAACAATTTGAGGGAAAAATGTGTGACAGATTTTGACACAGAAATACATGGAACAAAAAACTGTAAGATGAGAGCAGAACATTTAACTTATAATAAGTTTAGCAGTCAGCAAATATTCCTTTGGTTTAGCTTTTAAAATATTTCTGCTAAACTAGTAAGCAGTTTAGCTTTGCAAATGTCCAAAATATGAGAGTTCATTGACAGTTCTTCTTTTTTCTTTTTTTTTCTTTCTGTTGGGTGGTATCTTCTCTGTCAGGACAGTTTGAAGAGTCTGGTGGTCACTGAAAATGTGTCTGACATTCACTGTTTTTTAGGCAAGTAAGGTGGTCTTTTCTGGCAGAAACTGGCAGGGAACTGTAGGTGCAACCTACACAACACAACAGGAAAGTACAAATCCCTTTTATTGCCATTATGAGCATCTCTGCAAGGGAAACTTCTGTGCCAAAGACATTGCAAACCAAAATGTGTTTACTATTCTGTTTCGCACACATGGCGTCATCTGTGTACATTTACTATCTCATGGTTAGGCACAAGATAGTGTTTGATAACCAAAAATTCCAGTGAAGAAAATCCAGCCTAAACCTTCCCTGGTGCAGCTTGTACCCATTTCCTCTGGTCCTGTTGCTTACTACCAAGGAGAAAAGGCTAGTCACCTCCTTGCTCCAACCTCCCTTCAGGTAGTTGTAGAGAGCAATGTGGTCTCCACTCAGCCTCCTTTTCTCCAGCTGAATAACCCCAGATCCCTCAGCTTTTCCTCACAGGACTTGTGCTCTAGGCCCTTTTCTGGACATGCTCCAGCACTTCTATGGGTAGGTTCAAATTGGATGTTAGGAAGAGGTTCTTCACCATGAGGGTGGTGAGACACTGGAACAGGTTGCCCAGAGAGGTGGTAGAAGCCCCATCCCTGGAGGTTTTTAAGGCCAGGCTGGATGTGCCTCCGAGCAACCTGATGCAGTGTGAGGTGGCCCTGCCCACAGCCGGGGAGTTGGAACTAGCTGATCTTTGAGGTCCCTTCCGAAACTAAGAATTCTATGTTTCTATGATCCTATCCTTCTATTAGTAAGTGGCAGCCATTTCACTATGTCTAAAACACTGATCTAGTCTTCTCTAACAACTTTATTAACCTTGGATTTTTTTTTTCTTTAAGTACCAGACCTTTTGAATAGGATTTGGAGATGATGTTTACAAGAACAGCTGAAAATGTGCAACAGATTTTGTACAAATTTGTCATTAAAGTGGGAAAACTGAGCTGGAAAACATGAACAGCATGTACTGAGTTCTCTGGGAGATGATAGGAGTGCCCTTTCTCTTTTGGCATGTATCATTGTGATACACTTGGCAGTTTGTCCTTTCCCTGCTTGTATCTCTGCTGCTGATCTATCCACTAAAAGTATTTTCATCGCTTTGTCTATGTCAGCGTCCCAGTAGACATCAACTCTCATTCTGAAAAAGCAGTTGCCTGCAAGCAGTATTTATTACTGTGAGAGGCAGAATGTGACTTCTCTGGATATTCACAGGCATGAAGCGTTCTACATGCTCCCACAGATTGTGATCTGCACAACAACCAGTTCTGCTCTTGAGGACAGCATCAACAAAGCATTTGAGACGTTACACCTTTCATTTCCAGGGAAGGGAAGGGAAAGAAGGGAAAGGAAAAGGAAAAGGAAAAGGAAAAGGAAAAGGAAAAGGAAAAGGAAAAGGAAAAGGGGAAAAGGAAAAAAAAGGAAAAGGGGTAAAATGTTTCTTTTCATACTTCAACAGAATTATCAATTTTTGAACCTAACCAAAGCAACAGCACAACCTTGAGTCATCACCAGCACCACATCTACAAACAGAGCCTATGACAAGCAGCTTGCAGTACTTACAGCATGACCTGCAGCTCAGCAGCCTGGGGTCCTGTGGTGTGCACCCACACTGAGGTGGTTGTCCTGGAAACTTTTCTCAGAGGCACTTTGCAGTCATTTAGTTCAGAATAAGGAAAGGTGGGCTGGGGAGTATCACTGCTTGGTAGTCATAGTTACATTCACAGCATAAATACTGAGAAAATAGAGATCCAGGGAATCAATCTTTCTGTCACGCACAGCCATGCTTCCATCCAGTGTGTGTTCGCTGCTATTTAATGGGACGTTCGTTCGTACATGAAGACCCCCTGCGGCTGACGTTAAGGCACATACTACACAGAGTTCAATCAGGGTCACAATACAGGTGCTCTGCTAAGGTGTTTGGGTTTTCTTTTTTCTAATGAACTGGTGAATAGTGGCACTGCCCTTGAGGTTATGCAGAAGAGCATTAGATTGCACTGCCCTCAACTTCCCTCTCAACCAACCCCTAAGGAGACAGTTACCTCGCGGAGGCTTCGTGAGAGGCTGTGAGAAACCCCGAGTGACCTCCGTTCCCACCATGCCTTGTCCCCTCCCCTAATCTCAGCCCCTCGACCCCGCCAAGGCAGACGGCGGCCAACGGCGCCTCAAACAACATGACCCAAGTGCGGGCATGTGCGGTCGAGCCCACCAGCGGCTCGCGGCCGGGAGGGGGGGCGAGAAGCCTCCCCCACAGGGTCTGCAGTGGTACGCGCCGCGGCGGCGCTGCGTTCCCGCCTTCGGGCGTGCGGACGCTGGCTCTTGTCAGCTGGTGGTGGAGAGCGGGGCAAGTTGAGGGGCTTGTCGTGGCGCTTCTATCGGGAGCGCGATTGTCCCGCTCTGTTTAGCGGTTATGCCCACTAACTGAGGAGTAAAAAGCAGTGCTCTTAAGTGTCTGGTGCATCTGGGACCGTGAGGAGAAAGTCTTATTTCCACCCGGGGCACTTCGTGTTGACTACCTGCAGAGGTGGGAGCAGGAAAGAGGGTTGCTGGGGACTCTGCGCTTTGCCACTGGGATTTGCAGTGCTGCTACTAGTGCCTCTGTCCTACTGTCTGAAATCGTTTGAAGGGATGGGATTCACCCCACTTGTGGGTGCCTCTTGCGTGGTGATAATTTTGATCTGCAAGCCAGGTTTTAAATGTGCTTAGGG
The DNA here is from genome assembly GCA_015227895.2 of Colaptes auratus. NCBI lineage: Eukaryota > Metazoa > Chordata > Aves > Piciformes > Picidae > Colaptes > Colaptes auratus. The sequence goes on from CM026897.1 coordinate 24,978,202, forward strand.
TCTTCAGAGAAAGGAATTAAAGCAAGGTTATAGTCGATGTAAATGTCAGGTGCCTATGCAAGGTGGAGTTCGGGAAAACCTGAAGACTGTTTGAAGTGCCTATGAGTGAATACTTACTATATTCATTTGAGATGTACTGATAAAAAGAGAATATATCTTTTATTTTGGTTATAAATAATTATTTTAGTATTGCATGAAGCAAAAATTAAAGTCCAAAATCAAACCATTAGCTACAATCTTTGAAGAAGATACTGAGAGATCATGGATGGCAAGAAGTTAAAGAGACATTAAATAAAGGTGGCTGATTTATGACAGTGAAAAAAAAAAGCATTTTAAATCTGTCATTTTCCCACTAGTGAAATAAACACCATAGTTAAAACAGGAGTGGGAGGTTAACAGAAATGCCTCTGAAAGTTATAACCTACATTCTAATAATGCAAAAAAAGAGGTAATTAGTTTTCCTAATGGAAAATTGCAACATAAATAATACCAGATACTACGTTTAATTTACTGTTTCAGTTCAGCAGGAGTTTTATTCCCAGTGGCAGCGTTGCCTAATGCTGCCAATGCTGAGCACATCCTGTCTTCTGAGAAAAATAAATGATGCCATGGAATAAGGAAACACACAAACAGCACACAATATGGCAGCTCCTTGAACTCCCAAGTTCAGTTAAAATTTAGGGGGAAATGTGTAGACTTAAAACCTTGATAAAAAGAAACAGTAATTGACAAATATAAGATACTGCCCATGATAAGGACTGAAAAAATCAGGACTTGGCATTCATACTCTAAATTTAGACTAGCAGCTCACAGAATACTGAAATATGTAGTTGGTTTACAAATTCCAAAGTCTTGAATAAATATTTTCAAGTGCCTTTTGAAAAATCATTGCATTGTAATAACAGAAGTCATTAAGATTGCCAACAGTGAAACCCCTTAGACGTTCTTGAAAGTTGGTGATTTAACAAAACAAAACAGAAGTTCATTAACTTTAGCTAATTAGTCTCTGTGAAAATAGCAGATACAAGAAACAAAATAACACAGAACCAATATCTTTATCTTACTGTTTTCATAAAGAAGATACATACTTGTAGAGATTTATAAGTATTGAATTACTGAGAAAATAATTTATGCAATATTGATTTGTTGCAGTTGTTCATTTACACATGTATTTCCACCTAACATTACTGTAGGTATTTTTTGTCTGGAAACCTGTTCATTTTCTCTGTAGTGCATACATTCAATCTTTTGATCCCCCTCTCTCATTCCTTGTTTAGTTTTGTTATCTTTTGTAAAAAGATGGTTCATATATTTCCATATAGAAGTGATGATTTTGTCTGGAATGCATGGTTTATCTATTACTGGAAATTTTGTTTTGTGAAGCCTGTTGTTCATCAACAGTTTCAGCATTTTTAGAAGCATTCATACAATGTCTTCCAGATGTATGTTGTAAATGTACGTTGAAGATTGTGTCAGGAGGATTGCTGCTACAAATAGGAATTGTATTAATAATCTGGAATTACATGGGTGTTTTTAACTTATATGGTAATTTTTATGTGCTGTAGTTTCTCACCACCAATATTAATGCAAATTTCTTGTAAGAAAGTGTGTAAGTAACTTAAAGCCTAAGTAGTTAAGTATCAAAGCATCTATACACAGGTGTGAAAAGTGTAGATCCTGCATAAATATGTTCCTGGTAAAATCTCATTTAAGTAATCTTTTTAAAGTTAACTAAACTTAACAAAACTTCATCTGTTGCCTGTAAACAGTAGTGAATGAATAATCGTTTCAGTTGAATTTCCTGCTTTTTAAAGTGACGACAGGAAGACCTGTCTGATTAATCTAGCAGCATATCTAAAGAGAAATTGGTCACATGTTTTAAAAGCATCCTATATGCAGACCACTAATATATTTAGATAAAATTGCATCAGTGTATCTGTGGATGTGGATTCAGGTTTATTTTTTAATCGCAGGGGGGGAAAAAAGTCCAAAATCAGCTGTAATATCTAAAGTTTTATAGGTTTCTCTTGGGTCTTCTGACATTAATTTTGTTTCTTAGAAATGCAAGATCTTAGGCTGGTTGAAGTTTAGTTTTACCCAAGATACGGCTCTAATTAAAAAAAAAAAGAATAAATTTGGTTTGCTCATATTTGTGCATATGAAATCTGTTGACCCACTTTAAATGAGGAAATATATTAATTCATGGATTTCTTTTTATATGTACAGTGATCACTGGATTATACAATCCAGGCATCAATGAATCACAACCATGAAGAAACTATGAAGAAAATCAGTGCAGTGAACCTTGAAAAACTTTTAGACAACTTCTCAGAGATAGAAAAGGTAAGTGAAGAAGGGAAAAGATGTTGAATCTATAAATATTTTGTGTCGCTACTTTGAATACTTTTTTAAAAATTATTAGTATGGGTTGTAAGTCTAAATTTTTGGAAAGTCCTGGCTATACCTCAGAGTGATACAAGTGACTTCTATGGAATCTGAGAAGCCTTTGTTTCTATGCTGGAATTGTAATGGCAAAGAGACCAATTTTAGCCTCTCAGGTAAAGCATGGAAGTGTCTCTTTGTATCAGAAGAGAATCTATTAAATGGCAGCAGTACTACACAGCTTTGAGGGCCTATCCTTTCAGAAACTACTCCTTTTTTAGAAAAAAATGTCATAGCCATAACAGGCATATATGTTCATACATCCCACATGCATTGGGCTCTCTTTATTTTATAGATGTCAGTTCTTAAAAGATTAATCCACTGAGGAAAATCAATACTGTATGTCTTGTTAGACCCATATTGGCCAACTCTGATGATTTTTGGTGGTTTCCTGATCAGTAAATCCATACTAAGGATATTGTAAAAGGGGCACCTGAAATAAATTTATCATTTTTCATGAGAAAAAAAAGCATATTATACAGATTCATTTTCACACCCCTTCCTCATGTTGGTGCTCGGCAAGGGTGTTGACAGCCTCATATGCAAAGCAAGAGAAAGAACCTTACCAATGATTGATCCAGATTATGAACTACAGAACCAGTTAATAAGTAATGATGTCAGCATTCTTAGTTCTGCTGGGTAAACTCACAATAGCACAAGCTCTCAAGTCTAGCATCATTCTCTATAATGGCAAACAATACAGATTTGTGGCTGCAGTGTTCTGAAATTTTTTAATTATATAATAATTTACAATTCAAGACTTAAAAGCTAAATTTATTGGTTTTCAAATTTTCTAGAAAATATCAGAAATTAATGAGGGAAATAACCTACTGGTTCTTGAGCTGGAAAAATGTAACAGATTGTTAACAATAAGCCAGTCAAAAGAGGAATCAATAAAAGAAGGTAAGGTGTTTTTTTTTAAATATTACATCAATTTTCCTATATTCAGGAACTTCTGAGAAGTATTTCCACTGTTTACATAAAATTAAACAGCAAGAATCTGAGTACTGTATGAAAAACAACAATACTTAATCTTACATCATATAATGAAATCCATCTCATCTGCATAAACCAAATAACTTGAATCCACAAACACAGCTTGAGAATTGCATTAAACTAACTATATTTTATTGTCCATCTACTTCAAGAGATTTTTGAATGCATGCACTAGTTATGAAACAAAAACTTTTTTCTTTTTTTCCTCTTCATCTCTTGTATTTTTATATCATCTTTCCCTAGGGAACAATGCATTAGCAGGGGAAAGAGGTAGAGGATCGGAGGAGTTACGTATATCTGATGATGATCTTATATCCACGTTTGCCTTTCCCATCCATACAGGCTTCTTGAGCTACTAGTGAACTGTCACAGTTCATAGAATCATAGAATCAGTAAGGTTGGAAAAGATGTCAAAGATCATCAAGTCCAACTTGTCACCCAAGACCTCAGGACTACTAAACCATGGCACTAAGTGCCACGTCCAATCCCCTCTTGAACACCTCCAGAAACAGTGACACAGGACTCAAGGTGTGGCCTAACCTGCACACTGCTGGTTCATGTTCAGCCTACTATCAAACAGTACCCCCAGGTCCCTTTCTGCCTGGCTGCTCTCCAGCCACTCTGTCCCCAGCCTGTAGCACTGCATGGGGTTGTTGTGGCCAGTGTATAGAGCCCAGCACTGAGATGTGTTAAATCTCATGCCCTTGGACTCTGCCCATATGTCCAGCCTGTCAAGGTTCCTCTGCAGAGCTCTCCTAGCCTCTAACAGTTCAAAACCTGACCCCAGCTTGGTGTCATCTGCAAATTTACTGTTGATGGAGTCAATACCCTCATCCATATCATCATTAAAGATACTGAACAGGATGGGGCCCAGCACTGATCCCTGGGGGACACCACTAGTGACTGGCTGCCAGCTGGATGTGGCACCATTCACCACCACTCTCTGGGCTCGGCCCTCCAGCCAGTTCCTAACCCAGCACAGAGTGCTGCTGTCCAAACCAGGGGCTGACAGCCTGGCCAGGAGTTTGCTGCGGGGGACGGTGTCAAAGGCCTTGCTGAAGTCCAGGTAGACTACATCCACAGCCTTCCCCACATCCACCAGGCGGGTCATCTGATCACACAAGGAGATCAGGTTGGTGAGGCAGGAGCTGCCCTTCCTAAATCCATGCTGGCTGGGCCTGATCCCTTGGCCATCCTGGAAGTGCTGTGTGATTGCACTCAAGATGCCCTGTTCCATAATCTTGCCTGGCACTGAGGTCAGGCTGACAGGCCTATAATTCCCTGGCTCATCCAACCAGCCCTTCTCGTGGATGGGCACCACGTTGGCCAGCTTCCAGTCATCTGGGACCTCTCCAGTGAGCCAGGACTGTTGAAAAACGATGGAGAGTGGCTTGGCCAGCTCATCTGCCAGCTCTCTCTGTGCTGTAGGATGGATCCCATCTGGTCCTCTGGACTTGTGGGGATCCAAGTGGCTAAGCAGGTCTCTAACTACTTCTTCCTAGGTTACAGGGGAACTATACTGCTCCCTGAGTCCATCATCCAGCTCAGGAGGCCAGTTGTCTGGAAGACAACCTGTCTTGCTATTAAAAAATTGAGGCAAAGAAGGTGTTAAGTACTTCTGCCTTTTCCTCATCTTTAGTTACAATATTCCCCCTCCATGTCCACTAAGGAGTGGAGGTTGTCCTTGCCCCTCCTCTTACTATTAACATGTTTGTAAAAGGATTTTTTTGTTGTCCTTCACAGCAGAGGCCAGTCTAAGCTATAAATGGGCTTTTGCCTCTAATTTTTTTCCTACATGACCTAGCAACATCCTTAAACATTTCATGGGTAACCTCTTCTTCCTTCCAAAGATGATACACCCTCTTTTTTTTTCCTTTAATTCACTCAGAAGTTCATTGCCCATCCAGGCTGGCCGTCTGCCCCGGCAGCTCATCTTCTGGCACATTGGCACAGCCTGTTCCTGTGCCACCAAGATTTCTTTCATGAAGTAGGTCCAGCCTCCTGGACCCCTTTGTTTTTAAGGGCTGTTTCCCAAGGTACCTTCTGAGTTAGTTCCTCAAGTAACCTGGTCTGCCCTCTGGAAGTACAAAGTGGACGTTTTGTTGCTGCCCCTCTTAGCTTGACTCCATATTGAAAACTCAATTATTTCATGGTCACTGAACCCCAGACAGCCTCCAACCACCACATCTCCCACCAGCCCTTCTCTGTAAAAAGAAGGTCAAGCAAAGCCTTACCCCTGGTGTCTGCTGTCCTACTGTTTACCTAGTGCATAAATGTCTTTTCAATTTGTGCATAAATTTATTTGCATATATTTTCAAATGAAATAAAACTTGTACCAGCTGGTACAGGCAGGCATGCTAACCTGTTGTTTCAGACACTGAATAGGATTTTTCCGCGCGTGCCTTTTGATCCAGTTCGGCAAGTGAGGGGTGTTTCTGTAGTATTTGTGCTCCCTCTACTGTTCTTTTGGAAGCATGGAACTTACCATAGCTGCATGAAAACAGGACTTGCTGGAAGAACAGACTAAAGGTCGACAGGATTGAGTGGAAAACGGAATATTTGAGCTGGGATCTTAATTCATCTTCCTGGCTGCACTATTCGTAATATGGTCTTTAATCATATGATCTACAATTTTCAACAGAGCTCTGGTCCTATAAGATAGAAACTCTTATTTGGCATCTGTTGTGGAAACTAAAAGCCACTTAAGAAATGCAGCGGTAGTCTAGAAATTGAAAGAAAAGTTTTAAGAGTAAGCAACCCCAGTTTTAGGGTCCTCAATCTTCCCAGTCTTTGAATATTTTGTAACTTTACTGATAAGGTTACAAGGAAAACAAGGGATGAAAATAGTATCTAGTGAAAACCAGATCTTGTATTACAGACAGTCCATATGCTGCTCAAATACTTAAAGTATTTTTTAAAATAAATTATTTAATACAAATACATAAAATCATAACAAGTTGCATGTATATACATACACAAATATAATTACTTTGTTTAAACAGAACTAATGGGGATATAGCAGCATCTTCTCAATCACTCCATGTTTGCGTTGAGCCACAAGATGAATGTTAATATTCACTAAAAGGAGGGTTAGAAACAGCAATGAGTGGATAGTGTTTCTTAAAAGGAATCTTGGCAAGAATGCTCTCAGGAAAGTAAGACTCAGTTTCATTAACTACATCAAGTTGCTAGAATGCTGATAAGGAAAATTTCTATTGTTGCCCAGCAAAAAAATAACATCCTTATGTTCTGGTTATAAACAAAAATGTAACAGCTGAATGACTGTTTTTAATCTATCGTTAAACTGAAAGTTGAGCAGTAATGTAATGATATTCTGAGTTATTTCTGTAGTCAGTAAAAATACTCAGAAAAAGACTCAGGCTACCTTTTAATTGAGTTTATTATCAAATATTTGAGAAGTTCATAAGCAAAATGTAAAATTTAAATTGATAATACATTTCTAAAACCACTAGATTTTTCTTTTCTTTTAGAATGTACTACTCTGCAGAATGTGATAAAGGGTCTAACACAAACTATAGAGAACCAGTGTAATGTGAAAGGTAAAAGCAAAAATGTTCATATATATACTCTACTGTAATTTAGAATGAGCAAGCACTTGAATTTTTTTGTTGCTGTTTATATTTACTGATTTATTTCTGACAGAGAAACTCACTGACAGCTAAACAGAATAGAAAAAAAAAAATCTAATGTCAGTCACACAGATTTTGGTGGTCTATGTGCTTAGTTCATGTCTGTTGCTATTACCCCATATCAAATCCGTGTGTAAAAGAAGGTGTACCTTAGTGAGGTTTTTAAAATCAACAGTTGGGCTTTATTTCCGCATTTCTTTATTTATTTCCGCATAGCACAGGCAATTTTACCAAAAAAGTGAGAATGTATCATTCAGCTGTTGGTCTGCAGTCTGATAAATTGTTTATGCATAGCTCTTACCACTTTTTTAAGCCAAAGAGCCTTAATCCTTAGTGTAATATCATTAAAAATTAGATATTACCCATAAATACTTGACAGCTGCTCATTCCTGTTTTAAAATAAAATGTATAAATACGTGATATGTCTTTATTCCTTACTTTAGCTGTACACTATGCAGTTAATTTTACACCCGTTGTTTATTCCAGGCATAGTAGAACGAAAATTAACGTGTCTCTAGAAATTGGAAGTATATAACCACTTTCGATACTCAAAGTAACTTCTAATAATTACACACAGGGCACACACACACAAAAAAGAGGCCTTATCTGCATTTTCTAAGTTGTGGGTCTGAGACACTACTTTCTAGTTCCAGGTAGACAAGTACTTGAACAGTTGCATCTTTCAATTTGAAACTGCTGCAGCTGTGATAATAATGTTTTATTTTCTTAGCCAAAGAACTTTGCATCTAGATTGTCTTGAATGCCTCAGATACAAGAAGGCTAAATACAGTTTGAAGTAGCAATACCAGACAAATATTGTGGTTTTCTTTTCAAAATAATGGAGACCGAGATTATTTAGTTCTGTAAATTATGATTATCATGTCTTTAACAAAAATAATCTTAAAGTTCATACAGTTCAACAAATTAATTTCCCTGTTTTGTCTTCATTCTAATAGTACTGTCAAAATATACTTTTTAGTGTGTCATATAGTTTTTTATTTTACATAGAGGAAAACTACAGGCTGAAGGATACCATTCACCTCTTGGAAGAGAAACTAAATGCTTGTGAACAGGTATGTCTCAAGTGTTCATTCTTTAGATAGAAGAGTAATATTTCATCTCTAAGTAGTTCATATATCTTTATATTAATGAGTTTCATACCGATACTGTTGTTGCACTTTTTCCTAATGTTTATCATATGTGAAAAGGAGAAGAGTTGCTCTCATGGCAATATCAGTATGAGAATGTGTTAGAGGAAGTAGGATGTCAAAACTAGTAAGTGCTGAGCAGGCTGGCAGGTAAGTGCTTGTAACATAATAGGCCTCTACTTTTCATCTGTGTTCCTGTCCTGGTTGAAGACAGCCCACACTAAGAAGCAAGGCCCACGGGGAGAGATTGGGAGTGAAACTGAGAGAAATATTCCAAAAGCCCCGAGAGTTTGATGAAAATAATACTATGTACATTACTGTGTGAACAAGCCAAACATGCCAAGCCAGCAAAAGACAATCGGGAAACAAACCAGCAAGCGAAAGAGGGCAGCACCCAAGCCAGCATGCAGTAACGTGAAAGAGACTGACACCCCAAACCGGAAGCTGGAAGAAAGCCAGCAAAAAACATGAAACAGGAAGCTTCTCACGTTACAATCCAAACTAGAAGCTCCATGACACTTTGCTTCAGCCAACACTTTCATCTTAAAGCTGGCATGACATCCACATGATACTGAATACTCATCAGGAGATTCAAGAGTTCCCATGACATGCTTCACCCCTTATTCTATGCCATCTCTGCCATGTTCAGCAGCAATTAATATCATACAACATGCATCATACATCACTCGCTGTCCATTGCCACTCAAAATGAAATTGCCTTGTAGTACATGATGGACTTCTTACTACAGATGCTGGAGCTCCTCCCTGTTCCAGTACAGTCTAGATCAGTCTATGATCAGTCCAAACAATGGGGCTGTGTTTCCAGTGACGCCTTCCACCTTTCCAAGTGAAAGCAACCTGTGGCTTGCATTACAGGGTTCAGCTTCCAACACATTCAGGTGATGGGATCCCCCACCACACCAGGAATATAGATGGATTCTACCTCTTGCTGTTTGATAGCATGAGAGTACACGGTGTACCTGTACCTACTAAAGCCTTATACTCTTGTAGGTCCAATGTGCCAGGCCATCTGATCCACACAGTCCAGTAGATCTGATTCCTCTCTCCTCCACCTGGTTAGAGGCAGGGCCCCTCTAATGATTACTGGAATCACTTGTATCTTGTGAAGATGCTGTGGAAGTCCCTTCAGGAGGATCAGAAGTAGTATCAGTTCTGCTCTTTTTTGGGTGATTTTCCAGTGGAAAATTCAATAACATTCTTCTGGGAAGAGTTTCATTATAATTTACAGACTCCCACACCTAAGCCTGAAGTGGGTTTTCTGTCCCACTTCCTCATGTCCTCCCATTTATTAGCTCCCTACTTTTTATCTGTGATTTATCTGATTTTTGAAAAGAAGGTAACACCAGCAGGGCTAGTCACAAGCTGTGTTTGCTCTCTGTGTTAATATTCTTCCAACAGGATTAGGAATCTCAATGCTGTTTTTCTTCACCTATGCCAATACTACCAATGAGTTAAAATTGAATTATTACACCAGCAGAGCTATTATCATGACAGTTACATGCTAAACACTGGATTCTGTACACTGCATACATGCATGGGCATGCTGGAACTTCCTAGTACTGTTTTGAAGGCACTTGACTATGTCTAGGTATACTGTTACCACCAACTAGTAGCTGTCTTCGAGAATCCCTTTGAGCATTGCTCTAGTGAGTCACTACCTACCTTGTCAGATGGCTCTGACAGAAGCTTTGGAGTAATACTGGCAGTTACAGCAAATTAATTCTTTGACAATTCTGGAGCAGTTGTGGGAACAAACTTACAATAGGTGTGTTCTATCTAACGCTTCACTTGAGTATCAGTGCCATCAGCATCACTACTGCTGATACTACTGATGTTTCTACTGCTCCTAGTATGCCATTATGGAATCCTTTGTATGAGCATTGTTAACAACATTCATATAATAAATATTATTTTGAATATACAATCTTGCAATCAAAAATCCACAAAAGTAAAACTGTAGTCACTTAACTAACTGCAGCGTTGTAATCAGATCCTGGACTAGGAAAAGGCCTCCTATCTCCCCATTTGCTGGCTCTCCTGAAGTACAAATTCTAATTTTATATTAACTGATACCTGTAATACAATGAAGTCTGCTGCATTTTTCATCTGTGGGCTTCAGTCGGATTGTATAAGAATTAAAAGAATGTTTTCAATTTACTAGATTGGGGATAAAGCAAGTACTGAATTAGAGAGTCCTGCAGATTTTTACATGAAACTTGTGCTTGCAGAAGGCATAAAAACCTCTAGATTTTTTGAAGTTTTTTATATTCACAGGACTATAAAGATCAGATTGAGAAGCTTGTGACAGAAATTAGAAACAAAGAGGAAGACCACAAATCAGAGATAGCACAGCTGAACTGCGATATAAGAAAAAAGCGTAAGTTCTCTAAAGACTGAATGCTGTAGCATTGGCTGAATCGTGTTGTAAGTTGTAGGAGCTGTACTAAATCCACTTCACAGTGGAAACATAGCAAAGCTGGAAGCTAACAGTGTTTAACTGAACTTTGTCTTTGCCAGAGAGTAGGCAGTGGCAATGAGGCAGCAGTATAGCAACTCAGGATGATCAAAAATTCTCTAAAAGGTAGAACAGGTACTGGGAACTGGGACCTAAAAATAAAATTTTAAAATATTTTAAAAGCCCACAATTTTGTCAAAGTGTTGGCTGGAAAATTGCTTTGAACAATAAGCTAAGCTGCTGTTAGAATGGTCCAACTACACCAAGGAGAGTAGAACATTATTTTCACATAATTAATAATGCTGCAACAAGAAAAAACTTACCTTTATTATTATTATTACTGGCATAGCTTTGAAAAGTATAATTCTTTGGTCATCCATGTAGCTGAAATAAAAGCCAGACAAACTCTGTGTACAATGTGATGCTTCTTCTAAAAGGCTGCATCTTACTGGGACGGGACAAAGTGTTTTTCACATAGTTTTAAATGGTTTTTGCTTTAATGGAATTGTTTTGCTGTGAAAAACTAACCTGGTGTTCAAGAAAGTTTTAATATTTGGGAAATTATGTTATTTTCTATCTAAGCATCTTCTCTAATCACTGTATTTGGTGTTACTGTATTACAAGTTGAAGTAAAAGAAATGGAGCATAGAAAACAGAGAGAGAAAAAAGAACTGGAAATATCACAATTAACTAGACAGCTGAAAATTCAAAATGAAGAGAAGCAGAATGAAATCATTAAACTGCAGATAGAGGTATGCATTACAAAATTGTTAAAGGTCAGCTTGGCATTGGGTAAATTTAGAAGAGATTGTGTAGGGAAAAGTATTAATTAGTACTTCACATAATATGGTGAACTCTAGGAAACTTACCATATTTCCTTTACAAAGATCAGCAGCTGGTTCACATGTCCATAATGGTATCTGAGTTAGTTCTGCTCAGAAATCAATTTCTACCTACTGTACAGGCAGACTGAAGTTTTCTGTGTTCTTGTTTCAAATGAAATTATTTTGAAAACTTGCCAACATTTTTAAGCCCACACACCCCCCCCAAAAATTACACAACATTTTCTGCTTATTTTTATTATTTTGTAATTTCTGAATGTTGGGGAAATGTATGTTTTTGTAATCTTCTGAGAGCTTAAAGGCTTCTAATCCTGCAGAGATTTGAGTCACGTATTTCAACGTGTATTTCATGGGTCAGGTTTTAACCTGCTCTCATTGCAGAAACAAGGAGATAGAATCATTGAATTGTTTCTATTGGAAAACATCATCAAGTTCAGCTGTCAACCTAACACCACTGAGACCATTAATCCATGTCCATGTCAACACAGTTTTTGAACATCTGCCGGGATAATATCTAATCTAAACCTCCCCTGGGTCATTGGTTGGACAAGAGGCCATTTCCTCTTGTCCAACCCCTACCTCACTACAACCTCTATTCAGGTAGTTGTAGAGAGCAATGAGGTCTCACCTCAGCCTCCTTTTCTCCAGACTAAACAAGCCCAGTTCCCTCATCAGCTCCTCGTAAGACTTGTTCTCTAGGCCCTTCACCAGCTTCACTGACCTTCTCTGGACACGCTTCAGTAACTCAATGTCCTTCATGTTGTGAGCACAGTATTTGAGGTGCGGCCTCACCAGTGCATCACTTCCCTACTCCAGCTGTTCACACTATTCCTGATACAGGCCAGAAAGCTGTTGACCTTCTTGGCCACCTTGGCACATGCTGGCTCATGTTCAGCTGGCTCATGTTCAGTCAGCTGTCAAGCAGCACCCCCAGGTCCTTTTCTGCTGGGCAATTTTTCAGCCACTCTGTCCTAACCCTGTAGCATTTGTATGGGGCTGTTGTGACCCAAGTACAGAACCTGGCACTTGGCCTTTTCAAACCTCATACAGCCCATTGATAGAGCCTGTCCACATTCCTTTTCAGAGCATGCCTACCTTTCAGGTAATCAACACTCCCACCCACTTTGGTGGTGTCTGCAATCTTGCTGAGGGAGCACTCAATCCCCTCATCCAGACCATTGTAATAATTATATTAAATACTAAAGACTTTTCGCATACCTGAAAAAGAAACAGGTTTTGAATTATCATTGGAAAATGAGGGAAGGGTAATAGATTCAGAAGGCATTACCTGCTTTTTCTTTTCCTGTACATATGCAGGGCTGGAGCCTTCACATGTTTTTGTAGCAGTCATCATGTTTGTGGAAATGTATTTGTTTTTTCATAATTGTGCTGTTTGCCTTTTGTGATATTTTTTAGCCATTTTTTAAAGAAATGTAACTCAAATTGCATTTTTTTCTAAATATTATCCTAGGATAAGGTTGCTATTGCTACTTTCAGGCACAATTTGGAAAAAGAAAAAAAAAGTTAAAATTATACTTGTATTATTTAACATACTTTTTTTTCCCCCTACTGATTCTTATTTTCCTGATCCTTTCAGTTCAATGCTAAATTAGCAAGAGTCCAGAATAAAGCAACAAAATCATTCTCAGATGCTTCTGCCTTGCCACAAACTATCTATCGAAGGGTATGTGGTTTAATAGCCTGTAGTCTGCAGATGCTAAATACTGTTACGGCCTGTTTGGAATAGTACTTTCCTGGGGTCTCACTGTGTTTGTTCCACCATGCAACTTTGGGGATGGAGGAGTATAAGGGTATATGACTTTTATGCCTTAAATGTCCATTTTGCTCTCCCACAAAACTCTTGTCTTTTCCAACCTGGTTAATTCCATTCCATTCCATTCCATTCCATTCCATTCCATTCCATTCCATTCCATTCCATTCCATTCCATTCCATTCTGCTTCTACACAACTAAGTAAGTGAAGATTTTTATCACAAAATTGTTAACCTGGGAACTAAAGATAGGACCAACAGAAGTGACAGTGATATAAATTACATGTGTGCATTATTGTTTTTGTAGGCTTCAGACAAGCCTTGTCACAAAAAAAGAAAAAAGATTCCAGGGAAGTCATCTTTGTAATTTTGCAATACAAAATACTGAGAAAAATACTCATCTTTCAGTATCTCTCATTAGTAATAGCATATTCTGTCTATGTGATGTTTTAAGAATGAAGCCTTTGCTTGCTTTTTGACAGAAATTGCAGCATCTCCAGGAGGAGAAAAACAGGGAAATTGAAATTCTCCAAAACACCATAAGAGACTTAGAGCAACGTCTTAATAAAGGTCAAGACCTGCAATTCAAACGGAGGAGACTCTGAGTAAAGGACATGAAGTATTTCAGTAGTACCTACAATGAGAATTGCATTTCAAACTGTGCATATAACAGCAGAAACAAGACATGAAGGAAAAATGAGTATTATTTTATTGAAAACACTCTTGTCAAACATTCCAAAAGCACCATATTCTGTATATATTCAGGGCTACTTTCTTGCCGATCAGCATTCACAATAAAAAGATTCAGGTTTCATAGGAGTAATAATTTTCCTATAAAACCATCATTAATTATGGTGTACACTGTCAAAGCAATTTTCCTTTCTTGAATATTCCCTTCTTCATCCAGGAATCCTTCAAACAACTGCATTTTTACTTCAGCTCAGTTAATCAAAGGTTAGGAATGCTAAGCTACAGAGAGAGGTTATGCAAGTTTAAGTGGTGTATTGCCTTACCAATCAATACAGATTTATCTGATTCAGTAGTGTTACAAACAAAGCCAAACAATAAACCAAGAGGAAATTTCTTTTGCTTCTCCCTCTTTTTGATACTGATTCTGTATAAAGTTGTTAACACTGATTTACTTTAGGCACAATCTTACTGATGTAGTGGGATTTTACAAGCTACAGTACTAGGCATTAATGGACTCTGATGCTGTATCTGTTACAAAAGTTAAGCATATAAATCTCTTCATTTAAAACAAAGCGATTACTGCTTGTATCTTATATTTGAGATAAAAATTTATTTTGACATGTTGTGTAGGAATAAGCTTTTCTTGTACACAATTTGTATCCCCAGGTTAGGAAATAAAACACAAAAATCCACCAAAACAACAACAACTTTGCATGTACTCCATGTTCTCAATAAAAATGATTAAAGTATCTCTTTTGGTTATCTCCTATTCTTGATTGCAAAACATCAGACAGAAGCCCCTAGGTCATAGTTTATGCTCCTGTCCTCACAAATGCAAGCAGAATGTTAGAAGACAATCAAAAAAAACAAATTAATCAAGAATGCAGACACCTTCCAGTGCAACTGAAAAACAACTATGGGTCAATTAAAATTCTTAAGTTACAAAGCTTTTCACTGATGGAATTTGGCAGGTATTGCATTATTCTAAGAGCACTGCTCTAAAAGTCTACTTCTTTGCAGCACCTGCACTCTTCAAATCTGATTTTTAAGCAAGGGCAATAGAAACTCTTAATCTGTTAATTTTTTTCCACTCTTTCAATCATATGAATTTAGGTAGTAGGACTCCCTTGCATTTTTAAGCTGCTTAGTGTGTTTTTCAGGCTCAGTTTCTTGCCTTTTCCTGTCACTGTCAGGTGTCACTACCTTCACTTCCTCTTGCTGCTGATGCCTGTCAAGCATCAGCAAGCAGACGTCACTGTCAAGATTCAGTGATGTCCTCAGCTGACAGCTGGCCATGTCACCTGCAAGAATTTGGAAGTGCTCCACGACACTGTCAAGTGACAGAATTTCCTAGCTCTTCAAACAGAAGGTGTCGACAATGGCAGCATCAACTGCTAGAAGCTGCATCTGATGCTGTCTCCCAATTTCAAGTTAACTGATTTTTACAGCTAGTTTTCCCCTTTTTTCATAGCTTTTTGTCTTGTGTAATTCCCGTACTTTCTCCTAGAGGAACAGTGTCTGTCTGTTCATGACTACCTGCATGATGATGTCTGTTGCGGCCAAAAACCCTGTGATGCCTGTGAGGGTGATGTCTTTTAGTTTCAGAAGGAGCCTGATGGTTCTCATTTTTGGAATGACGACTGCCATTGTGGTGGTGGTGCCTGTGTCTCTGCAGGTTGTGGTGACGTGAATGGTGACCAGCTGGGTTGAGTTCTATCTCTTCTAGCTTTTCATCAGCTGTTTTAGTGATGTTTTCACATACACCATCAATATCAGGTTCCTGCAAAACAGAAGCTTGCATTAAACACAAGGAATTATATTTAATTAAACAAGTTGTAAAATACTACCTTAACCTTTCTGCTACTATTTGTGCTGTTTGTGCTATTTTGCTGAAGAAAGGTAGGAAATTATCAACACCCCCATGTTTTACACCACCACTGATAACTAGATATGGCTCTTAATGTGAACTATTACATTTATAATTCAATTCTAATAAAATGTTGGGGTTTTTTCTTTTCCCTAGGAACTCACATCTGACCTGCCTGAGGCAACATTTAGCTGGAAACTGTATGATGAGCTCAAAAATTAATCTTCTCATTGACCTTTCATGACTGTGTGTGTACATTTCTTGATAATCCTTAGGGTAGTTCTGATTTTCAGTTATGCATAAAGCAAAATTAACCTTATACAAAGGCAACTATAATTTGTTACTTCATGTTATCACTGTTTTAAAGTAACCCTTGTATATTGTTTAAATATAAACTAAAAGGGATAGTAACCCAGACTAACTCAGATTTGATTCCCAGGGGTTTTTAACAATTTCTGCTTAGATTCATAGACTACCTGGTTGGAAGGGACCCCAAGGATCATCTAGTTCAACCTTCCAGGGTAAACATATAGCTTAAAGGAGATGGCCCAGCAACCTGATTGTTGTGGAAGTAAGTCCCCATCCCCGGAAACTGGAGTGTAACTAATTCTTACAAGGCATACATAACTCCAGAAACAGAACTGGTCTCCAAGACTGCATTTAGATTTCTGAAAACTATTTGCATTTCTATCAAGGGCAGGAATCCAGATATCAGTCTGGTTTAAGTTGTATCGAATTCACTTTGAAAAACATCTTAAAACTCTGTTAACAGATACATGAAATCTGTGAACTCTAAATCATGTATTTTAGGATTAATCACACTGAAAAAAAAGATATTTTTTTAAGTACCAGTCACATCCATTCTCCTTTCCTAGTATATATAGAATGAAACAAGGAAATACCGTGTAAGAGCAGTTTCCACACTTGTTTTCACAGTATGCAATCTTAATAGATTCTTCTACATATGGGAAAGACAGGAAGGAATAGGGCAGGCCCAGGTGATACACTAGACGGCCGCATCTATGGAGAGAAAGAACTCTGCAGTTACACAGACATGAACATATACCTACAATTTAATATGTTGTCATACCTTACCGTATTCCTGTCAATCCACTCCCACTCTACGGTCCTACAGAGACTGTGTCCAAGGAGCTTACCAGCAAAACCAATACCTGCCTTACAAACCTTTGCCCGCTCAACTGCATTAGGCAGCAGTGTGAAGCATGACTTGTGGCTGACATAACTCTACAGGCAGAAGCCTCTAGTTCAGAGGTATTGAGACTAGCAATGGTACATTAATTACAGATCTATCTTGCTAATGAGAAGGGCTGCTTACATAGTGGTACAAATTGGCACACTGTTGTTCCATTCTTACAAATAAAGTTTTTATGACAATTTTGATTGGAACTTGAGTGGCAGTGTATCTGTGTTACTGACTTAGTGCATGTGAGGGGATTTTTATGGTGCCTGTTTGCTCTGTATCTGTACTTGAGTGTTCTGGTATGCACTTGACTACACAACTGGAAAATTCAAAGGACCTGGAGTAAATGCAGAACTTTTACCAAGGGTACA
The DNA here is from genome assembly GCA_015227895.2 of Colaptes auratus. Classification (NCBI taxonomy): domain Eukaryota; kingdom Metazoa; phylum Chordata; class Aves; order Piciformes; family Picidae; genus Colaptes; species Colaptes auratus. The sequence continues at coordinate 24,995,656 of CM026897.1, forward strand.
TTGTTAAGTACCCCACTCACAATGTTAATACTCAGTCCTCCAGCTTTAGCTACTTATTTCTGCAGCATATCTAGGATATGAAATGGGCAGAGACATCACAGCTAATAAAGGTACAACAGGGATAAATATTCCTAGAACTATAATGGAACACAGCCAAAGCAGTGCCAAAAAAAAATTCATAGCGTAGGTGTAATCTATGTGTCAACAGCACAGCATGGTTCAGCCTTTCACACGCCGTGGGTCAGGAGTTACCTTCAGGGCCTCTCCATGGACTACACAGAGCTTTGCTCTATTTGTCATCGGACAGCAACCTCTCATACTTAGGCATATTTGCTGCTGTAATGTGTAATCACTTTCTAAATATCATTCCAGTGCTAGTTTCATTCCACAACCCTAATTCAGCTGATTTATTCAATTTAGCTAATTTTTTCCATGTTACCAAAAACCAAAGTAACTTTCTAATTCTTTTTTTTGACTTGATCATGCTTCAATGTGAACTGAGAATATCCACTCCAGTAACATAATAGTAATTAGGATGGACATGTAGACATGCAGGATTGTTGAATAATTTCTATCACATCAAAACTAAAAAATAAATGTTTCAATTAGAGCATTACCACGACTTCTGACAAAGATATGTCTCAGAATTCTATAATCAAAAAGCTGGTTTATTCCAAAGCTTTAAGTTTCACCTCAGGACCAATTTTTCCAATATGGCTCTATTTTCAATAACTTGGGTCAAAATGTTTTCATGAGAACTCATATAGCTTTTCTAGTTTGGTTCCTATTTGGTTTTGATCTCATTTGGTTTTCATTTTTACATGCTGGATGTAATGAAGTTGTCTGAAAACAAAACCAGCATAAGACCATAATTACACTATCAATCTACACTCAGTTATGTTAATCTAAATCCATAGTAATTATGAAGAAACTTTATCCCTAACTTACTGAAGCAAAAGGGACTTTTCTTCAGTAGCTTCCTTCTTCCAGTAAATGCAGCTGCTTTGCTTAGTGCAACTTAGAAGTGGATTATAAAGTCTTTATTCTAAGTTAATCAGGTTATTTGCAAATCAGTGAAATAATACAGACATTTGCAAAGCATTACTGTAAACACATGCAAATATTTTCCTGCGTTCCCCTCTAAAGACAGACCTGTCATAGATGAGAAAGTCATCCTTGTTTCCATTTAAGGTAGTCCAGACATCAGCCTGCTGGTCATCTTGCTGGTAGACAGTAATATATTCTGAAACACTTTCTTTCAGTAGGTGAAATTTTCTTTGTGAATAAGCTCCCTGATGGTTAACAACGACATACGAGATATTGACCAGTCCTTCATTCTCTAACTTCACTCGCAGGTCCTCCAACCTAGTGGAGAATGTAAAGAAGCAAAGCCATAGATCATTGGAGAATCATAACATTAGCTATGCTCAACAAAAGCTAATATGCTTCACCTTGCTTTTATTACAAGGAATGTAATTTTAATGGCAACAATTTAAATACTATTAAAACATTCTTGCCTTTTACCATGACTATCAATTATACCGTCACCAAACCAGGCTCCACAGCACCTAACATGCTGCAGCCATAATGTTAGTTAAAGAATGCGTACTATAAATACAACAGGAAGATGAAAAATGAAGAAAGTAAACTTGGAACAGAAGGCTGATAGCCCTCCAACACATCTTGGCATGGCTATTTTCTGTAATAGCCAGAAAGGCATATGGCAATAACCAGGTGAAAAGAATGGTTACAGAATGTGCGCACGACCATTCTGGAAATCATTAGTCTCTCCCTTTGGCATCCCCTTATGAAAGTCTTTCTTCATTCCATAGTACAGAAAGCTGCTTTCTTATTTCTTATAGGGTGGTGTTGTTTTTTTTTTTTAACTTTTCATTTAACCTTCCTACTTAATGACTCCAGAAAACCTTCTTTGTTTCCATACCCACCTCCCCCCCACCCAGTTTCAGCAAATAATCTAGAGCTTGAAAGATTCTTTAAAACTTTTCAGAAATTCACAGAATCAAACCCAGCTATCCTGAAAGCCAGTTACAAAGTCCACCGTGGACTTTGATGGAGCCAGAGATTTAACATCACTTTTTCAAATCTACTTAAAAAACTTGCAGAGTCTGCTAGAACATGGATTTATGCAGCCTAGAGGGGGAAACTAGTATGTTATTGCATTGATTAAAATCAAGGCATGCAGCTGGTACTATGAATTTTTAAATCCAAAATTATTGCACAGTCATTAAATGAATCCAAGGTAAGTGCCGCCTGCAAATCCTGTTTGCATCTTGCATCAGATCAAAATTATTTTCTTCTTGTCATTACTGCTGTGATACCTAATTATATGCACAGAAGTAGCATCACTGGCAAAGCACCAATGTCTCAGACCTTGTATGAAAATGTAACACTGATTATTCCATTGAATGCTTCATCTGTTTTTTGAAAGGTCAGCCTTTACCTTGTCTTCTGGGTTGCTTTTTGATATCTATCACACTTTTCTGTTGCAAATACCATCTAGAGAAGATGACCTATCAGTCAGGACAAGTCAAGAAATGAAGAATCTGAATCCCTGGCACAGAATGCTCATGCTGAGAGTTAACTTTGTCACTGGGTTACATGTCAGCTGGGATGATGGCACTCAAGGAATTTCATTGAGTGCACCTGTAGTGAGGCATGTGTATGATCCTCAGATGGCATTTTAAAACATTGACCAGTCATGTTTTAAATGAAAACTGGGAAGCAATTTACACTCACCTGGAAGCCTGCAGCAGGCACAAGTATCAGCTAGCTTGGAGGAGAGCCACCACTGTCACTGAGCCTCTAGAGCTCAGCATTGGGTTCTCCTCCCCAATATGCCATTCTGGGGGCTTCTCACAGTTCTGGATCTCTGCCCCTCCTCCTGGAAGGAGACAGAGAGCCAGAACTAGCCCCAGCCCCGCCCACATGGCTGAGCTTTATCTGCAAAGAGAGAAAACAAACAAAGTAAGATCAATGCCTAAAACAAACTTCAGACTGTGAAGTTCCCATAATTAAACAGAGCAGAATATTAGCTGTATTCATAAAAAAAAAAAAAAAAAAACACAAAAAACCAACACTACATTGTTTCCTGTCTGATCACAGTTCCTTTGTTTGTCAGTGGCAGTATTTTTGTTATTTTTATATGGAAACAGCTGAACAGTAAGCGTTCAAAAATTCTTTTAATGCTACTGATCAGGCTACATTGTTCCTTTCTAATTTCTTTTTGATTGTTTTTAACACTTCAGTGATTTTAGTTTAATAATTTTTATTTCTCGTGTTTTGAAATTAGTGGTGCTGAACCAGCTGGCACCAGTAAGAACCTAGACCTACTCACTCCAGATTCCAGAGTAATTCCACTGACTTGCAGGAACAGTGCATTTTGGTGTACAGCAAGCATGGCAGAAGCTGGCAGAAACAAATAACAATTTGAAATAAAATTTAAAATGCATAAAGATTTTTGCAAGTCAGTATATTGTATTTAGAATCTATTGATTAAAATCTCTTCAGAACATAGAGACTACAATCTTGCAAAACAGGAAATGAAAACAGAGTTTTAGGATTCCTCTCTAAAGTCCCCTACCCACACTTAGCATACTTAAAGTTTATGAAAATCAAAGCATATAAGAAAGTCTGTAGTTGCTTTTTTATTCTAATAACAATTTTGGCTTAATGTATTCAAAAAATCACTCATTACTGAGAAATATATAAAACTGTAAATCTGCTCAACATATCCCACATTTTGGAATTGTGTAATTTCACCACACTCACCAAAGTCTGACAGTTAATAGAATTCTTTGGAAACAGCACTGGCACACAGCACCAAGCAACAGCTGCCTCTCTCTGTGAATCAGGCGAGAGCTACGTCCTGAATTACACTTCTCTTTGCATTTCAACTTTCTAATCTGCTTCCAACGGAAACTTCCAGTCAGCCTTTTCAGCCAAGGAAGCAAGCAGATACTCTGCCAAATCTTAAGCCATGCAGCACTTTCATAGTAGAAGCAGAATACTTACCCTTTTCTCCCCCAGTCCTCGGCACCTCTGCTTAGCTGTGCTGAAGAAAACAGCATGGGGAAAAGGGCTGTGGTATTTATACAGCTCTTGTTTATCTCGCTTTGCAGACGCAGTTCAAAGTTCAGGGAGCCTTATTCTGAACAACCTTGCAAGCAAAGCAAACCCCTTTAGCAAAAGTAGCCAAAGTACTTGTCTGTTAACTATTTCCAAGTGTAAACCACCTATCATGCAGAGCGAGTTGGTATTTTTAATACCATGACTTTGAATATCAGGTTATGCAGTTTGTTGGTCACCCCAGACAGCTAGAGGCAATGGTACAGTCAGAGGAAGGGGGTGGGCCAAAAAGTCATTATTTTCTGAACACAGTGGTAACCACAGTGAGAGGGGAAGTTCTTCTCTAAAAAAATGCTGAGGTAGCAGGATTTTCTCTCTCGTTCTTCATCTGATAATTTGCCTTAAAGAATGGTGTAGCTTGTCTGAGGGCATGTGCAGTACAGAGCTCCTTTTGCCCAGTGGCTCTTGATTATGTTACTGGGCTTTAAAACTTCTCTCTACAGAATTCTTCAGTTTACCAACCCCTGCTGAAGGTTACATCCGTACTCTTCTGCCATTTAAATCAATGCAGCTCTACCAACTGGCAATAGCCACTTAACTCTCGGTATTATTCTGTCATGTTTTCTTGACATCATCATCAGTGAAGTACCAGTGGACATTCAGGTTACACTGTTTCCTTGCTCCCTTTCCTGAGGAGAGAACTGTTTATACGTGGTGTATTTTATTTTAGCAGAAGTTTGCTTGAGTTTGATTTACAATAGAATAAACCAGGTTGGAAGAGACCTTGAAGATCACCGCATCCAACCCATCAAGCAATCCAACCCACCTAAACAACTAAACCATGGCACCAAGCACCCCATCAAGTCTCCTCCTGAACACCTCCAATGATGGTGACTATCTCCTTCAATATACATCTTTGGTGTGTTTATGGAGATGTAAGTGTTTAAGAACTTGGGTGTGCCCTCAGAGTTGAAGGTGGAGAGATTTATATTGCTTAGTTCTTAGTTGCCTGAGACCCTATGTCCTGTACAGATGAGATTATGCTTCTGGTTGCGTGTGGAGAGTGGAATTACTGACCTTGGGGTTTATCCTGTAAAAGTCCTATGCTCAAGCCAGTGAAAAGAAGGGCATTTTGTTAGTTTTGCTCAACAGCCATGAATGACACAATGCAGAAAACAGATAGAAAACAAACTGGGATTGATTACTTTTTAATTAAGGAGAAAAAAAAAAGGTGGAATTGTTATATTGTTAGGGAAACACATCCTTGTATTCTTTGCTGGATTGGGACCAAGGCCTTATAACTGTAATGATATCCTTTACTATTCCAAACAATACATTATTTGCTGGGTCTTATGAGCCAGGATAAGTTGTTGCCTTTCAGTACTATTAAAGCCCCTCAAGGCTGTCTGTATTTGGCGTGCATCATGTCTGCCAATTCCTACATGAGCACCAAAGCAGAAATGAAGCAGGTACAGACCTGCTAATAAGGAGAGGAATAAAATGCAGTAGTGATTAACCATTGGTTTCTTGCCAGTTATTGCAATACAAGTGGAGATACTATCAAATACATTTATCAGCTTCACAGAGACAGATGTGTACAAGGCGTGATTAAGCCTATAAGCTATACATAACACCACCAAGTGCTGCTGAGACTTGCAGATCACAGTGTCCACACAGAGTAAACTGAGCTGAAGCAAATAACTTTAGAGACAGCTACTTTTTTAGGGACACTGGGGCATGGGACACTGAGGATGAAATGTGGTTTGGTCACTACTGAAGATTTAGTACTTCTTCCCATATAGTGTGCAGAGACTTTAGATCCTCAGTTCCCTTAGGAAGGGATGAGATATGCATTTGTTGTTAGCAATTACTGCTGTGCAAAAAATACTATTTATTGCATTATTTATCATTATATTGTATTATATTTATAACAACATTTATAATATAAAGGCGAGGTTAACTGCATCAGCATTGTGCTTTATAATGTTCACCTTAAATGAGTTCTTGCCTCAAGTTTTGTTAAGGAAAAAAGTTCCTGTCTTAAAGCATAATAAAAAACTCTATGTAAAGCATATAAAGAAGCATAATAATAAAGCATATATATAACATTGGCATGGGTTTAGACAGATCTAATTCATTTGCTTTAAATCTGAAACCAAAATATATGTAAACTTCAGTCCAAAGCATTATTTTTTGGGGGGGGGGGGGAGGGGGGGAACCCAACAATGCCACATTTATTTTTTGCAGACAGTAGAACAAAGATATTAGAAATTGTTAAATTTACAGAATAAGTGTCTGACCATTCCATTTCTTATATTAATCCCTCTTGAGTTCATAGGCTCCTGTTACTCTAATAATGGAGTAATTGTTTTAAATATTGATTTCCACTGCAAGTATTTTCCTAGTTGTTGAATACATTCCAACCTCACTGCAGGAGGCAGTCATGAACTCTAATTTGGACAAGTTTTCAGCTTCAAACAATAATTTTTATAATTATCATCCTGTTTCTACTCTCTGGTATTCTTATTTTGGGAGGAATAATTGTCCTGGTAGGAAAGCAAAACAAACAAAAATAGCCCCCTTTCCTTATTGCTGAACATAAACTATCCCCTTCATTCACATTTCAAACTTTTCAAAGCATCACAGCCCACTTTGGGAACTAACTGATGGTAACGTATAGACTTCTTTGAATAAATCTTAAATGGATATAGAATTATAAGGCTGTCAGTAATGATGTTCTAGTAATGTCTGCTGTAGTGATTTGCAACATGAGCAAATAATGAGAGAACAGAGATCCAGCACAAATTCTATCAGCAGACCTTAGGACTTTAGTGTCTGTTTTACTCTTGTGACTGAAGGATGTCACAAACCTAGAATTCAAAGTCCACTGGTGGATCATAAGTCTCTGCTGATTGTTTCTATGTCTTGTCCTTTTATAACAGCATAATCATGTCAACTCAGTGGAGTTACTCATACTTTAGAGCAGAATAAACTGCAATAAACCAGGCTGTTGAGATTTACTTCATGCTTACATAAACAAATCTGTTTCTGTATAAGCGCCTAAACCAGACGCCGTAAATACAGGGTAATTTAAGTGAAGGATAAGAACATCTGTTACAGTAAAGTAATTACAGCAAAATAATTAGAACTACAAATTTATCAGTTAAAGTCCAAAAAGAAGGATATTGGTGCAATACTGTTCTCATGATTCTGTCACGTGGGATCCAGAGCAGCATAAAACAATTAAATGTATACTTAAAATTCAAAGGAAGCAACAAATGCTGACGTCCTCTGACAGAGGCCTGGAGAATGTTTCAGTGAATAAAGGAACTGCTGATACATGCAGTCACCTACTTAAAACCGAAATGAGACTGACAAAACCTTTTATTTAATAGATAAATATCTTGGGTTTCTGTTTGGAAATCCTATTGTAATAAAGAAGCATCTTTCTTTAATCAAACATATCTGTAGCACACTGTCATTAGCAAGGAAAATTTTTATTTTTTTTTTACTGAATGTGTTCTACATCATAATCATTGCACATATTACAAGTGTAAACTGACCCCACTTCCTGAGTGCTTACATGTATTGTGAGTTCTTCATGGGCTCTGCTTACCTTTTGCTCTTATTATGCAATAATTCTGTCAGGCTACAAGATCCCCTTGTGTCTTCAGTGGGCCTAAAACCAGTGGTGCTCTTAGCATCTGAAGGAAGGATAACTGATAATATCCAAGAGGTGATTGTGAAGATCAGAGCTGTATGACATCTGCATTTTTTGGTTTTGTTTGTTTTTTTTTTCCCCACTGCATTTAGTAATACTTGGCAATCATGTGATTTACACAATAAAACTAAAAATTCCTTCAGTTTGGTGTGATTCTGCTCAGCCTTCTGATGTTGGGGATATTAACACCAAGGAAGAAGCAAATACAGTCCTGCAGTGCCCAAGGCAGGGTATGTGTACAGATTTCCTATATGGATCTTATATCCCACACAAGGATCAGTGATCCTTTCTTCTACAGGTATAATGCAGATGTATCAGGGATTCATGAGGCAGCTTCAGGCTTTCCACTACAGTGCACTGAGTCAATAACTAAAATGACTACAGAACTTGAGCAAGGAATACAACAAAGAAAGTTAAACAAAACTCAGTTCTCTTTACATCAATGAATCAGGTCTTCAAGAGGGTGACATTCTAATCATAACTTTAGAAGTATCCTCATACAGAATCATTGACACGTTAAAGAGTTTATACCAAATACTGTCCTTAGGACATATGGAGGGAAATGATTGTCAGCTAAATCCACACCAGTTCATTCCAGGTGACTTTAAAGGCTTCTCACCAGAAATACCTGTCCTAGTGAGCTCTTGTTAATGATTTAAAACAGGTCATGCAGGCATAGTTCACCGCACTGAACCCTAGACATAGAATGGAAGTTATGACAGCACAGTAAACAGGATTCAATGGCCATATACAGTGAACCATACAAGAAGTTCAGGTCTGTTCTTTGCTTACCTGTTGTAAAATATATGAATACTGAAGTGAAAACTAGGTAATGAATAAAAGGGTTTCATATTAAAAAGATCCCTTGCAATAACAGTCGAATTGGATTTTTCTAATGGATTACATAAGTTTTGTTAGATTTCTTTTCATGGCTCTATGTTGCTTTATTTTCCCAAGAGTATAGCAGTGGCTGCAAACATCATGGTCTGCAAGAGATGTTTAGAGAGGGACAGATTCAGATAGATGAGTACAAGATGGTGATTATTTTTTTTTGCATGAAATGGAGTCTAACACACTGAAAAACTTACAGATTTAACTATCTTATTTTGAAGGTTGACTGTTGATGATGCTTCTTTTCAGATGGCATAGTCCTAGAATGCTGAACTGTGAAAAAAATCCTGAGTGCTCTTCTTTAAGGGCAAGAGTATATGGATGTGCCACCAGCACCAGGAATGAATGTATATGTATAACTGGCTAAATCAACCATTTTTTAATGTTGTGTCCATCTTGGAAATTCAAAATCAGATGCTATTTCAGCATCAAAGCAGTCTAACTAGCAAATTTTTTGTGAACTGCTGAAACAATCTGCAGATGAAATAGAAAAATAGATGAGTCTAAGTGATACATTTCACTTATAAAAGACTTTGCTGCTGCGGCACACAGGAAGCCAAATCTGACAGCCATGTACTCCCACCATGAGTAAAAATTATTTTCACCAAACAAAAAACAACTCCAAACTTAAGTACTTCCAGTGCTCTCTGTAGATCTTTCTATCGTAAAGCAATACTAACCTTCTAAGGACTAGTGGAAGAATTGATCTTTTTATTAGATGTATTCCATTTAAAAGCAGAGAGAAAACTCATGTATATGCTCATATCTATGATTGCAATGACCAAATCCTGAACAGCCTGACTGTGTTCATCTGATTTTTGAATGCTGATGGAGGTCTGGAAGAGTCAGATATTTATCTGACATATCAGGTCAGATAAAGACGATTTGATGTGAAGACGGCCGATATCAGCTATCTTACAATAACATCTTTCCTGTTGGTATCAGTGTCATTTGAAGAGCCGTAACAGTGACTCACATTCAGCCCCCAGATTTGATTTCTGTTAACAAAGTTATACTAGCTTAGAAATTGTACCTTCAGCAGACAGTATTTTGTCAAACATTCAGCAGCCACAGTGGCAGTAATGGATATAGAGCTACTTGGTATCTGCAATCCACAGTCAGAATGTGATGGGTATGTCTGTAAGCTGAATGACTAACCGCACACCTTCTAGAAGTGCTAAATGTTTATTGATTGTATATACTGAAATGCTTTAGTATGTGATGTAACTTCAGAAATTCTTACTACACAAAAACAAAACAAACAAACAAAAAAAGAATGACCATTACTAGCATCAGGTTTTCTCCTGAAGAGTTCATAGTTTTGCTGAAAATTATTCATTTTAAATAATGTGCTTTTGTGAGCATTTTGGATTAAATCCACGTTACAGAAATCTCCAATCTTCTCATTACATTCTTTGATTTTGCTTTCCATAGATGCATTTCCTGAAGGTAATAACGAAAGCAAAGGAAATTTTGGGGATATATTTGTTATTTTTGTATTACATGGACAAGAGGCCAGTGAAGACTGGAGACCATTATAACTGCCAGACATAGTAACCTTACCTTGCCACTGGTAGTCTTCCTATTTTCTTTCTGCAGCTTTGGTCTCCTAGGCTTTGGCTGGATTAGAAAAAAATAGAAGTAGTAGAACTGTACTAGCATTCCAGAGTAAAGGCTGTGGAATGCAACATGGAGGCAATAAATCAGTGATTGAAAGAAAGAGAAGTGAGAATATATCATTACACTCTGAGGACACCCTTGGAAGTCACTTGCATTATACTACTTCACATCATTGCAAATGGCAAGCATGTGAAAAAATCTGCCCTGCAAAAGGATCATAGTTGCTTCTACAAAACTGCCATTGTTTCACATGTTTCCATGTGTTTGTTTGGACTTCTTGGCTTGTCTGAGAATTTACAGGGTTTCATGCCATGTTCTCTATTTACAGGCAATAACCGCAATACGCACTTTCAAGTCTCCTCCTGTTCAAAAAGCACCGGCTCAACTTGTGGGACCTGAAAAGCGAGTGAGACCTGGTGCTGACAAGAAACAGTCATCACACTATGCCTCAACACCTCTCCAGTTAATAGAGGTTTACAGGGCTCCAAATTTATATGGACTCTCATAGAACCACAGGAGAGATGAGTCTCAGGCTGGAATTCTACTTTTGTAAGCCCTCATCTCTACCTGACCTTTATTTATTATTTTTTTTAAATCTCTCGAAGGCATCTTTGAAATATTGCTCTTTTATGCCTTGTATTATTTACAGATATTACTTGCAATTCATGCATATAACAATCTTACAAAGGGGATTTAAGGAAGTGGTAGTATTCCCAGTGAAGCCCAAAGTCAGTGTGTCATGGTGGAATATATGAGCAGGTCCCACACCCATCTTTGGCCATCAGTGTTTTGACCAGCCCTCTAACTTGCAAGCTGAATTTCTCTCATTTTTATCTGTTTAAAAAAAAAAAAGAAGGAGCAAAAGTACAAAAACAAAGTAGGAATTTCTGCTGATCCTGCACAATGATCATTGCCAGATTTCCTGTAAGAGCTGAAGAAGAGGAAACAAACTACGAACGTGAACTGAAAAAACCCAACTTGTAGCACTTTAAAAATAATGGCAATAAAGCTGTAGAACATTCTCTCCACCATTGCTAGCAGGCATTGAGAAAGAGAGACAGACCAGAAAACTAAATGCATGTGATCCCATGACTGCAATAACAGTAATAATTAACATTAAATTATTTTTAATTATATTTCCTTTTTTGGAAAGGTTTCATGAGGTCTTGCTTGTCAGTGTTTTAAATTAATGATAATTTTGTTGTTGTTGTTTTTGTTGATTCTTTAACAAGGACACATGCCCACAGTAAGTTACAAAATACATAATTAAGGTATGATGTGAGATTTCAGATACCTAGTTGTCCTGAAGCCAGAACATAATTTTCTTTTGTTCAGTCAGATCTTTGTGCATTCAGGCACTGCTTATGGGTCTTGCATGAGGCTGGTCTTGAGAATTTAAATGACAGAACAGAGAGGAGCTGGGTGCTCTTGCATTAACAAATATGCTTTGGGAGCTGCTCCAACAGTGTATCTGCAAGGACAGTAGTTAAGTTGCTGCTAGGATATAGGTACAGATAATGTACCACATAGCACATATGGTCTTGCAAAAGTGGAAAATGTACTTGCAGGATGTAAGGCTGTGTCATAAACAAAAAGAGCTCTTGAATGAAAAAAAAAAAATCCTCTATAGACTGGGAATAATTACATCTAGGTTTCCCAACTTTCCAGCTTTCTATCACTCTTAATATTCTCTTAATTGCATGTGGAATGTTCCCCTGATTGTCTCCAGGTTCTGAAGTAAACTTTCATATAAAGCAACCATTTTATCAACCTGCTGGCCAGATATAATATCTCCTAATGATAATATGGTTCATAGGTCTACAGTATTCTAGAAATACAATAATACAATACAGTACAACACAATACACCAGGTTGGAAGAGACCTTCAAGATCATCGCGTCCAACCTATCACCCAATCCAACCCACCTAAATACAATACAATACAATACAATACAATACAATACAATACAACCCACCTAAACAACTAAACAACTAAACCATGGCAAATACAACTAAACCGTGGCATACTACATGTATGAATAGAATAGAATAGAATAGAATAGAATAGAATAGAATAGAATAGAATAGAATAGAATAGAATAGAATAGGAGTTAACCAGGTTGGGAAAGATCTTTGAGATCTTCAAGTCCAACCCAGCACCCAGCACCATCTAGTCAACCAAGTGCCCCATCCAGCCTCTTCCTAAACACCTCCAGCGATGGAGACTCCCTGGGCAGCCCATTCCAATGGCCAATCACTCTTTCTGTGAAGAATTTCTTCCTAACATCCGGCCTAAACCTCCCCTGGTGCAGCTTGAGACTGTGTCCTCTTGTTCTGGTGCTGGTTGCCTGAGAGAAGAGACCAGCCCCCACCTGGCTACAACCTCTCTTCAGGTAGTTGTAGAGAGCAATAAGGTCATCCCTGCGTTTCCTCCTCTCCAGGCTATTCAATCCAGGGTTGGATTGGTTGATAGGTTGGATGCAATGATCTTGAAGGTCTCTTCCAGCTGGTTTATTCTATTCTATTGTATAAAATATTTGTGTAAGAATGTTACCATTCAACCAGTCTCTTTTGCAATGTTCACCAGATACCAGTCTCCCTGCTTTCACTAGGCAGCTGATCTTCAAGGGGTCACAAAAATACAAAGCACGTACATAGCAGATAAGCTTTGGTGTGGTGCTTACAGGGTGGTGGATAATACTGAGTAGATATAAACACACATCCCGTCCTAGCTGTGCATTTCCTCTGAAAATAGAAAGATAACAAAGGAACAAACTGACATCTTTGTGTCAGAGGTGAAAGGTTTAAGGATTGTTGACATCAGTTCAGCACATTACAGTCTTTCACACATTAATTTTTACAGTTACCACTGTCATTTTGATATTCATTAGCTCCTTATATCTTCCCTTCCCTCTTAGAATGGTAAAGAGATGAGGAGGATTAAGAGAGCTTCTCTGTCGGAGGCACAACCCATGCTTGTTTTCTTTTGAAACTTTCTAACCAGTCACCAAGACTGTTTCACTAAGCATACTTATCAGAGGGGTCAGCAGAAATGCTTTCCTCTTGTGTAACAGTGCACATCTGCCTTGCTCTAGGCATGGCAGCATGCACAGAACAAGTTGCTGTGCAATGAAGAAATGCTGATTTGTCTGATACAGAGAAGTTTTCTTGCAAATGATTGGTATTGTCACAGGAACAAGCAGTTGATTTCATAAGAAAACATGGTGGGAGACATGGTTGTGTAATGAGTGCACTAAGCAGCTTCCCAAACTATCTGGGGAGCTAGCCAAAGCTCTACAGGAAGCTGGATGTAGCTCATGGGCTGCTAGGCAGATAGCCTTGTGCTAGATAAAGTAATGTTTCCCTTTGGCCTCTGAATCAGCTGTGTTTGGAAAATAAAACCCCTGCTCAATCTTGCACATAAGCACATTTTCTGAATTCTTGGTTTATTTATTCTGCAGTTTATTAATTCTTTCATTTTTGCAGACAAGAGACCTTTGCTTTATTAAAGAAGGGTAATGTATGACTCACAATTTTCTACAATTAATTAGGTATTCATTTTTGTCTGTTTGCTACTTCACAGCTCTCCCTTGGAGAGGCTAACAACACGTAGTCTGGATGTTCTCTGCCTTCTTAAGCAATGCCATGAGAAGCCCAGAGCTGGAAGGTAACATCTATGCTTTGGTATTATTCCCAGAGTCAGATTAATGTGGTGTCCAGAAGGTTTATCAGGTTATCTTAGTCAATACAAATTTCTCCAGAGTGTCACTGGAAAAGGAAAAAAACAGAGGGATTTTTTAGCCGTACAAATAGCTAACAAGTATTGAACTAGAAACATGAATGAAGATCGCTAGGATGTTTGCTTGTCATATTTTTCCTAATGTAAATAAAATGCAATATAAACCAGGTCTTTCTGAGACTCACAGCTGAATTGCATTGTTTCATAACTCTCAGAAATCATGCAGGTAGTGCTGGGAAACACCACACCTGTCCCCAAGAGAGGAAAAGGAGAACCTGAAAATTTACAGCTCAATCAGTCTAATTTTGTATTTGTGAAGCAATTAGGACAAATTATGAACCACTCACTTAAAAATTCCCAGTTTCCTATCAGAACGACAGTACACTTAGAAGCAATTTGGAAAATGCCATGGGGGGGGGGGAAGGCAAATAGTCAGGATAAACCCCAGCATGTATTAATGAAAAATCAGCAAACCACCAGCCTTGTCTGGATAGGTATACATTGGTGGAATGGGAAGATTTAATTCTTCTGTCGTATTTTGTTCCTACAACAGTAACCGTAGCAATATTTCTATTTGAATGACAAGCTATTAGAGATACAATTCTTCAACTGAAAATTAGATCCATAAAGGCTTAAAGCAAACCTACTGCTGTGTACCAGAAAAGAAAAATGGGTAGAGCAGACACCTCCTAGACAGAGAACAATTGTTTGAGTAGAGCTCCTAAAGAGAGCAATAGTTCTGTCACATTAGCAGAGTCTCTAAGCAATAATATGAGGAAGTAAAAGGGACATTGTGACCGGTTGAGGCTATGCCTTTAAGAAAGAGACAGTTGCTGAACACTCTGGCTGAATGTTTTTGATATTTGAACAAAAACAGGATAGTCTAAACTAATTTCATTGGTAGATTGTAGAATGCAATTTTAAGTTTGGGTTCTGTTAGTTCAGTCTGGTCTGGTCTGGGTTCAGGCTGGGTGCAGTCTGTGCTCCTCTGTCCTGTGGGCTGGACGGATTCTCTCCTTCTGAAGCAGGAACGGCCTTGAGTTAACAGCTAACCAGATAAGAAAGCTAATTATTGCATGTGCTTTTGAGCTAACAGAATTTTTCTTCCTTAATTGCCTTTCTCTCTCTAACCCTTTTTGGGAAAAAAGGGAGGTAGGAAGGGAGAGGCCCTCCTCCTGGCCGGCTGGAGGGAAAAGGTTTTTTTCTGCATTGTGTTCATTGCTGTGTAATTCTGTATATACTGTAAATATTGTATATTTGTGTATATATTCATTGCATTCCATTTATGCCTGTAAATATAGCTTTCATCTGCTTTTCCAACTGAGCTAGCTGTGGTTTCTTTCTTTGTGTGTGGGGAGGGAACTTTCTCACCCCATCACATTTTTTAATTGGCACCCAACGTGGGGCTTGTGGATAGTTGCTGTAGAGGACACTTCACCCCATCACAGACATGAATTTTATTTCAAACTTTTTCATATTACACTACAAACCATTAGTATTAATTAAACTTTTTCATATTACTACATTATAAAATACTCTACAGACTCATAGAATAGAATAGAATAGAATAGAATAGAATAGAATAGAATAGAATAGAATAGAACAGAACAGAATAGAACAGGTTGGAAGAGACCTTCAAGATCATCGCGTCCAACCTATCATCCAACACCACCTAATCAACTAAACCATGCAACCAAGCACCCTATCAAGTCTCCTCCTGAACACCTCCAGTGATGGTGACTCCACCACCTCCACAGGCAGCCCATTCCAATGGGCAATCACTCTCTCTGTGTAGAACTTCCTCCTAACCTCTAGCCTAAACCTCCCCGGGTGCAGCTTGAGACTGTGTCCTCTGGTTCTGGTGCTGGTTGCCTGGGAGAAGAGACCAACCTCTGCCTGTCTACAACCTCCCTTAAGGTAGTTGTAGAGAGCAATAAGATCATCCCTGAGTCTCCTCTCCAGGCTAAGCAACCCCAGCTCCCTCAGTCTCTCCTGATAGTGCTTGTGATCCAAACCCCTCACCAACTTCGTTGCCATTCTCTGGACATGCTCCAGCAAGTCAACATCTGTCCTAAACTGAGGGGCCCAGAACTGGACACAGGACTCAAGGTGCGGCCTAACCAGTGCAGTGTACAGGGGCAGAATGACCTCCCTGCTCCTTCTGGCCACACTGTTCCTGATGCAGGCCAGGATGCCATTGGCCTTCTTGGCTGCCTGGGCACACTGCAGGCTCATGTTCAGCCTACCATCGACCAGTACCCCTAGGTCCCTCTCTGCCTGGCCACTCTCCAGCCACACTGACCCCAGCCTGTAGCACTGCATGGGGTTGTTGTGGCCAATGTGCAGAACCCGGCACTTGGATGTGTTAAATCTCATGCCGTTGGACTCTGCCCATCTGTCCAGCCTGTCGAGGTCCCTCTGCAAAGCCTCTCTGCCCTCCAGCAGATCAACTCCTGCCCCCAGCTTGGTGTCATCCGTAAATTTGCTGATGATGGACTCAATGCCCTCATCCAGATCATCAATAAAGATGTTAAAGAGCATGGGGCCCAGCACTGATCCCTGGGGCACACCACTAGTGACTGGCTGCCAGCTGGATGTGGCACCATTCACCACCACTCTCTGGGCTCGGCCCTCCAGCCAGTTCCTAACCCAGCGCAGAGTGCTGCTGTCCAAGCCATGGGCTGACAGCTTGGCCAGGAGTTTGCTGTGGGGGACAGTGTCAAAGACCTTGCAGAGGTCCAGGTAGACTACATCCACAAGCCTCCCTACATCCCCCCAGGCAGGTCACCTGATCATAGCAGGAGATCAGCTTGGTCAGGCTGCTGGCTGGGCCTGATCCCTTGGCCATCCTGTAAGTGCTGTGTGATCGCAGTCAAGGTGATCTGTTCCATAATTTTGCCTGGCACTGAGGTCAGGCTGACAGGCCTATAATTCCCTGGCTCATCCAACCAGCCCTTCTTGTGGATGGGCACCACGTTGGCCAGCTTCCAGTCTTCTGGGACCTCTCCAGTGATCCAGGACTGCTGAAAAATGATGGAGAGCAGCTTGGCCAGCTCATCTGCCAGCTCTCTCAGCACCCTAGGATGGATCCCTTCTGATCCCATGGACTTGTGGGGATCCAAGCAGCTGAGGAGATCTCTAACAACCCCCTCCTGGAACAGAGAGGGACTATGCTGCTCCCTGGCTCCTTCTCCAGGCCAGCTGACTGGAAGAGATTCTGTCCTGCTAGTAAAAATTGAGGCAAAGAAGGTGTTAGATACCTCTGCCTTTTCCTCATCCTTTGTTACATCATTCCCCTCTATGTCCACCAAGGAGTGGAGGCTGTCCTTGCCCTTCCTTTTGCTATTAATATATTTACAGAAGGACTTTTTGTTGTCCTTCACAGCAGAGGCCAGTCTAAGCTCTAAATGAGCTTTTGCCTCCCTAATTTTCT
Source organism: Colaptes auratus (assembly GCA_015227895.2). NCBI lineage: Eukaryota > Metazoa > Chordata > Aves > Piciformes > Picidae > Colaptes > Colaptes auratus. The sequence goes on from CM026897.1 coordinate 25,013,146, forward strand.
TCCTACAAGACCTAGCAACATCCTTAAACATTCTATGGGTTGCCTCCACTTTCTTCCAAAGATGGTACACCCTCTTATTTTCCCCTTAGTTCTATTAAAAGTTCATTACCCATCCAGGCTGGCCGTCTGCCCCGGTGGCTCATCTTCCGGGACACTGGCACAGCCTGTTCCTGCACCTTCAAGAGCTCTTCCTTGAAGCAGGTCCAGCTCTCCTGGATCCCTTTATTTTTAAGGGCTGTATCCCAGGGAACCTTCTGAGTTAGTTCCTTGTGTAACCTGAAGTTTGCCCTCCAGAAGTCCAGAGTGGAGGTCTTCTTGCTGCCCCTCTTAGCTTGACTGAATACTGAAAATTCAATTATCTCCTGGTCACTGGCCCCTAAGCACCCTCCGACCACCACATCACCCACCAGCCCTTCCCTATTGGTGAAGAGGAGGTCAAGCAAAGCCTCACCCCTGGTAGGTTCGTGCAGCACCTGGGATAAGAAGCTGTCCTCCATGCACTCTAAGAACCTCCTAGACTGCCTCCTCTCTGCTGTGTTGAGATCCCAGCAGATAGCAGGCAGGTTGAAGTCACCCATGAGAACGAGGTCTGGCGATCTTGAGACAGCCTTAAGCTGCCTATAGAATGCTTCATCGACATCTTCCTCCTGGTTGGGTGTTCTATAACAGACTCCAAACAGGATGTCTGCCCTGCTGGTCTTCCCTCTAATTCTCAGCAACAAGCACTCAGCCCGATTGTCCCTGATCTCCAGCTCAATGGCATCTAGTGCCTCCCTGATGTACAGGGCCACCCCTCCACTCCTTCTTCCTTGCCTGCCACTCCTGAAGAGCCTGTAGCCATCAATTGCAGCACTCCAGTCATGTGAGGTGTCCCACCACGTCTCTGTGATGGCAACTACATCATAACTTTCCTGCTGCAACAAGGCTTCCAGCTCCTCTTGTTTGTGACCTGAATGAACAAAAAAGCCCCAAAATTCTCTGAACCAGACAATGAGGCAGAAGCTAGTAGATCTGCTTCTTTAGGCTTGCCTGGACATGTTTCAGAGCCAGAATGAGCCAGGTGGGTGTGCTTTTGGCCATGTTTGGAAAGAAGTGTATCTATAGGTTGCAATGCCAGGGTTTTATCCCTAGATGTGTGTTGCTACTGGCCATTATTGTCTCAGGAAATCTATAAGTACCAGCCCAAAGGGCTACAGCATGGTCTTGCCATTGTCCACGCTCTGGAAGGAATCACAAGCTTTGCTTGGAAGCTGAACTGTGTTTCAGTTTACCCAGACTAGAAAGCAAAGCCCCCTCGCTATTCTCAGCGTTGTAAAGCCCAGAGGACAGATACGTGACTTGCCAGGTCATGAGGCGAAACCCCAGAGGAGCTGAGTCCCTGGGACAGTTTCGTTTGACTGGAGCAAGGAGTGAGCGCTGCTGCAAAAAGGATTACAGCCAAGAAACCTCCTCTCTACAAAGCTTTAAGCTACAAACCCTTTGGGAGCAAATCCTGCCTCAGCAATAAGCTGTGGGCACCAACAGAAAGTGAAACTCTGCTCCTGCAGCTTCCACGTGGTCAGCGCCATTTTGGTTTGTCTAGATCTTAATGTGTGCCACGAGGTACCAGGATCAGTGAGTAATTACAATACCTGATTTTTATAAGCATCTATTGAAGGTCTGTTGCCCTGGGGAATTCTGAGTTTCCCCCCCCCACCCCGTTGTGGGCAACCACCGGCTTCATTGCCGAGGTTCCTTTTCTTTACAGTTTAAAGTGCTGTTTGTTGTTTCTGGATTTTTGTACATATTGTTTTAATTGTTACTTGTTCCTGCTGGTGAGGTATCTGTTCCACGACCGAACACCTCGAACCTGTAAATAGGTTTTATTTAATATTTTTGTGGAATTTTTGTGATTAATAAAATTATAAATATTTTATTAATCACTCCGCTTATTGAACATTAATATATCCTTTTATAGACCACAACAGTTTGTTGCCCATACTTCGTGCATTAGTGTACATGCACTTCAGCTGGGCTGCTGGTTTCACCCCTGACTCCAGCTTACCACCCTCAGACTCCTGTCTGGGGGGACTGGTTTCAGCCCCTTCCCCCCTTCAAATCTAGTGTGGTGGGTTAACGCCCTTTCTGAGAACAAAGTAAACAAAGCAGGGTGGAGGGCTTGCGGGTACTTTACCCTCCCTGCAAGGCGTTTTTCCCCTGGGAAGCTGAGTCTGTTCCACTCCCCCCCCCCGCCCAGCTAGGGCTGTTAGTCCTTTTTGGCTCCTGCCTCTGCTGGATGAGAGCTGCTGCAGCTGCCTTCCTGCTCCTCTGCCACGTGGTCGGACCTGATCCTTCTCCCTGCTGCCTCTGTGCCTCCTCAGAGAAAAGACTGGTTTTGTATTATTCTCTTTTTTTTTGTCCCACTCCCATCCATCCTTGTTCCTTGCCCTTATGAACCTTTCCTGTTATTGTTATATATATTGTTTAAAGACAACTCTTTACCTCTCTACTTCCAAGCCAACTCCAAATTATTGTTTGGTGGATTTGCTCCTTCCTTTTCTCCCCTCTCTGTTGGGAGGGAGGAGGGGAGAGTGGGGGAGAGATTCTCAGCCTTGCCCCCATATGAGCTCTTAACTCTCAGTTAAGGCTCAAACCACCACATCTAGTTTAAAGCCCTGTCAATGAGACCTGCCAATTTCCCTTCCTAGAATCTTTTTCCCTTTGAGGGACAGGCCATTCTCGTACACTCTGATCTTTCCCCTCCTCTGGGACAGATGTACTCCATCTGTTAGCAGCTGACCTGGTGCAGTAGAAAGTTCTCCAAGATCAAAAAAACCTGAAATTCTTTTGACTGCACCAGCCTCTAAGCCACTTGCTGACTATAGCTGCTGACTTTTTCCTTCTTGTATTCCGTCCTGCAACTAAGGGTATTGACAAAAAATTTATTTGTGCACCTGACCCCTCAACCAGAACTCCCAGGGCCTTGAAGTCATTTTTGATAGCCCTGGGAGTTCTGGTTGCAACATCATCATTCCCTAACTGCGTAACTATTAAGGGATAGTAGTCAGAGGGCTGCACCAGACTAGTGTGGTGGTGAGAGGTTCAGTTCTCACACACACACAAAGAAACCATGGCTAAGTCAGTTGGAGAAGCAAAAATGGACAAGCTATATTTACAAGCAGGATGAAATGCAGTGAATATATACACAATATACAGTATTTACAATATATACAAAATATACAGCAAAAGACGTAACACAAAGACCTTTCCCTCCTCCAGGAAGGAGGGAATCCGTACCCCACTGTCCCCCTACCTCCCTTTTTTCCCAAAAAGGATTAGAGAGAGAAAAGGGAATTATTGAGGAGGAAATTCTGTTAGCTCAAAGTATATGCAAGAATTAGTTTCTTATCTGTTAGTTGAAGGTCAGCACCCGACAGACAGAACAAAGCTGTTGCTCAGAGGCTGAAACAGACAGAGATTCAAACTGAACTAAAGCTAAAAATTTAAAGTTGCATTCTACCAATCTACCAATGAAATTCATTTAAACTTTATATTTGTTTTCAAAACATTCAGCCAGAGTGTTCCAGTAACTGTCCCTTTCTTAAAGGCACAGCCTAAAATGGTCACAACTAGGCAGCCTTCTGGTAACATCTCTAACTTGAGCTCCCAGGAGGCAATAAACTTCCCTGTGAGAAGGGTCCAGCCAACATACAGGGCCTTCTGTTCCCCTCAGGAGGGAATCACCTAACAATTACCCTCCACTTTTTTTTAAGGGAGCAAGTCCTGATGCCGGGGAAGGCTGTTTAACCTTAGGCTGTTTAACCTTAGGCTGTTTTGCCTCACGGAAAACTCCAGATGGTGTGTCCTCCGGCATCAGAATCACCTCACCCTCAACCTCCAGTGCCCCATACTTGTTTTCCAAGGGCAGTGGGGAAGGTGAGGGGAGGCAAGGAGGTTTTGCTTTGTGTCTTTTGAGAGGAACCTGCATCCATTCTCCTCTGCTTTTTGGATAACCAGCCTCTGCTGGGGGAGCCTGCAGAGCCTGGTCACTCAAGTTCGTCTCCCTTCTACAATCCCTTACAGCTCTAAGTCTAGCAACCTCATCCTTCAGTCTGGCCACCATGCTAAGCAGATAGTCGATCTGCTCACATCTAATGCAAGCAAGCAGCAAGCACGTGGGAAAACAGCAAGCGCCGATTCTGGCTGAGTGCCATGAGACCACAGGGGTCCTCCCGTTCCTGTAGGCTGAAAAGGAAAGCAGTTAGTGCCCTCCAAGGCTGCTGGTCTTGGTGTGTTCCCAAGAGAGCTTCCCACTGAAATGGAATTTATATATTAAAGAGTATATAAAATTTAATTTTGACTTGATGAAATTACTTTTATTTATTTACAATTTTCCACCTGGCTGAAAGCCATTGCCAGACAGAATGTGAGGACCCAAAAGAAGCTCCCACACAAGCATAAAGCTGTCCAGGTCTTTGGCTGCATGGAGTGCCCAAACCTGTTGCTAATACCAGAGGGCAGCTGAGACAACATCTGTGTGTGGTAAGGCCAGATGAATGATCTGCTCAGCCATGTGGCAAAGCTGAAAGATGAAGTGGAAAGGATAAGGAGTATCAGGGAGCATGAGACGGAGATAGATTGGTGAAGCCTAATCCTACTGTCCCTGCAACAAAGGCAGACGATAGAGGGTCCACAAGAAGCAGAAGATCCCCTACCTTCAAGCCAGCAGGCAGAAGGAGGGGAACCTAAGACACTGAGGGGAATGGAAACAGTTCCCTGCTCAGGGTGGCAGGGAAATCATCTCCTGGCCTCCCTTACCTTGTGAGTTGCCTTTACAAAACAGATATGGGGCTCTGGAACTTGAGGGCCAGGCAAATGAGGATCTAGATGAAGGTCCATCCAGGGAGTTGCCTAGGGTAAGTCAGTCAGCCCCACACATTACGCCTCTGGTAAGAAAAAAAAGGTGGGTAACTTCTGTAGGCAGTTTCCTTCTGAGAGGCACTGAAGGCTAAATTTACTAACCAGACCCATCCTACACAAGTCTGCTGCTCCCCTGGGGCCCAGGTTAGAGCTATTACTAGGAATCTCCCTGGTCTGGTATAGCTTTCTGACCATTACCCACTACTGGTTATGCAGGTGAGCAGCAATGAGGTTGCAAAGAGAAATCCAAAAGAAATTAAAAGGGTCTTCAAGACACTGGGGCAATTGGTTGGAGGATTGGGAGCACAGTTAGTATTTTGCTCAATCCCTTCAGCAGCAGGGAAGAATACTGAAAGGAACAGGAAAACACATGATTAACATGGCTCAGATGCTGGCGCCATCAGCAGAACTTTGGTTTCTTTGATCATGGGGAGGTTTACACCACACTGGGCCTGAGCAGTCTCATGGGGAAAAAGAGACTTTTGCCTATGAGTTGGAAGGGCTCATTGAGAGGGCTTTAAACTAGGTTTGAAGGGAAAGGGAATAAAACCAGGCTCACTAGAGATGAGCCTAGGGGTAGCATGCCGGTGTTGGGGGTGATATTGATGGTCCAGTTCAGATGCATCTACACTAATGCACACAGCATGGGAAACAAACAGGAGACGCTGGAAGCCATTGTGAAGAACAGCTATGACTTAGTCACCATCACAGAAACACGGTGGGATGACTCTCCTGACTAGAGCACTGCAATGAATGTCTATCAGCTCTTCAGAGGCAGTGAGGTGCCTCTGTATGTTAGGGAGTGTTTTGATTGTATGCAGTTCAATGATTGTGATGATAAAGTCAGGTGCTTATGAGTAAGGATGGTGGGGGAAACCAATAAAGCAAGACACCCTGCTGAGAGTCTGCTATAGACTGTCCAAACAGGATGGAGAGGCAGATGAAGCATTCCACAAGCAGCTGGAAGAGGTGTCACAATCGCCAGCCTTTGTTCTTGTAGAGGACTTCACCTCACCAAATGTCTGCTGAAGTACAGTACAGCAGAGATGAAACAATCTCTAAGATTTCTGGAGTGTGTGGAAAAGAAATTTATGACACAGCTGGTAAGCGAGCCTACCACTAAGGTGCCTTACTTCCATAGAAGGAGCTGTAGGCGATGCAGTGGCCAGAGATGGTCTTGGGACCTAGCAACTAAGAGATGACAGAGTTCTTGATTCTCGGTGAAGTAAGGAGAAGAGTCAGATACCATACTAGCCTAGGAACATTGAGGAATGCATAATCCTCATAGAATGTATCCATTTGTACTAATTTAGGAACACTTGGGAGTATGAGTCTTATAGAATATACCTATTGTATGAACTAATAATCATCAACCGTGTAAACAATAAGAAATTGTAACTGTGGGCTTGAGAAAGGAGAGTGAGCTGACTTAAGCTGACTCTGTGGCCAGCTTGCCTCATCAACTGTATCAGGCAGCCTAGGGAGCATGTGCATGGAAGAAATTCAGCTAAGGGCCTTAAGGGTAGGGGGAGATGAAGACCTCAAGTAACCACCAGAGGACACCTGCAGTACACAATGTGCATTCATGTAGGAGATCTACATATGTAATGAATTCCTAGTACTAATATGAATATGCTAATAATTTCTTGGGAAAATTATAATTATGTATGAGATGTAACCTTATATTCTCTGGATTTGACTGGCTTGGGTACTTAGGTGGAAGGATCCCCTAAGTGTCTGGCATCAAGATAATAAAGATATGCCCTGCTCTCTAACACCTCATTCGTCTTAGGGAGTATCTTTGCCATATTCAGTAACAAGACCACTACCATGGGCTTCTGAAGGGCAGACTTTGGCCAGTTCAGGACATGGGAGAGTTTCTCTTGGGGAGACAGTCCTGGAGGGCAAAAGGGTCCAGGAAGGCTTGACATTCTTCAAGAAGAATGTCTTAAATGCACAGGAGCAGAATGTCCCCCACATGCCATAAGGCAAACTGGTGGGGAAGACAAATGGCCTGGCTGAACAGGGAGTGTTTGCTGAGACTCAGAAGAAAAAAAGAGATTACACCACTTTTGGATGAAGGGGCAGGCAACTCAAGATGAAAGAATTCAAAATTAGAAAAGCATAAGTTCAAATAGAACTCCACTGTTATATAACAAAAACATGTTTCTACAAATGCATGAACAACAAAAAGAGGGCCAAGGATAATCTCCATCATTTATCTGATGTGGGAGAAGGAAACATTGCCACCATGGATGAGGAAAAGGCTGAGGTATTGAAAGCCTTCTTTGCTTCAGTCTTTAACAGTCATACCTCGGGGTATTCTTGGGGTATTCTCAGGGTATTCAGCCCCATGAGCTGGAAGACAAGGACAGAGAGCAGAGTAATCCCCCTATAATCCAGGAGAAAGCAGTTAATGACCTGCTATATCACCTAGGTACCCACAAATCTATGGAGCTGGATGAGATCCACCATCCTGGTGAAGGAGCTTGCCAAGCCACTCTTTGTCATTTTTGTCAGCAGTCCTGGTTAATAGGTGAGGTCGCAGATGGCTGGAAACTTGCCAGCGTGATGCCCATCTGCAAGAAGGGATAGAAGGAGGATCCAGGTCAGGTCTGTCACCCTGACCTCAGTACTGGAGTGGTTTATCAAGGTGTGCTCACATGGCATGTGCACTACAACTAGGTGATGAGGCCCAGCCAGCACAGGTTTCATAGTTTCAGTCAGGGTTGGAAGGGACCACAAGGATCATCTAGTTCCAACCCCCCTGCCATGGGCAGGGACACTCTACACTAGATCAGGCTGGCCAGAGCCTCATCCAGCCTGGTCTTAAACACCTCCAGGGACGGGGCCTCAACCACCTCCCTGAAAGGCAGGTCCTGCTTGACCAACCAGATCTCCTTCTATGACCAGGTGACCCACCTATTGAAGGAGGGGAAGACTGTGCGTGTTGTCCACCTGGACTTTAGTAAAGCATTTGAAACCATCTCCCACAGCATTCTCCTGAAGAAACTAGCAGCTCATGGCTTAGACAGGTGTACTCTTCTCTGGGTTAAAAACGGTCTGGATGGGTGATCCCAGAGAGTTAAATCCATTTGGCAGCTGATCACAAGCAGTGTTCTTAGGGCTCAGTTTTGGAGACAGTCTTGTTTAGTATCTTTATCAACAATCTAGATGAGGAGGTTGAGTGTATCCTCAGTAAGTTTGCAGATGACACCAAACTGGAAGTGAGTGTCGCTCTGCAGAGAGGTCTGGATGAGCTAGATCAATGGGCTGAGCTCAGTTATTCAAGGTTCAAAAAGGTCAAGTGCCAGGGCCTGCACTTGGGTCACACCATCACCAGGCAATGATGCAGGGTTGGAGGGCAGTGGCTGGCAAGCTGCCTGACATGAGGGTGCTGGCTGACAGCCATGTGAACATGAACCAGCATGTGCCAAGGTGACCAAGGCCAACATCATCCTGGCCCTTATCAAGAAGAGTATAGCTAGCACGAATAAGGAACTGATTGTGTCATTGTACTGGGCACTGGTGAGACTGCACCTTGATTAATGTGTTCAGTTTTGGGCCCCTCACTAAATGAAGGGCATGGAGTTGCTGGGACAAAGTAGGGCAACAAAGCTGGTGAAGGGTCTGGAAAACAAATCTTATGAGAAATGGTTGAGGAAACGGGGATTGTTTGTCTGAAGAAAAAGGAAGTGGAAGGGATACCTTCCTGCTCTTGACACCTACCTAAGAGGATGTTGCACTGTGGTGGTTGTTGGTCTCTTCTCCCAAGTAACAAGTAATAGGATGAGAGGAAATAGCCTTAAGTTGCACCAGGGGAGAATTATAATGGATATTAGGAAAAATTTCTTTATTGAAAGAGCAGTCAAGCACTGGAACAGGCTGCCCAGAGAAGTGGTGGAGTCACCATCCCTGCAGGTGCTAAAAAAATGTTTAGACATAGCACTTTGGGACATGGTTTTGTGGGCATGGCAGTGTTGGGGTGATGTTTGGACTTGATTACATTACAGGTCTTTCACAACAGTAATGATTCCATGAATCTGTCTTGGATTTCTGTACTGAACAGCTGCATTAACTTCACGGCCTCTTCAGTTGTCATGATTGACATACAAGCTGTCAAAGGGATGATCATTGTGTCCATTTTGACAAGTTAGAATATTATATTTTATTTATTTATTTTAATTTGGATTATAGGTTTCCAACCAGTGACAACATAGGAAGTCTGGCTATCAAGAGATACTTTTAACAGAGGAAGGTCATCCCCTAGACAAGAATCCTGCACTTTGTGTTGCCAGCACTCAGATGGAATAGCAGATGGGCTGGTTGCAGCTCACTTGTCCTCTTTTCCCAGGGCTCCTCAGCCAAGGCTCTGTTGAAACTGCTTGGTGCTGCATGACCATTTTCTTCTTCAGCGGTGGGGACTTGGATGTAGAAGAGCAGAGTCCAGCTTCACAGAAAGGAATGGTAGCCTTGGTGGGCAGTGTCTTAGTGCAACTTTTTGAGACCACTTCATACTAATTTTGAGTAGCACAAGAGACTGTAAATGGGTATCAACCTGCTGTGCATGCCCTGCATCAGGCTGGTTCAGGCAATGGCTGCTGAAGGGAATCCTTAAAGCATTAACGTCTGCAAAGTCGGGTGGTGTATGTGCTCCTGGGTCCCGCCACCGCTTGGCTTCCAGAATGTTTTGCCTTGGGCGATTCGCACACATCTGTGTACTTGTTTGCTCTGAACTCAGCGCAGTCGAACACCGTCGGCACATTTTTACAGAATCTATTTGCACGGACTCGTTGGTTCGTGTCTGAAAACGGTGAGCCCGCCCGCTCGAGGTCTATGAACCAAAACTGTTTAATCTTATCTTAACGCTGGACTTAATTACATTTTGCTTTCACCATCAGAAACAGCCGTGGCCCTCCCTGGGGCGGGACAGCGGAGGCCGCCTACCCGCCGCCACACCGCCCTCCGGCGGGCGACGGCCGCTCCCACCGCCAATCCTCCTGCCGGGCGGGGGTTCCGGCCGCCACCTCCGGCCCAGGGCGGTACTAAGGTGACCGCCACAGTAAGCCCGCCCCACCCGGGCATTGCTTGCTCCTCTGCTGCACGGGGATGCCAAGCCTAGAGGCAGCTCCCCGGCTCACCTGCCGCCCCCCCTTATAAACGCTCTTAGGCACCAAGGCACACATATAGCGATACCACAACTCCCGGAATGCACCGGAGAGCCCCGCCCCGCCCCCAGCCTCCTGCACGTCCTCTTGTGTGAAAGGTGACACTGGTGTCACTTCCGCCGCGCAGTGCAGGACGGGAATGCGAGTCGGGATTGGCCGGCGCCAGCCCCGCTTTCCAGCGTGCTAGGGAGCAGGAAGCGGTAACAGCAGAGCGGACTCAGCGGGGAGAAAGGATCCTCCCGGTGAGTACCTAGCGGAGTCGCCTTCCCACCCTGCGCGGCGCCGCGCCGCCAGGACGAGGCCCGGACGGGAATTTGAAAGGGATCGATTTTTTGCGCGTTTTGATGACGTAACACGGACTAACGAGGCGGCGGTGCTGCCAAACGTGTGGCTAGGGAGAAGACCGGCCGAATCGTTTCCTCTGGGGGGCCTCTGTGACATACTGCCGCCCGCCGCTCGCTGCCCTCCGTCTGCCCCACTCTTAAGAGAGGCCGTGCCCCACAAGCACTCTGCGCGGGCTAGGCCTTCCGCCTTCTCCCGCTTCTGGAACTCGGCAGGCACTCATTGGTTCCTCCGGTTGGGGCAGGACCTGATGCCGCGTTACGATTGGCGGCGGTCATGCTGACTGCCATCAGCAGCCGCCACTGGGGCTGCGGCTATGGCGCGGCAGGCTGCGGCTGGGCACGGGGGCGAGGGCTGAGGCCCGGTGGGGGCGCCTGAGGCCGCTGGCGGTTCGTCGGAGTCGCGGGGCGGGGCCGGGCCGGGCCGGCGGGCGTGGAAGGCTTCTTCTTACCCACGGCACTGCGGCATCGGGCTCTGTTTGCGCCACTTCCGCCGCAGTTGGAGCGGGGCCTTGTCGGTCACTGGGCGAGATGAGGGGCTGCCTCATGTCCTTCCTCCGTGGTGGTTGTTTCTGAGGAAAAATAGGGAGGGAAGTACAAAAGAAGTTCTGGCTTCTGTGTTACTTGGAAGCAGCAACTGCTGTTGTCGACCAAACACGCCCCCGCCCTGTTCTGTTCAGATCCCTCTTCGCCGAGATGGTTGCAGCGAGATGGTGCTTCAGCTGTTGCAGGCTAGGATAGTGATAATAAGATGCCTTCATCACGGTTTATTTAGAAAAACGTGTAAATTGTACGCATATCATACGCGCTGCATCCCGTGTTACCAGGTGGTAAGTCAGTAGTGAACTGCATTAAACCCAAAAAAACAAAAAAACCACCACACACCAGGTGAACAACAGAGGTAGTCTGGTTTCAACCAGTTGCCTGTGGTCTTAAGAACAGCTACGCAGATCACTTCTGTTTGCTTTTATTAGCTTCTTTGTTTTCTTTGAAGACTCTTTCAGTTCGTCCGCATGCTCAAATATGTGCTGTTAGGCTTTTTTTTCTTGTGTTATCGCTGAGTTTAAAAACGAGAAAATGCTTCAACTGCATTTAAATATTTGATAAATTTGCATTTTTTACTAACTCAGTGTTATGACAACTAGCTATCAGAACTTGTATTAATCATGTTTTTGAAGTGTTTTGAGAAACAAAGATCTTTTTTACATTTCTTGGATTTGATAGGAGGTCTCAGCCCATTATTTTGCAAGGGTTTTTGGTAAATTTGTAGAATGCACTGGCTTAGAAGGGACCTGTAGAGGTCATCTAATGCAACCTTCCTGCAATAGGCGTGGACATCCCCAACTAGATCAGGTTGCCGAGAGCCGCATTGAGCATGACCTTGAACCCTTGGGTGTCGCGTTCCATTCTTCCACCACCCTCAGTGTAAAGAACTTTTTCCTAATATGCAATTTAAACCTACCTTGCACCAATTTCAAATCATTGCTCCTTATCCTCATATCTTTGTAAATAGTCCCTCCCCTGGTTTTTTGCGGGTCTCCCTAAGGTACTGGAAGGCCACTGTAAGGTCTCCCTGGAGTCTTCTCCATACTGAACAGCCCCCACTCTCTCAGCCTGTACCTCATAGGAGAGGTGCTTCAGCTCTCAGGTCATTTCTGTGGCCCTGCCCTGGACTCACTAGTAGGTCTATGTCCTTCTTGTATGGAGGGCCCCAGAGCTGGACACAGTAGTTCACGTGAAGTTTCAACAGAATAGAGTGACAGATTCAGCTCTCTTGATCTGCCAGCCACACTTCTTTTCATGCAGCTCAGGATGCGGTCTGCCTTCTGGGCTGCAAGTGTGCATTGTTGGCTCATTTCCACCTTTTCATCCACCAGTACTTCCAAGTCCTTTTCTGCAGGGCTGGTCTCTATCACATTGTCCGTCAACCTGTACTGTCAATGAGGATTGTCCCAACCCGAGTGCAGTAACTTGGCATGTGACCTCATTGAATCTCATGAAGTTCACATAAGACCACTTCTTCAGCTTGTCCAGGACCTTCTGGATGACAACCTATCCCTCTGGTATATTGACCACACCTCTTATCTTAGTATTGTCTGCAAGGTTGCTAATGGTGTCCTCAATCCCACTGTCTATACCATTGATGAAGATGTTAGAGCACTGTTTCCAGTATGCACCCCTGAGGGACAGACACCACTTGTCATCTGTCTCAATCTGGACATCAAGTGATTGACCAGTACCCTCTGGATCTGACCATCAAGGATGTTGTGGAGGACCATTTCAAAGGCCTTACAGAAGTTGTGATAGATGACATCCATTGCCCTTCCCTTGTCCACTGATGTAGTCACTGTTGTAGAAAGCCAGTAGATTGGTCAGACAGGACTTACCCTTAGTAAAGCTATGCTGGCTGTGATGAATCACTTCCCTGTCCTCCATGTCCCCAATCAGAGCTTCTAGGAGCATTTGTTCCATGATCTTCCCAGGAAGAGGTGGGACTGACAGGTCAGTAGTTCCCAGGGTCCTTCTTTCCATCTTCTTAAAAATGGGTGTAGTGCTTCCCTTCCAGCCTGCAGGAACTGCAGACTGTCAGGACTTTCCAATATCTCTACAAACATTCAGGTTGGAAGTAATTTTAGGAATTTTAAGGAATGATGATTTTTAAATGCAACATATTTGACCTTCTATGATGTATCAAAACCAGTGAAATAAATGAGACACAACTTCCCACATGAGACTTGATGTGGAATGCCAGATGATTGCAGAAACGGAGGAACTGCTCATCACCTCTCTTAAACCTGTCATTACAGAGGAGGTTGGTCTCTTCTCCCAGGCAGCCAGTACCAGAACAAGAGGACACACTCTCAGGCTGTGCCAGGGCAGGTTTAGGCTGGATGTTAGGAAGAAGTTCTATACAGAGAGAGTGATTGCCCATTGGAATGGGCTACCCGTGGAGGTGGTGGAGTCACCTTCATTGGAGGTGTTCAGGAGGAGACTTGATGGGGTGCTTGGCTGCATGGTTTAGTTGTTTAGGTGGGTTGGATTGGTTGATGGGTTGGATGCGATGATCTTGAAGGTCTCTTTCAACCTGGTGTATTGTATTGTATTGTAAGTAGATTCAGTGAATGCAGCAGCCTCTGCTCCCTTCCATCTCACCTTCCCCCTTGCCCTAGCCGGCTGGTCTCTTCTGCCCCCTTAAAATCCATGGTAAGTATTTCAGCATCTGCTTAGCAATACAGTTACAGCAGGCAGAGCTAGATTTTTCACAATCACTTGCTTCTGCTCTTCTCTCTTAGCAAAATGGCTTCTCCAAGGGACAGTTTTTCTGAGATGCAAAAATTTAACATATTTCGTGATGAAAATAGGAATTCCATTACTTCAGGTTTGTTAGTCATAAGAAAATAACTTTGCTTTCATCATAATCCGGTAATTCTCTCTAGTTCCATTAAACCCCATATACTCATATGTGCGTTAGTTATAAGTGAGGTAGAATTGACACAGCTGCACAGCAAGTGGTTCGTATGCATAAGGAACAATTTTTCTCTTAGCACTTTCTAACTGCAGTTTCACATCAAAAAAATGCACCGGAAGTCAGGGAGAACCAGCAGTCTGAAGAAAATTGCTCCTTTGCCACACCAGAAATTTCCATCCCTTGATTGTTTAGTTTGGTATGCACTGCTTTCCTGACTTTATTACTTTTCTCGATACTGACAGTATAGTGAAGTATATGTCTCAAATTCTTCTAAAACTTATTCAGGCCTACTCAGAAACCAAGTGAGTTAGACTGTGAAAAGAAACAGTGTTTCTGTGAGAAAGTGACTCTGCAATGTCTGCTTTTTCTGCAGCATTGTCAGTGTAAGCCGTAGGAGTGTAGGAGTTCAAGATGAGTGCTGCTGCGCAGATCTGAAGTCATTTTGCCTGGAGTTGATTTGTGAAAAGCTTTCATTGAAATGCTTGGATTCTTTCCAGAAGTTCTTTTGCATAAGCCATGGACTAACATCTGTGGCTCATCCACAGGCAGAGTTGCGCTAAAACCTCTTCAGGTTTAAGAACCCTACAATGTTTAGTGTAAAAGTAAAGGAGGAAGAGCCATCAGATTAGAAGCATACGTGTCTTTTGAAAGATTGACAAAGTATTTCACCTTGCAAGGGGTTAAGTGTAAGTAGCTGGGTTAATAGGATGCTCTTTGCTCTTGGGTTTGACAAAATCTCTGGCAACTTGTCTGGACTCAGAAGCTGAGAAATGCAGCTTTATTACATCCTCATTTAAAGGAAGTAAACATCTTATGTTCACTAGGTGCAAAATGTGACTTAGATACAAAAATTTTAAGACCTGTTCTTCCACCCAGTGGATTGGTGGAATTGCAAGAAGTAACTATATAAAGATTCTGACATTGTGCTGTTGTGGTGCTGCTTAATGGTTATCTGTGGAGATGCTGCATCACTGCAGGAGCTGTATTTGCTGTATCCCATGGATTTGCTTTGGGGGGGTGGGTCCTTGCAACATCTGTAGAATAAAGAAATGCACTTACCAACTTTGAGTGGTTTTTTCACATATATATAAGTAAGGCCATGTTCCACATTAACCCTGCCTATCAGCTAAAATCAGGTAAACCTGTTAGCAAGACTGTCTAGTGTGTTTATTGGTTTTGACTCTGAAAAGTGCTGGTTAGTTTGTGTTTATATACCAAACTGATTATGTGTAGTATTTACTGAGTGACACAGTGTTCTTAATCTCATAACACATATTTTGCAGGCTAGTTCTTTTGCCATGGAAGCAGAAGAAACAATGGAATACATCCAGGAGTTCCCTGAACATTATAAAGTTATTTTGGATAGACTGAATGAACAGCGTGAGCAGGACCAGTTTACAGATATCACACTGATTGTTGATGGTATGTACAGGCCTGAGAAGCAGCTGGTATACAGAATTCTGAAAGATGTGCTTGGGAGCTTTTTGGTTTGACGGGGGTCATCTGTCAAATTGGGCTGCTAACAAATTCTTGGTTCTGTACCAGTGAGCAAGTTACTTGCAGAGTTTAATTTAAAATCTCAGGTTGAGCAGTCACCAGCAGTGATTTCTAATTTTGCTTGTTTTCCAAACAAGGGGCTAAATATTGTTAAATGGAAGCCCATTTAGAAACTGCTGTTCTATATTTAATGTGTTGTCTAAGGATTTCCAAAAGGTTGTTAAGGTATTTTTTCCTTAATGTGAGCAGACTGTTTGCATGCTGTAAACTTGTACAAATATTTTACAGAAAAAAAATCCCCACCCTGAAATACGATTTGCTTCTTGCTTCTCTGGTATCTGCCTACCATTTTAATACATAGCTAAAATAGGGTAGACGCACTCAATTTTCTTTTTTGTGTGTTGTAAGGACATAAATACTAGTTTAAAAGGATGACAGAGATATAAGTTCCTATTATCTCCTTAGAAAATGTGGTATCTGATAGATCATCTGAGATTGCTTCTTATTCAAGCATGTCTTAAAACAAATGTCCTCATTTCAGGGAAGATACACAGTGTCCACTAGGACAGACTTAGCTGAAGGAGTACCACCTGATCTTTAAAAGGGTATCAAGAACTCACTTGAAAGAAAAGGGTCCTACAGAGAGAAAAGTAAAGTAAATTTAAAAGTAAGGAAATTAATAAAAAATTACTTTTCAGGAATTGCTGTAGTTTAACTCAGCACTTTCAGAAAACTTGTTCCTGCTCTGGTTATACCAAATCCGTCTGTTGAGCTCAAAGCTGGTTTTGTGTGCAGCTCTGTAGTTATAATCCATGTTACTTATGTCCCATGGACCCTTATGAGTGTTCATGAATGTGCTGGGGAGAGAGTAACACAATGATGTGGAGTGGATAGTCTGGAAAATAGAACAGAGCAGAACTACTTCTGTTCGATAGTTTTTATGCTGACAAAAGTTGTGATAAAATACATCAGTCTGTAAGAGCAACAAAAAGCATGGAGAACCTGCATAAAACTTGGAAGCTAAGACCAAGACATACAGGAAATTATGTATACAAATTTCCCATAACTTAAATATCTGAAAAGAGAAACAAATGAGTCCTCCAGCTGACTGGGTTGCAGAGCTTCAGCATGGTAGTGATGTCTGCGATGGTCTTCATGAGATGGGAGAGGCTCGCTACAGTACTACCTATGCAACAAGGAGACATACTAAGTGACTATATGCTGCTGGAACAGATTTGGAGACTGATTGGTCTCTTTTCTTTATCTGCACTTACTGTGCGCTATGACTGAGAAAACTCATACCCTGAACATACATTTTTGTTTCTATTTGTAGGTCACCATTTCAAAGCTCATAAGGCTGTTCTTGCTGCCTGTAGTCAGTTTTTCTACAAATTCTTCCAAGATTTCACTCAGGAGCCTTTGGTGGAGATTGAAGGTAATCTGATCTGTGCAAGTTGAGAACATTCAGAGTTTGTGAGCCAAAGCTGGAAATGAACTTAGTGTCCTTGGTACAGGCATATGTACGTGCTTGATCATATCAGTTGGCTTTTTAGATCTCAGCTCTTGAGTTGTTCTGGGACAGCTACCATCACGAGGAATGAATCAATAAATAAACCACAACCAACCAACTTGCCCTGAAGAAAAATTGAAAAGAACAATCTTAAATTAAATCTTTTTGGGTCCTGCATGTGTTTGGTTTTTTTGTTCCTTTTTCTTCCCCACTCCCAGTACATGCCTAATGGAGGTCAGGCAGACTGTATAATTTTAGGGGTAGCAGAGTGACAACAGCCATTCTGGTCAGATGAAAAAGGTTACCAGTAATAGCTAGTGGCAGATGCCTTGGCTGAGATGCAAGAACCAGATAGACATGGAGATTGCACATAGGGAGTAAATTCCTAGAGCAATATTTCAGCCTCCAGTAATTTGCTGTTCAGAGGTTGCTTGAGAGAGGGATCTTATTTTTGTGTTTAAATCTGTACTTATTCAGACTGCTTATCCATCTTCTCTTCCCTTTATATTTGTCATGGCATAACTCTGTACTTACTCCAGATTGAAATGTTTCCCTAGTAGACTCTTTTATTCCAAGATGAGTCTTTTAAGGATGTCACCTTTATGAAATAGGCATCTACTGTATTGTGAGCAGGCCAGTGTGCAAGATTCATCAGACTGAGAATGAGGAACTGCTAAAAGAAAATGTTGGCGTTTTTTCTTGCCTACATACAGGTGTAAGTAACATGGCATTTCGTCACCTAATCGAATTCACCTACACGGCAAAACTAATGATTCAAGGTGAGGAAGAAGCAAATGATGTTTGGAAAGCAGCTGAGTATCTACAGATGTTAGAAGCAATCAAAGCACTTGAAATCAGGTAAGAATATAAGCCTCTCCCCAGTGCTGAAATGTAGGGTCACAATAATCCTTTTACAAGAGCTGGCTGTGACTATTTATTCAGTGCTGTTCCTTATTCTGGAACCTCCTAAACTTCTGTGGGGCCATATACTCTTCTGCTGTAAGAAATGGGTCAGAATTATACAGGCTGGAAAATGAACGTCACATTCTTTGCTCTGAAACTCAGTGGCAAGTGACATGGGTGGTAAATGTTGGTAGACACTCTAGAGCTCTGACTTTGTGGTAACAAATACTACCAGGTCTCTGCTATCTGACTGCCCAAACCTGACTGACAGTGTACAGTGCCAATGTGCCTCAGATACTTACACCACAGTAACAAGCTTGTGCTAACATTTTCATTTCATGCAGCTTTCTGCTATTCTGAAAGGATAAGCAGTAATCTTAATTTTTATTTTTTTTTTTTTTTGCAAAAGTAAACTCTCAAATTTCCTGAAGGAATGTGACTGTTATAATCAGTTTTATACAGTATCGGTACTTAATCAAAATGTTGGCATGGCAGCTTTTATCCAGTACCAAGGGTTGTATTCTGTCGCCAGACAAGCAAGTGCCAGTCCCATCATGATTCTTTTTTCTTCCCCTTAATTCCCTTTCACAGAGTGCTGTCGCTTTCTTATTCCTTGTGCTGCCACCCTGTTCTGCAAGCATGAGGCAGAGGGAAGAGCAATAAACACTCCCAGGATTATGAGTATTATTGCTTTCTCTTCTAGACCTGCTAAGAAAAGACTTCTGCTTCCGCATGGACACATTAACCAAGGAGAGTGGCATTGTCTCCAAGTTTCTGTAGTAGCTGGCTAACATTTTTTTAAAGACTATCTCCATGAAATGATACACTGGGAAATTTGGGTTTCAACATCAATATCTATTTGTGAATTAAACTATCATGTGTTGTTCTGTGGATTGGCAATAAAACTAATAAGTATGTAATTATTTAATAGGAAAGATACAGGATTGTACATTTCTAGGCCTACCCTTCAACAAACACCCTTTCCTTTTCCTTTTTTTTTCCTTTTTTTTTTTGGACATTATTAAGATAAGCATGATACCACCAAAATTTAATTAATTCAAGTAAGAAGGCAGACCTTAGTTGTCTGCATGAAGAATTTAAAAGAAGCTGAAAACTGAAAAAGTATGTTCTAATCAGTCTCACCTTGAACCAGTAGAGCTGTTGAACCCTTCATATCCATCTTAATTTGTGAGGTGTTTTGGGTTTTTTTTTGTTAGACAAACTAGAGTACCACTACCAGTCTCTGTTTTTTACCCCATAGTAAGAGAAGGGAATCAGCTGCCTGTGGAAGTGGTGGAGTCACCTTCATTGGAGGTGTTCAAGAAGAGGCTTGATGGGGTGCTTGGTGCCAGGGTTTAGTTTTTTTAGTTGTTTAGGTGGGTTGTTTTGTACTGTATTGTACTGTTTTGTACTGTATTGTACTGTATGGTACTGTATTGTATTTAGGTGGGTTGGATTGGTTGATGGGTTGGACGTGATGATCTTGAAGGTCTCTTCCAACCTGTTGTTGTATTGTATTGTATTGTAAATTGCAATACAGTGCCTCAGAAGAGCTTTGACTGAAAGGTGTAAGCCTCAAAAAAACTCAGCTGATGCAGAAATTATTACAGAACTGTTTGTACAGTCCATCAGAGTTGCTCGTAATGTGATCTAGGCTAGAAAGAAAACAACAAGGTGTTTACTTCTTAAAGTGCAGTTATGTTGAATGTGTATATCCTCATTCAAGTTTCACACAGTCTGGTCAAGGACATCAGTTTTCTCTTCACTGAACAGATTATTCTTTGGGTATGTGATCTTGGAGCTCCTTGCAGTAATACGCAAAATAACTGTCACCTAGACATCAGTAATACAGGTTAGACAAAACTGTAAGTTTAGCTGCTCTGTCTTCCTGTGTCTGAATACAGAAAGGTGCAATTTAATAAGCTGTATCCTGCATTAGATCATTATCCACATATCTCTTACAACTTGTAAATACAGAGCAAAGCCTTATCTTTCCTGATAGTAGAAAATGTGAAAGTGATAGGGAGTGTATTGCATGAAAGGATTCATCAGGCTGCAAAGGAAGGTAAAAATATAGCTTACTCCTCTCAGTCTCATTTTTGAGACAATCGGTAGTAAAACTCTGGCGCAGAAACATTGTGTGATTTAAGAGTGTGACTTGACATCATTGGTCCACACAGCTCTGTTTGAGATGGGAGGCTGCCACTGAAATTTTGGAGTAATGTAGTAGTGCATGTATGATGTAGGAAGAACAGGAACAGAACTGGGGATTGTGTTTCAAACCAGAAAGTTAAACTAGAATTCCTTCTGTATCCCAGTGGCTTTTATTTTTACCTCAGCTGTTAGTGTGTGCTTTCCTTTCCTACAAGATGTCACAATAATCATTGTGTGAAGTCACAGCTGTGGAGTTTTCCAATAATCTAAGTCCTGCAGGCAGTTGCAAAGAGGAGCTTAAGAAGTGAATAGTTCATGATTCATTTGAATCTTATTTCTGAACAAGCAAGGCAAAGAACTCCTTCCATGGGACAAGTTTTCTTTCAAAATACAGAATTGCACAAGTTTCTTAGATAGATCTATGTTCCTAGGTTAATTTGCCTATCAAGAACATAGGTGCTTTTTATTATTCAGAGCTATTTAAAACACTTCAGTAGACTTTTGTCAAAGGTTCTGCAGCTTTAACCATGCTATTTTACAGCTCTAAGGAATATAGATAAAGGACAAATTATCTTCTGTTCACATACAGGTTATATGATCGTTCAGATTCTTTTTTTTTTTGAGAAACAGTGTTGGATGCTGAAGCTCAATATTAGGCAGGAATTGTTATGTTATAAATCTAAAGCATGTTTATGCAAATGCTTTACAGGAACAAAGAAAATTCATCACCCTTAGAATCAAATCAAGAAGAAGGTAAAAATAAACCAAAAAAGAGGAAGATAGCTGAAACCTCTAATGTTATCACAGAAACACTGCCATCTGCAGAATCAGAGCCTGTTGAAATTGAGGTTGAGATTGCTGAAGGGACAATTGAAGTGGAAGATGACAGCATTGAAACACTTGAAGTAGCTTCTGCAGAGCAATCCATAAAGTACATACAGACAACGGGTACATCAGACGAATCCGCTTTGGCTCTTTTGGCAGACATTACCAGCAAGTATCGTCAGGGAGAGAGAAAATGCCAGATCAAAGAAGGTGATAGTGGAACTGATCCCTCATGCAAACAGGTAGAAGGTATTGAAATTGTGGAACTTCAGCTGTCACACGTGAACAATTTATTCCACTGTGAGAAATGTAACCGTTCATTTAAATTGTTTTACCATTTTAAGGAACACATGAAAACACACTCTACTGAAAGTTACAAGTGTGACATATGCAATAAAAGGTACCTACGAGAGAGTGCTTTGAAACAGCATCTCACCTGTTACCATCTTGATGAAGGTGGTGCCAGCAAGAAGCAAAGACCTGGTAAAAAAATACATATATGCCAGTACTGTGATAAGCAGTTTGACCACTTTGGACATTTTAAAGAGCACCTCCGAAAGCACACAGGTAAGAGTACTGCTTTAGTCCTGTCCTTGTGGCCTTGGCTCTAACATTTTGGGTTTTGCATCTTTTGGGAAGTGAAAAATTTGCTGAAGAGAACACAAGTCCTGGGTGCTAGAATTATTTGGATTCTAGTTACAAATGAAGTGTTTGTCTTTGTTTTATTTTCCAACAATGTAAACTTTTGTATAATTATTTTTTTTCTGCTCACTTGGTATGTGCTCACGAGTAAAGATGCAAGTGAAGGCGTCACTGTGCCCCAAGTAGCTAAATTAATCTGCCCTTCCCTGAAAACCCTGTTTAGCCCACAGCTTGACAGCATGGTTTTAGAGAGAAGAGAGAAGATTGCTGTCATGCCCTCTGTGTTTTCTGTTCACTATGAGTGGTGCAGCCCAGGTCACAGTGGTGATCTGCACCGTGCAAGAAGTAGCACAATGCCTTTTGGCCTTTGCGTATTTATAGACTCATGGAATGCTCTGTGTTGGAAGGGGCCTCTATGAGGAACCTGTGACAGTGCTTCCCTGCCCTTAATATTAAAAAAAAGATTCCTAACATAAGTTCTCTTAGTTTAAAACCATTACCCTTGTCCTATTCCTATAGGATCTGCCAGAAACATTTCCCCCATCTTTCTTATAAGCCCCCCATTAAGTACTGAAAGGCCATAACAATTTTTCCCTCGGGCCTTCTTTCTACAGGCCCAACAACCCAAATACTCTCAGCCTTTCTTCATAGGAAAGGTGTTCCAGCTCTGATAATTTTTGTGGTCCTCCTCTGAACCCACTCAAGCAGACCCATGTCTTTCCAGTACTGAGGACTCCAGAGTTGCACACAGTACTTCAGATGGGGTCTCATGAGAGTGAAGTGGAAGGGCAGAATCTCCTTTAATCTGCTGGCCATGCTTCTTTTGATGCAGCCCAGGATGCCATTGGCCTTCTGGGCTGCAAGTGCACATTGCTGGCTTGTGTCCAGTTTTCATCCATCAGTATCTTATCCTGTCCACTAACGTAGTCACTCTGGAGAAGGCTACTGCCTGTTTTGGAGTTCATTAGGAGGAGAGACTGAGTTCACTAGGAGGAGAGACTGAGGGAGCTGGGGTTGCTTAGCCTGGAGGAGACTCAGGGGTGACCTTATTGCTCTCTACAACTACCTTAAGGAAGGTTGTAGACAGGCAGAGGTTGGTCTCTTCTCCCAGGCAACCAGCACCAGAACCAGAGGACACAGTCTCAAGCTGCACCAGGGGAGGTTTAGGCTGGAGGTTAGGAGGAAGTTCTACACAGAGAGAGTGGCCATTGGAATGGGCTGCCTGAAGAGGTGGTGGAGTCACCATCATTGGAGGTGTTCAGGAGCAGACTTGATGGGGTGCTTGGTTGCATGGTTTAGTTGATTAGGTGGTGTTGGATGATAGGTTGGACACGATGATCTTGAAGGTCTCTTCCAACCTGGTTCGGTTCTATTCTATTCTATTCTATTCTATTCTGCCGTGTGTTTCAGCAGTGATAGTGATGTCAGCATTCCTGCAGACTCAGAAGAAACATATTGTTCCTAATTTTTTTAAACTTCCTTCAATTTCATTGTATTTGTGTATGATTAAATTAGTAAACAGAGACATCAGTTGGTTTTTGTTACTACTTGATGACAGTAATAGCAGTACAGTACTATGCATCAAAAAAAAATAGAAATCTACTTGTTTTCAATCTCCACTGCTGTTGCCCTTAGCAGAATTCTGTGTTTGGTACCAGCTTTGAAATGAAGTGGCAAAACTGAAAGGACCTGTTATCTTGCTTGTATGCATTTATGCCCTTTTGTGCTTTCTTCTCACTGTATTTGGGGGAGGGGGTGTTGTTGTTTGTTTGCTTTAATCTTGAGGGATTTTTATTGAGTGGTCATTCCATGCCAACCTTTTCTGCAGCTCAGTTTCAGCTCACAAGCATAAGCTGTTAGTGTTCTTGAAAAGATAACCTTCTATTATTTAAATACTTCCTTATACTTCCTTTTTGAACATGTCACTTTGTATATTTACTAGTGTTGATTCCTTAATTGTAAATATTATCAGATTAAAAGAGAGAAATCTGCTATTTTTTAAAGATATTTTGTCAGAATAGTAATCTAATTTCCCTAAAGACCTAAGTGTACTTAAAAGGCACTGGTAATTGTTACATTGTCTCTTAGGTTGGTTGGTTGTTTTTTTCTAAGTGATATTTATAACTCCACATTAAGATTTTGCCATTTCCATATGTAAAGTTTACATGGACTGTCATAGAACCTTAAAATGGTCCAGGCTGGAAGGGAGCTCAGAAGATCATCTAATCCAACACCCTCTGCAGTAAGCAGGGACATCCTCAAGTAGATTAGGCTGCCCAGAACTCCATCGAGCCTCACCTTGAATATCTGCAGGGAAGGGGCCTCAACCACCCCCCAGGGCAACCTGTTCCAGTGTTCCACCACCCTCAGTAAAGAACTTGTTCCTAACATCCAATCTAAATCTGCTCTTCTCTAGTTTGAAGCCATTGCCCCTCATCCTGTCACTGCAGGCCATTATTAATGGTCTCTCTCCATCCTTCTTGTAGGCCCACTTCAGGTACTGGGAAGCTGCTACTAGGTCTCCCCAGAGCCTCCTCCAGGTTAAATAACCGCAGCTCCCTCAGTGTGTCCTTGTAACAGAGGTGCTTCAACCCCCTAATAATTTTCATGTCCCCTCTCTGGACATGCTCCATCAGGTCCTCTTCTGTCTTTCTCTTCTGTAGAATAATACAACTGGCCACATCTCTAAAGGGTATTTATCAACCTACACAAAAGTAAGAGAGGGAAAGAAGAGATTGACAGAAAACTGGCTGGTTTTATACACTTACAAGTCTCTCTCTGTTTTAACAGGTGAAAAACCATTTGAATGTCCCAACTGCCATGAACGTTTTGCAAGGAATAGCACACTCAAATGTCACCTGACAGCATGTCAGTCTGGAGCTGGAGCTAAAAAGGGAAGAAAGAAACTGTATGAATGTCAGGTGGGTAATGGAACTAGCAGAGTCTGAGGCTAGATACCTCCTTTCTGTGCTGAGACAATGTGGGAGTACCAAGCAGAAAAGTCAGTGAGTGTGGGCTTATGTCTCAAAGACCTACTTTTCATGAAATAAATATAAGGATCCAAATAACATCCACAACATCCAAATAAATTCTTATATGTGAGTAGCTCCATCTAAAATATGGAACTACTGATAATGAGCTTCATACTTGCAATTCTTATGTGTAGGTAAGTTTTAGCCTACAATTTACTGATCTTTCTGCTTCCTTTTCAACATTCTTGATGCACTGAGCCAGGCCCCTCGCAATTGTGAACATGCTTCACTGAAGTCCAAAATAGAAAGTACTATTTTATTTCCTGTTTTATTGTTCTTCTGTTTGATACCCAGTATAATGACTTTGTCTGGAGAGTCATTCCAACTTTTAAGAACTATCTGTAATGTCTTCTAAATAAATGTAAATGGCATAGATAAATAGGTAGGGTGCTTGATCACTACATGTAACTGACATTTGAAAAGCTATTCAGATAAATCTTACTTAGCTTTTAAAAGTTAGTTCTGAAAAGCTGAATAATAGAGCTGAGGTTGGTTGGTTCTTCATAGAAAGAGTGATTGGCCATTGGAATGGGCTGCCCAATGAAGTGATGGGGTCAATGTCTCTGGAGGTGTTTAAGAAAAGACTGGATGAGGCACTTAGTACCATAGTTTAGTTGATTAGATGGTGTTGGGTGATAGGTTGGACTTGATGATCTCTGAGGTCTCTTCCAACTTGATTGATTCTGTGATATATTGATACCACATAATTTCACAGATACTCTGAATATGGATTAGTGATTCTTCAGCCCACAAAAACTAAGCAATTCTTGGAGAAATTTTTGTTTAATTTTTTCTCTTTTTAGGACTAAATTTGCATAGTGTTCAATAAATAAATCTTGTCTCACTGAACAAAGAGGGGAAAAATAAAATTGTCTTCTGTCATTAGCACTTTTGGTGCTTTTCAGTGTCTGCCTTGCATGCTGAATTAGGCTCCATGCAGCAAAAACAATAATCATGTGCTTGGGCATTACCAACAGTCATTACCTTTCTATATGACTAAGTAACTTATATACAAGGCTAGTATTTTAAGAAGTGTATGTGCACCTTCTAGAGAAAATATCAGCCCGGTAGCAAAAGCAGCATGGCATTACCATCACAAACCTGGTTTTGACAGACTTCAACAGCAAAGGCCTGCTCTTGAGTTAGTCCCTGTCAGATATTCTGTTATCCTTCTGTGCTGCTGCTGCAAATTATGAAAAGATGGAACACTGTTTCAAAACTACTTGCCTGCAGTTAAGGGGTGTTGAAATGTGTGCTTTGTGAAAATAGTGTCTGCAATGGAGGCGGTACCTGGAGCTGGAACAGTTGGCACTGTTTAACGTAGTGTATCTTTTGTTTCAGGTTTGTAACAGTGTGTTTAACAGCTGGGATCAATTCAAAGATCACTTGGTAATACACACGGGTGACAAACCCAACCATTGTACTTTATGTGATTTGTGGTTTATGCAAGGCAGCGAGCTAAGAAGGCATCTCAAAGAAAGGCACAGTATTGAAGAACAAATAATAGCAGAAGAGCCTCTTCCCGTGGAAGCTGAACCGGTTACATCAATGACTATAATAGAACAAGTGGAACAAGTCCATGTCCTTCCAGTAATTCAGGTGCAAGTGGATCCTGCACAGGTAACTGTGGAACAGATGCACCAGGATCTCATACAGGATAATCAAGTGAAAGGCACACAGATAGATGAACTGCAAGAACAGGTGCAAATCAGTTACTTAGAAGTTGAACACATTCAGACTGAACAAGGTGCAGAAGTTCATGTGGAGCAGTTACACGTTGAGCATGTAAATCAAATACAGATGGAAGAAGTACAGGCAGAACTTATAGATGGAACACACCTGGAACAAGTAGAATATGAAAGCATTAATCAAGGAGAAGCAGAAGAACCTGAAAAAATACATGATGCAGATAAGGAAAATCATGAACGAGCTGAAGACTTGAAAGCTCAATTAGTGGACACACAGAATGAAAAGGAGAATGACTAGGACAAATAAACCACACCGCAGGTTTAGGATTGGAATACCAAATTATATTTTTTTGTTAACTTTTACATTGGTTTTTGAACTGTCAGTGGTCACCTTTCCAATATGCTATCCTATGGAAGCTGGTCAAGTGGACCAAAATTATCTTTTTTTCGTGCACAACTAAACTTAGTCCATATGTCAAAAATAACTTTCCCATTCATGTAAAACCATGGAATAGAAACTACCATAGATGTGGTATCCTCAGCTTTCTGAGGATTTTACTAATTAATAGCTTGTATTGTTCTTGCCCCATCCCTGGATATATGTAAGAGTAACTTCACCT
This sequence comes from Colaptes auratus, assembly GCA_015227895.2. NCBI lineage: Eukaryota > Metazoa > Chordata > Aves > Piciformes > Picidae > Colaptes > Colaptes auratus. Next base: position 25,039,894 of record CM026897.1, read on the forward strand.
CTTCACCTCTTGCAATAGAGGAAAACTTGTTACAGATTTGCAGGATGTCTGTGGCAGAAGAATCAGTAAAATTTAGTGGGGTTTATTGTAAGTGGCAGTTGGGTACCTGTGAATTTTTTGGACCACACTGCTGCATCATAACTGTGTTCTCTAACTTTCAGGTTAGGGAAAAACATTGTTCTGGAGCCTCTGAACACAAAAATTCTGTGCCTTTTAAAATACTGACTGGTTAAATTTCCACTAAGTTCTTAGTGTGTTCAAGAACTAGTTCAGTAAAAGGCAGTGTAGGCAATGTTATAGTGCTTTATGTTTTTGCTTACAATTGTCAGCTATCAATTTATTATTTTTTTCATTAAATTTAGAAGCAGATGGCTGGGGGAGTAGAAAGATTCTACATGCAGGCAGCCCAACACTCTAGAAAGGACAATTTAAAATAGGGAAAGGTGGTAGGATGTGTAATAAACATGAGCTGGAAGGAACTACCAGCAAACTCATTTTTTGAATTGTCATTTTTTTTACATGAGTATATTTAATCATAAATATAGAGAAGACTTGTCTATATGGCATCAGATTCCCGTTTTTTGAAACAAATTTGGACATGCCGCAAATGCATACTATGTATAAAACTAAAAGCCATAAGAATGAGTGCTGATCTGTGGATTGAAACACAGGAGTGTAAATAATCAATATTAGACAATAAAACAATACCAACCGTGAAATGTTGCATTATTTTTTCTAATCCAATAAATGAAGAACAACTGAGTGGCTGGCAATTACAGTGCCAGCTCCCAGTGGTAAGAATCAATCTCATGTTTAATAAGATAATAGCTTTTTACTGTAAAGTTAAGATTTGTTTAGGAATTATTGTCTAGCTCTGTGTTTGAGGATGCTAAGGACTTCTTAATTACTGCTTTGAGATTAGAGGTGCTCCACACTTCTGAAAAACTTTCTATTCAAAGCCTTAACTGAAGGGAAGAACTATTGCAAAGACACTCCCTAATGCTTTTGGTAATCATGTAGTTCTTAGTTGAAATCAGGCTTCTCTATTCCATGTTCTCCAAATGCAGAATTGTTTCCTGGGATTTGTGCTATATTTAGTCTTGTTCAAACTTATTCTTGTGTTTTTGTCATAGCCTTTGACAAACAGTTGCAAAACAAAGATGGATCTCAATTAAAATTTCAAACAATTTCTTTAACATAACTTTCATTCTTTATTTATTATGTTTCGTGTTTTCTAAGATGCAAGTAATATGTGATGAGTTTCTGTGCAGGGGAAAGAGTGTGGCCCAATGTTAATCATGAAAGTAAAGACTGGTTATTGTATTTATACCTGGCTTCTGAGAAGAAGCTCATCTTTTGATAACACAGAGGGGACAGGCTTGCTTGCTTAGCTGGATAGCTCTTAATTTTTTTATATATTTGTGTATATAGACCCAATGTCTGGCTGTGTGTCTAACCACTGCAACTAACTCCTAGATGTAGGCTATTGGTAGCACAACTGTGGTCTGGTAAGCATGGCTGAGCTCTTTCTTTGTGTTTGCCCTTCTCAATAGCAGTTTGTTAATTCAGCGGGACAGAAACAGTACTCTGCTGTTGCACCCAGTGCTGCCCCATACAGGCTTCCACTGAGCCATGGTGGGACCATTGCCTTCTCACCCTGTGAGGGGCAGGGTGAAAGGCTTTCCTTAAGCAATAACTCAGCTGGAGGGCCTCTCTCTTTTCATCCTCTCTTCTTTATTATTTGCTTTCCAGATGTGTGAAGCCCAGATTGCTCCCACTGCTCAAGTTTGTTTATCCTTCCTTACTTCAACAGCTGATACTGGGGGAGGGAAGATGAGGGAGTTGGAAGCTCTGGCTGCTGTCTAGAATGACCACTTCACCATCCTTTTTCTGTCCCAAATGTCTGTATTGACACACAGACCTCTCTGAACTCTCTATTACATACACACTGTTGGAGTTCTTCCATCAAATACATATATACTGCCAGTCCCCAGAGCCATGTGTTAGCTTGCAATGGGGCGTGCTTGAATTTATGCTCAATGAAACTGTACAGCTAAAGAACAGGTCTAGGCAGTGAGAAATGGAAAAGTGAGACTGAAAAAAAAACCCACCACTACCACCATGAAGTGTGTCTAGATGCAAAATAAAATTGAACATCAAATTGAATCTGAGATTGTAGATTCATATGTTATTCATGAGAGGCCATAAACTATTTCTGAAATTAGAGCAGGAAGGGGAAAGGGAACTGATCAATAGTTTGATAAACAGACAACATTAAAAAAGGCTTATGAGGATGAAGTTGGATATGAAGCATGGCCAACAAGCTGAGGGAGGTGATTCTGCCCTTCTGCTCCACTCTTGTGAGACCCTGTGCACAGCGGGATCAGCTCTGAGGTCTTCAGTGTAAGAAAGGCAGAGGAGGGCTACAAAGATGATCAGAGGGCTGGAGCACTTTCCATGTGAGGAGAAACTGAAAGACAGTTGTGGTTGTTCAGCCCTGGAGAACAGAAGGCTCCATGGAGACAGACTCTTGCAGCCTTTCAATACTTAAAAGATTGTCCCCATCCTTCTTATGAGTCCTCTTTTAGCAGGACCTGCGGTGATAGGATAAGGGGTAATAGTTTTAAACTAAAAGAGGGTAGATTTACACAGAATCACAAAATGTTTGGGGCTGGAATGGACCTCAAAAGATAATCTAGTCCAACCCCCCTGCCAGAGCAGGATCACCTAGAGTAGATCACACAGGAACGCATCCAGGCGAATGTTGAGTATCTCCAGAGACTCCACAACCCCCCTGGGCAGCCTATTATAGTGTTTCATCACCCTTGCAGTGAACACTTTTTTTTCCTCACGTTATGTGCAACTTCCTATGCCTCAACTTCCATCCATTGTCCCTTGTCCTGTCATTGGGCATCACCAAGAAGAGCCTGATTCCATCCTCTTGGCACTCACCCTTTACATATTTATAAAGATTAATAAGTTTGGATTTAGAATTTGTATTAGTAAGATTAAATTTTTTTACCATGAGAGTGGCAAGACACTGGAACGTGCTGCCCAGGGCAGTTACAGATGCCCCTTCCCTGAAGTCTTCAGGGCCAGGTTGTATGGGGCTTTGAACAACCTTACCTAGTGGAATGTGTCCTTGCTCATGGCAGGGGAGTTGGACTAGATGATCTTTAATGTCTCTGACCTAAAACATTCAAGGATTCTGTATTGGTCATTCGTGAAGTGGCCACAAGAGGTGAATTGTGCAGCCTCTGTTTTGCCTGCCTACAGCACAAGTTTTAATGGTGCTCTTTTGCACAAATTATATAATGTATTCTTTTCAGTGAGGGAACATAAGGTGTTTAATTTGGTTGCTTCAAGACCGAACTATGTGTTGAAAATTGAAAATGTAATGTTTTGTTGATGTTTGTCATTTTTGTTAAACTGTAGTGTTTGCTGCTAGGAATTTTTTGTTTTTTTTTTTTAAAGAAAGCATCCTCTTTAGAATGAAAATACCCATCATTTGTAGCTTGTCAAACAACTTCCAGCTGAGGCTGGTACAGCAGAAGCTGGAGCACCATCCTGGACCTACCCCAGCTTCAGCCACAGCTGGATGCAACTTGGTCAGTGTGCTTGTGTTTGCATTCGCACTATGGCTTTGTGTACGTAGTGTGATGGCCGTGTAGCTCCCTGGTACTTTTTGCCTGCCAGGTGTTTGTTCTGCCTAGAGTCTTGACATCTGTCACTCTCTGCTGGACCTTATCTATCCCATTCTTTTAAATGAGGGCTGGAGGCTTTTCGAGGAAATATTTTTGGTACCGTTAAAACCCTTGAGGCAAAGGAGGTGCGGCGTTGCGCCCCCCCGCTTCGTGCCTCAAACGTGGGGTCAGGGGTACCCGGGCCGGGCGGCGCGACGTGCGTGCGGGGGGGCCGTTCCTGCCGGCCAGAGCTTGTCCCGCCGCCGGCGCTGTCCAAGGTTTGGTGGCAAGGGCTGCTCCGGAGTCACCTCAGCTCCCACTGCCGCCAGCTCCCTCAGCCGGGTCGCCAGGCGCAACATAGGCTCCCGGCCTCTCCCGAGGGCAGAGAAGAAGAGCGGTGGGGCGGGGAGGCCCGTCCCCGCCGCGCGAGTGGAAGGGAGGCGGGCAAATGGCGGGCCGTCTGACAGGAACAAATGGCGGGCGACCCGCAGGGTCTGCAGGGCTGCGGCGGCGCTGAGGTCCGCGACCCGGGTCTGGGCCGCAGGAAGGGGCGGTGAGGCCTTGAGGCGCTGGGGCTGGAGGCAGCGGCAGGGAGCCGGCTTTCAGGTACCTGCTGTTACAGCGCAGCCGAGTCTGTTAGCCTTTGCCAAGGCGAGCAGCTTGTATTTCTGTGCCTCCTTGCACTTTAACCGGGGGTCGGCGGTGCTGCGGGGAAACTGCTGCCGATGTGATCGAGCCTACCTTCGAGCTGGAGGAGTTTTAATAATTTCAGTAATACTTTGTCCCTGCTGCTTTGATTTGTGTATTGTCTGAGGGAAGTATACTGGCTAAAACCCATTTTTCTCGGTAAAGTTACTGGTGTAACGTCCCACTTTTTTTTCTAGCTTAGCCCTTTCTTCAGACTAACTGGAATAAGGTGTTTCCCACTGTAACTTGGCGAGCAGGGCTGTGGGGCCGGAGCAGAGCCGCCCACGAAGCCGGGTGGCAGGGCCTCAGAGTAGGGGCATTTAGTGCCCAAATGGAGCAGGCAAGAACGGACCCCATCTGGGTAGGTTGTCGTTATTGTTTAAGGTTATTTGAGACATTTGTGTTTTATCTGACAGCCCCTTCTTATGCTAGGACTAACTGGTGCCTAAAGCCAAAATATTTTCAGTCTGAGAAATCCCGTATTGTGTTTAACATAAAAAATACATGAGTAATTCCATGGAAGAAGCCAGGACATACTTATGTGTTTTCTGGGTTGGGTGTTATTCTTTACATAGGGTAATCTCCTCATATGGCCTTATAAATGGCTGGCACAGTTACTGTCAAACATGTAACATCAGATGTCATCAGACATTGGCAGTTTGGAGATTTTCTACTTTAAGGCTGTAGACGACATTCGAGTTGATTCGCACTAAATAGATTTTGTTGACATCATGGGTGGGTGCACATGTGTTACAGCATGTTCAGATTGTGCTCTGCCACAGTTCAGGAGGAAAACTAAAAACAGGTATTCATTTTCAGAGAGAGAAGAGTGTTTGTACATGTAAAAAAACAATTTACAAAGTATCACTCTGTCAAAAAGGTTCCTTAAATTGCATATATAGTATTATTTTCTTACACTGGCTCATTTCTTTATTTTCTCAGTTCTAAAGCAGCTCCAGGGTCTTAGCAATCCCATGGCTATAAATGAGTGTATAATTTGGTTGATTTTATTTCTTCTAACTACTTAAATACTATCATCCATCTTCTCGTACCTTTAATTCAACACACACTTCTCAAAATACGGTATTATTCCACAAATAGGTGCAAGGACCTTGGGACTTTAGTTGATCCTAGGTACCTGGTCTGTTTGGGAATTCAAAACTAAAGATAGCTTGAATGTGAGGGGTTTACTAGTCTTAGTTACTTGTTTGTGATATTTGAGAGTGTTGTTTTAAAAACTGCAGCTTATGAGGTAGTTTTTAAAACATCCAGTTGTGGGGTCCTTGGCATTGTCATATGAAACTATTCAAAATTATTTTGGAAACACTGCCTGCAATACTGCAAATATGAATAATTCATTACAGTACAGTCTTATACAGTGATTCTGTTTTGAAGACAAGCTGTGCTGGAAAAGAATTGTTTTTCCACAAGTTAGCCACAATACAATAAATTAACCTTTTGCTGAAATGGATTTTACTTTGGGTCCTGTAGGTTGAACTTCATGAGAGTATTTTCAGTGTTTCACCATTGGGGAAATTCTGTGCTTTTCGTGGTGGAGCTGTTAGAATTTCCCTCTCCATGAGAGAGAGTACTGACCCAAGTGGATATGGCGTCATAGCAACTGTAGCACTTTGGGTGAAGCACAAGTTGCAGAGGTGGTTGTAAAATTAGTGTTCAAAAGATGCTCTTTGCAGAGGAAATTGCAGGGTTTGTGCCTTTTTTTTTTTTTTTTTTTTCTTAGAAGAAGTTACAGTGTGGTAGGAAACACAACAAATGAAAGCATAGACATTTGAACCATACCGATGAGCAATGGGATTAGCTCCTTACAAGTGTAAACAGCACATAACTTTTTATGGCCAATTTTGGCCTCCGATATTACCCCAGAGCCGTAGAAGTCTGGAGGGTTTTCTCCTCTTCCTGATTTTTACTATGAGGCCGTAAATCAATTTCAAGCTTTGAAACTCTGAGCTAAAATTGAGAAAACTCTCCAGCATGCTGCTCAGTGTTTGGGAAAAAAAGTAGTCTTTCATGCATAAACATCTCTCTTTTAGAACCTTGGCAAATATTGATTAGCTCAGACTCTGACTGTTCCTGTAAAGTAGTTAAATGGTTTGGGATTTGTTGGTTGGGTTTGGTGGGGTTTTTTGTTGGTTGGTTGGGGGGTGTTTGTTTGGGGTTGGTTTGCTTTTATTTTTTTCTGTACTTTCTTATTATTGCATGGAGTAAATAACTGTAAACAAGCAGTAGCAGAACGGAAAACACTATCCAAGTTCCTGGGTTTCCTGAAGCATAAAACCAAAGACAACTCTGTGAGGAAAATAAGTTACTGAGAAAGATAACTCCAAAATGGAAATCAGTGTGTCCCTGGCTTAAAATATAAGAGCACTCTGCCCAGTGTGGGAAGCATAGGGCAACAGTCACTTCCGATTTATAAAATAAACGCGTATTTGCACATTCAGTACCCTGGAAAACTGAGGGGAAAACACGTTTTTTAAGATATTATACATTTCAGATAAGATCCAAGGATGAATAGAATAGAATAGAATAGAATAGAATAGAATAGAATAGAATAGAATAGAATAGAATAGAATAGAATAGAATAGACCAGGTTGGAAGAGACCTTCAAGATTATCGCGTCCAACCTATCATCCAACACCACCTAATCAACTAAACCATGCAACCAAGCACCCCATCAAGTCTCCTCCTAAACACCTCCAATGATGGTGACTCCACCACTTCCCCAGGCAGCCCATTCCAATGGGCGATCACTCTCTATGAAGAATTTCTTCCTAATATCCAGTCTAAACATCCCCTGGTGCAGCTTGAGATTCTGTCCTCTTGTTCTGGTGCTGGTTTCCTGGGAGAAGAGGCCAGCCCCTGCCTGTCTACAACCTCCCTTCAGGTAGCTGTGGAGAGCAATAAGGTCTTCCCTGAGCCTCCTCTTCTCCAGGCTAAGCAACCCCAGCTCCCTCAGCCTCTCCTCCTAGGGCTTGTGTTCCAAACCCCTCACCAACTTTGTTGCTCTTCTCTGGACACATCTAGCATTACATCTAGCATTTGTTCATAAGATAAGCCTCTCTTTCTCTCTGGTTGTGAATTGGTGTACTGAACTGCAGGGAGTGTTGTCAATCTGCAATGTCTGTGCTAGTGATAAGTCTTGTTAATGCTGCATGGGATACATTTTCTGCTGGTTGTCATGACAACCATAAATCCATGCAGCTGTACAGCAGTGTGATAATCCATGCAGTTTAATCCAGTTTCCAGATTAGAGAACAGCTGGTTTAAACACCCTCTATTCCTTTCTCTGAAAATAGTCTGGAGTCCAACCCATGCAGCCCCAAATCCTTAGGAAAGACACGGTGTTAGACTATGGAGCAATTTGTTACTGTAATAGCAGTGTCTGACTTAGTTTTAATGTCCCAAAATTAATATTTTTCAGGTGTTTATAATAAAACATTGTTCTCAGTCTAATTAGTATGTAATACATGTTATAGAGAGTTTTAATCCCACATTAAGATAATCAGGTTATTGCAGTATGCAACAATGAATGCTGATGCTGTCATGACTTTTAAAGCTTCCATTGCATTTATCATAGTATCATAGTGTCAGTCAGGGTTGGAAGGGACTACAAGGATCATCTAGTTCCAACCCCCCTGCCATGGGCAGGGACACCCTACACTAGATCAGGCTGGCCAGAGCCTCATCCAGCCTGGTCTTAAACACCTCCAGGGACGGGGCCTCAACCACCTCCCTGGATAACCCATTCCAGGGCTTCACCACTCTCATGGTGAAGAACTTCCTCCTCACGCCTAGTCTGAATCTCCCCACCTCCAGCTTCATTCCATTCCCCCTAGTCCTATCACTACCTGATAGCCTGAGAAGTCCCTCCCCAGCCTTCTTGTAGGCCCCCTTCAGATACTGGAAGGCCACAATGAGGTTACCTCGGAGCCTTCTCTTCTCCAGACTTTCAGTCTGTCCTCATAGGACATAAGGAAATAGGAAAATGTGAATATTCCCCATTAAGTGACTGGAGCATGCTTGAAAACTCAATCTGGCATCAAACAGCCAGGAAACCTAGTCCTGGTCTGAAATTATCCTCTCTTCTAGATCCCTCTTCCATTATTTTGCAATTACTATGTTATTACTTCCATAATTTTTCCTAGTTTGCTGAGGTGTACTAATGAACTTGAGTGTTGTGACAGCTTTCATGAAGTCAAGGTAACCCGGCTCAGTTCACATGTTCACAGATTTCATAGACTGCATTGGGTTATAGGGAACCCTCAAATATCATCTTGTCCCTGCTCACCTTCAACTAAATCAGGCTGCCCAGGGCCACATCAATCTTGAATCAATCTCCAGGGACAGGGGCCTCATCCACATCCCTAGGCAGCCTGTTCCAGTATTTTACCACTCTCATTGTAAAGAACTTCCTCCTTATGTGCCACCTAGATCTACCCTGCTCCAGTTTAAAGCCATTGCCCCTTGTCCTATTACTACAATCCCTTTTAAACAGTCTTTCCCCAGCCTTCTTGTAGGTCCCCCTGAAGCCTTCTCTTCTCCAGGATGAACAGCCCCAGTTCTTTAAGAGAGGTGCTTCAGCCCTCTGATCACCTTGGTGGCTCTCCTCTGGACCCACTCCAGCAGGTCCATGTCTCACTTGTGTTGGGGACCCCAGAGCTGGAAACAGTACACCAGGTGAGATTTCACCAGAGCAGAGTGGCAGATTCACACCTCTCGACCTGCTGGCCATGCTTCTTTTGATTCAGCCCAGGATGTGATTGGCCCTCTGGGCAGTAAGTGCACATTGTTGGCGCATGTCCAGCTTCTCATCCACCAGTACCCCCAAGTCCTTTTCTCTAAGGCTGCTAGCAATTTCATCATCCCCCAGCCTGTATTGATATCAAGGGTTGCCCAACCTAGGTGCACTTGCCTTGCACTTTGCCTTATTTGGCCTCATGAAATTCTCCTCAGCCTCCCTCTCCAGCCTGTCCAGGTCCCTTCAAGGTATCCTTTCTGAGGTGCTGTATTTATATAAATGACAATCCTCTCTTCCACAATAGTCCCATAGATAGTGTTGTTTTCTATACAGCACAGTTGAAAGAATCATCTTTTCAGTGTTCTGGAGGCATTGACTGCACTGGTGGTTTATCTTCTCTGCCCTGCTCGGCCACTGTAAACTGAATTAACTCTAGTCTGAGATGAACAGCACAAAATTGTGCCAGCAGTTATAGAGGGAGACTCCAGCAGTGCTTCTCATTTTCAGTTTTGTTTCTGTACACAACAGAGTTGTGTAGATGATTTTTGTTCTGATTGGTTACCGGTTCCACAGAATCCTGACTTAGAAACTTGGATTTGTAGAAATGAGGTTGAACAGTTGCTGTCACCTCATACCCAAGTCTGGTCCTGAATTTAGAAGGTACAAGTATTACACTGTAGAATTGAGCCTGGGGTTCTGTTCTTAAGTTCCCCTTCTCCAGCCAAGAATGGCAGAATTGCTCTATCTGAAGGAGAGTGATTATGATGCTTACCAGCATTAATAAATGTCACATTTTAAAAGAGCAGTTATTGCTTAAATCCCAGTGGCTCATTTTCATTAGCATTTAATAGGGGAAAAGTGAAACAAATAGGAGAATCAGGAATGAACATTAGGAAACTGTTTATACTTTTGCTGTTCCAGCCTGATGCTAAACCCTAAAAGTCCTCTTTTTACTTCCCATTCTGCCACCTTCCTCGGGGTGTCATGCTGCAGTGTGTTCTGGTGTCCTTGGGCTGCTCTCCCCAAGGCTCCTGAGGCTGCTTCTGTAGGCAGCTCTTTCCACTGCATTTTCCCACAATGTGTTTGCTTCACCCACAAAGCATGCAGATGTCACTGATCTCATAACCATGTTAATAATTGTTCATAAATAAATGTAAGCTTTTTTCGCTTGACCTTAAGCAAAAAAAAACCCCAACATTCCTGAAGTGCTTAACTTAGATCTGTAAAGTGCAGAAGACCTGCTGTCAGCTGTTAGTATAAGGTTTTCCTCTGTAAATTGCTCTTGATGCAGATCTTTCATCCTCGTATCTTCATCATGCCAAACCTGTACCCTTTTTTTACAAACAGACTGTCCATCATTTTGCTCACACAGCTCCTGCACCATATGGTGAAATCACCTCTTAGTTTTTGGTCTAGGTTTAGCCTGTATCCAGGGCTAAACTACTGCAGTAACTCTGTCACCAAATAACCCCTCCCCAGCAGAGAGAGGGAACTGGCTTGGAAAAAGGTTTAATGAAACAGCAAAGCTGGTAACAAAGCAAATGAAAACTATACGAAGTTATACTCAGCCTAGCAAGTGTATAGCAGTCACAATACACAGGAAACCAGTTCACAGGAACACCCCATCCTCGGCAAACTTCTCCCTTTGTAATGAGTGTGGTGTTTATGATACAGGATACACCTGTGAGCCAAATCAGCTCAGCTGTCCTGGATGGTTCCAAACTGCTTAATGGCCTCAGCCCAAGCCTAGCCTAGGATTCTGTCTCAGCAAATTGAGGACAGTTTACCACTGCACCCCTGGGCCAGAGAGTGGTGCCTGGAATGAGTTCAGGTGAAGGGTCAGTCACTGGATACTCCCTTGGGCCTGTTGCTGTAGTAGCTGCCTGACTCCATGAGTCCATGGACCACCATGTGCAGCAGCTAGGCCTGTGTTTGCTCTCTCAGCACTAGTATTCAAATCAGCATAGTATTTTACTCTTAATATTTTTTTTCTATTTCATAAGTAAAAAATGCATCAGCATTGGTTCCTCTGGGATGGTGCTAGGCTGCGAACACTTTAATTGTAACTATAGGTTTGCAACATATTTGGATATACCTACTTTTCAGGCAACTATCACCCAGTTAAAATGGTGTTTCTCTTGAGCCACTGTACTTATAGATGATCTTGGTGGGTTTTTTTATATTTTTTAAGTGTTGGTACTCTTTACATACTTGTCTTTGCCTACATGGTTTTATTCTATGTAGTTAGTATTTGACATTTGGAAATACCCTGACGTGTACTACTGTGATTGCCCCTAGCCCAAGTTTCAGTTGCAAAGGGAAGGGAAGCACGGGAAACAATGACATCGTTCAGTGTTTGTTCTTAAATTCTTGAGTTTAGATTTACAATATCTTGGAGTTTTCTTCCTAAGAACAGGGTGGAGAGAGAAAACATTTCTCAAACAATTGTTTTAATTCTCTGCCTGTAGTGCTGAGATGTGCATTTCTCATGAGTCTTAATAGAAACACAGTGTTTTGGGGGCAAAAACCTTGAAGGTTTGTGAACACAATGGCAGCTGTTCCATATTTTCCATTTTAGTAGCTTCTCATTAGTGTTACCTTCATAAAGACCATCATTTTCAAGACAAGAAAGTGCAAGATTGCAGGTGTTAATAATGTGTGCAGGTTGACTGGTTAAAGAGCAAATGGCATCTTCTGTGCTTGCTTCTTGTTTAGGCCTATGCTGTAGAACTCTATTCCTTCCTGAACAGCACAGCCTTGGGATGAGCCAGGCAGTAAACCTCTTCAGACTTAATGCTTACTCTTAGTGGTGCACAAGGCTTTTTGAGCTACCAAAGAGCTTGCCACAGGGACAAAGGGATTTGAGTTCCCCAGGAATGATCAGCTACTCTGAATATCATGCTTTCAACTCTTGGGAAGAGCTGTAAGGCTCTGAGAACTTGGTTCTTGTCATATAGTCCATAGTTTGTTTATGTGTGGCAGTATTGCATAACTACACTACCACACTCCAAAAAAGTACTGGAGATCTTTGAGTCTGTGTGTGTTATAGCCTTCTGCTTGGAGGGAACCATATTCACTGTAGGATTCATTTGTGCTCCTGCAGCAGGGGGGGAAGACAGCTGCACTCTCATCCTTAAGGACTTACATTATCCCTGGAATTTCTGCAAGTGTCATCTAGAGGCTGAGGATGCACTTGGTGTGCTCTCCTGAGGTTGGGAACATTGACAATATCTTGAAAACTGCTGAAATACTAGCAGGATCAGATTCTAAATAAACATCAAAGGAAAGCATTTCAGAAGTGATGCTAATGCAAAATGTCTGCGCTTCCGTAGCATACCAGTGTCTGATTTTTGTTTTAAGTTGAAGTGTAATGAGTTCCATTTGGTGGAGGAGATGTCTTTTGACAGTAGTTCAGTTGTAATTGACACTGACAACTTCTTGCATCAGTAATGAAGATTTTTAATAATATTTTATTTCAGAACCTTCTTGCTTATTCTTGAAGGAGATATTGTAGTTTTGCTTTACTTTTGATTTTTAAATGCCCAGGAATGGTTTACAGATTCAATTCTCTATTGTGTCTATGAAAATTTCTGGCGTTCTTTATGGAGAGGTTCGGTGTGTGGGGGATGTAGACTTGATGCTGGCTTCTTGATGGATTTTTTTTCTGGTTCTTATGTTGAATACTACCATGATCAAAGCGGCAAATGACTATACCATTGCCTTTGGAGTAATTAGTGGTACCCACAAATTTAAAAATAAGAGACAAAAATGGATGAAGTTCATTCTTCTAGTAAACAGTGATAAGAAACTGCTCATTCATGCCAGCCCTAAGATTATAAGAATAATCTCTTTCCAGTCCTGTTGAGCTCTGCATGTTGTCACCAGATTAAGTGGTGTGATTAGCTGGGTTTAAGTGCTAATTTTATGTAGAGGATGCAGAAGACATGCATTTTCTTTTTCTTTCTCACCTAATGTTGTGGCACTGAGAAGTGCTGCTGCTGTGGAGACAGGATTGTAGGTATTACTAATGAAAATTCAGACAGAGACCAGGCTTTGGAGGTACCAGAAGAATCTAATGATCTTTATGCTAGAGGAAAAAACCTTAGTGCCAACAAAGCAGGCAGCTCTAGCTCAAGACAGTGTTGACTCTGTTCATATGTGGTGCATCGTGAGGGAAAATTGAAGACAAGGTCGTGTGTATTCTGTGCTGCTTGCTGGAGAGTGGCATCCATCTCTGTAGGAGCTATCATGAGTCTGCTTCCCGGGAGTTTTCAGAACGATGTGTAGGAGGTCAAACAGGTCAAAATCCTGTCCTAGCTGTAAATACAGCTGTCACTGCAAATACTGCAGTTCTCTCTCTGTCTTCATTGATTTCTTTTCCGCTATCACTTTGTAATACTAAAACAATGTAATGATATTTGTAATGTGCTATGAAGAATAAAAACTTTTGGTCTTGAATTTATAGTTCTTTGCCATTCATATTTTTAATAATTGGGCCCTGGAAGAGTGCCCTTCTGAGGAAAAGAGTTGCCATTATAGCTTTGAGCTCAGTGGTGACACATCCATCACATGTGATCTTGGCCTTTTACTGCCAGAGGCTCTGGCCATGCCCAGGCTACCATCTTGTCCAGCACCTGACCAAGGCATGGAGTTTGTCATGAGAGAATGTGACCTCCTGGGTTGCAGCTGTGCATTGTTCAGATTTCAGGGCAACATTGAGCATTTCTGGTCCCTTGCTGGCCTCATGGTGTTAGGCTGCTCAGTCTGGAAAACCTGAACAGGCTGTTCCTCTGTATCTCTTGCTCCCACTTTCCCCTGTTCACAAAAACTGTTCTAGAAACCTTAACAAGCCTTTTAATTTAACATTTTGAAATGTGCCATCACTCAGACTGCAAGTGACACTGTAATGTGGTATTACATAACAATACCATTATGTATGTTATGTAATACCATAGACCCCACCTGGAGTACTGCGTCCAGTTCTGGAGCCCCTATTACAAAAGGGATCTGGAGGTGCTGGAACATGTCCAGAGAAGGGCCACGAGGATGATCAGAGGGCTGGAGCACCTCTCCTATGAGGACAGACTGAAGGAGTTGGGGCTGTTCAGTCTGGAGAAGAGAAGGCTCCGAGGTGACCTCATTGTGGCCTTCCAGTATCTGAAGGGGGCCTACAAGAAGGCTGGGGAGGGACTTCTCAGGCTATCAGGTAGTGATAGGACTAGGGGGAATGGAATGAAGCTGGAGGTGGGGAGATTCAGGCTAGGTGTGAGGAGGAAGTTCTTCACCATGAGAGTGGTGAAGCCCTGGAATGGGTTGTCCAGGGAGGTGGTTGAGGCCCCATCCCTGGAAGTGTTTAAGACCAGGCTGGATGAGGCTCTGTCCAGCCTGATCTAGTGTAGGGTGTCCCTGCCCATGGCAGTGGAGTTGGAACTAGATGATCCTTGTGGTCCCTTCCAACCCTGACTGAAACTATGAAACCATTGTGTTTTTAAAGTAATACTTTGTTTTTCTTGACAAAACCCTCATCCAATGCATTTTATAGCTTTATAATTATGATAAAGTGAAAAGATCTGTTGTGCTCAAGAAATTATCACCATTAAAGTGGTACAGACTCTTCTAATTTATTGACTCTCTAAACTTTGTCTTTTTTTTTAAATACTAATTATGAACCAGCTGCACTGATTGTTTTCCTGTTGCTTTCCCCCCCACTTTATAAAGAAAACAAAGCTAGAGAATTTTTTCCCTTTCATTGAGTTCTGTTGCATTCAGACTGCGCTATTTTCTTGTGTAGATAGAAGGCTGCTAGAAGAGGGCATATCATTAAGCAAATCCAGGAAAGATCAGTTAGTGAATGAAGTGCTAGAAGCATTAAATTGTCATCTGTTTAAAAACAAATTCCTATTTCATAACTTTAATATAAATACCTTATAAACCTTTCTGTGTGTCTATTGTTAGTTGCATTTCTGGATGTTAATCTGATATTCTCCTGCAGATTTCTTCAACGAGAAAATTGAGGGAAGGTGAGGAATTGGACTATCTTACCTTCAGGATTTTGGACTATGCAGTGTGAATGGTGGTTCTGAAAGTACACATGTAACTGCATCAGAGTGGGGGGGTGGATGTTTGCAGGGAAGATTGCAGTTTAAAGAGGTTCTGAGATTGCTTTTGTATATCTTAGCTTTTTATTTCATTAGTGAACCTATACTTCCTGAACTCACAGAATATAATTTGTATCTGTATAATACCATAGAGTTGGACTTAATTTCTATTTCTGCATGTTTGTCAAAAGCTAGTCCCCAAACATGAACACTGAATGTATTATTTTGTTAATATGTCTTAACTTTTGAGATGTTTCATGGTTTTATATGTAGTAAATTTTACACTCCAAATTTTTTTTAAACAGCAGTTCCTTTTCCATTTAATTTAATTAGAAAAATTAACACCAAGTGCTTTCCTAATGCTGCTGTAGTTTATTTAAGTCTTCAGTTTGACTTGGGGGCAGGGGGGAAAAGAAGAGAGATAGTCTGTGTTCCAGGACAGATGCTCAACAAATCTCAGTAAGATTAATATTCCTTGCTCAGGATCCTTAACGTGTGCCAGAGCAGCTGAAGCTGAGAGAGCAGTTCAATTCACAGTAAGCTATCTTGAATGTTGTTTCTTGCCATTATGCTGTTCCTTTCAATCCCAATTTCAAATATTTCAAATATCCTAATTTCACTTCTCACCCCAGTGAAAAGGGCATCTTTAATGGCAACATTTCTTTGATTTGTGTTTCTCTGATTACTTTATTTATGACCTGTAGGATGTTAAATAAGATCAGATTGCTTCCTGGTAAGCTTCTTGCTGAGTCTTGAAGACTTACTTTAAGCAGTTTTCAGAGGTTAGTTGAAGCTTCAGTGATTCTGGCAGGCTTGTGCTTATTCTCCTGCATGGCTCTGTGCCTGCAGACGTCAGGAAGGACATGCAAATAGCAGACCTAGAGGCAGGGCACTGGCTGATGCAGAGGGTCCTCAGTACGTGCTATCAGACGTGGGAGCCGGGCAGAGGAGCAGGGGGTCTGCATGGTAAGATGACCATGTCAGTCTGAGAAGGTGGCATGCTTATATATTGCTAGAGAAATATGACCAGGACTGTTTTCTTTTTCAGTGTGTTTTCTGGTGCCTTATAAAGATTTCAGCTCTAATTGTCAATTAGATTAAAAGTACAAATATGTCTTTCTATCTATTTTTTTTTCCTCTGAATGTTCTGGAAGTACTCAATACTGCCTTCATTTTAGGACATGTAAAATTGGCAAGGGCGTAGCTGTTGTCCCACAGCTATCTGCTCAAAGTGTCATTGGCTATTTTCTACTGGCATGTGTGCAATTAAGGCATACAATAGGTTAAAATAACAAAACAATATTTTAACACATCCAACCAAATTCTACCTAATTTTTCTCCTTCAGTTAGAAGATGTTTACATTCTTCTCTGAGTCACTGACTAAACGTAGCCTTCTCTAATTTCAAAAAAGGCAAATCTTCCCCTACACATAGCAATTACAATATCACTTTGAGGAGATAGCTCTTTAGCATTTGCAAAACCAAGCAAGCAGTCTTTATGATGTTGCTCCTTCATGGGTCCTGCTGCTTCTATGTGGGTATTGTATGTCTACATCTACACCTTCTTTTAGTCAGGCTTACTAATATAATTCCTGTAATTGCTAGTGATGATTCAAGATATATCTCAAATGTCTCAGATATTACATCAAAAACCTGGAAATGCCAGGCAGTGTGAAGTATGTTTCAGAGAGCTGTGCAGGATTTTTATCTTTCCAGATATGTATTTGGAACAGAATAGCAACTGTTTGTCTTCTTTCCAGATCCATTTAAGTATTACCTTGATCTTTTACTACTCAGTACTTTTGAGGAGTGCTTATATATTCATGCAACTGAACTTGATGACCTTAAAGAGGTAATCAGAGTTACTTGTATTTGCTAGAGCCCATCTAATAAGTATGTGTAGAATAGCACTATGAAACTGTGATAAATCTGAACATTTTCTGGTTCTCTTTGTATGGAAATGCATTTTAAGTTTCTCTTTCGAACAAGTAATGACAGAGTGCTTTTATTGCAGGCCATCTGCTTGGCAGTGCTTATCTGCCTAAACCACAGTAATTTTCCTGAAATAAGTAAATAAAAAAGTCACTGATTTCCTCAGTGATTTCAGTACTGCCTGCTTCTTCTAGTATAGCTTGCTTTTATCTGAATAATTGATTTTATTTTCTTTGAAAAACATATGAGTCAGATCATTTTTAGTGAAGGAATTGAATTAGGTGCATACTTTTTCATGTTATTTGTAAGCCTAATAAAGACTTTCTTGTGTCTCTGTTGCCTCAGAGTACATGTTCAATGGAAACTAGTTTTACCTTGGAAGAACATTTCCATGGCAAACTGACCAGTTTTCATTACACCTTGAGGAAGGAAATAAAAGAGACTATACAGGTTAAAGTTTCAAGAGGGTACATTTTATTTCAAAATTCAGTCAGATTTCAAATGAATCCCCATGTATTTCAAAGACCTGGTAAATAAATGGGTTGTACTAACAAATTCTTCTTTTGTCTTTGTTTTTCATGTGTTTCTGAAAAATTCAGAGACTAATTAATTCTCTAGCTATTTTTATCATGCAGTGTAGCAAAAAGATGAAAG
Organism: Colaptes auratus; assembly: GCA_015227895.2. Taxonomy (NCBI): domain Eukaryota; kingdom Metazoa; phylum Chordata; class Aves; order Piciformes; family Picidae; genus Colaptes; species Colaptes auratus. Next base: position 25,057,704 of record CM026897.1, read on the forward strand.
AGATATTCCCCTCTATGTTTTAATTTCTACTTTACAGGGTTTCATGTATTAGCTTATCATAGCTTGTGTTATGTTAATTGTTATGCATTAATTTGCTTTTCAATATAGCCCATACAGTCTGCAGACTGGATTTGATGTCAGAGTGCACCAGCTGGGCTGTACCAAACCTGTGCTGGCTTCAGCTCAGCTGGAACTGGGCGATTACACCTCAAAACTGAGGGCTCTGTGTTAGATGCTCTTCCTTGATGCTCTCACCCAACAGCTTGTTCCAGCCCATCATCAGGTAACACTTTTCAAAGGTTCATGGATGAGTGTGTGCCACATCCTCATGCCAGAATTTGTGTGAACTGTTAGTAGCCCTGCAAGGCTCCCCTGGCCTGCTGCTGTCATTCAGATGCTAGTACACATTGCCTGGCAGATGAGTGTGCTTATGCCAGTGCAGTCTGATGGTGCGTCTGCTGAGTGGCTCTTTGTGGGCCAGGTTGCGGCATTCCCTGGACACAGCCAGTGACTACCTATTAGATATCATAGTGACAACTTTTAGGGGTAGAACACCAATAGGGGTACACCTGTGGGTTTTTCCTCTATGTCTTCTCTCTGCACTCGGTGAGAAGGAATTTGGATTAAACAATCATGGGAACTTACTTGGAACTGTAAATATATGCCACAGTGACCTGTGCTGAGTGGTCCTTTCCATGCCTATGCCTGTCTCCCAACAGCAGCTCTGGAAACAGGCTAGTCAGGTAAGATCCATGTATGAGAGCTCAGGTATCATCAGGGAAATACCCATGTTTGTCTTTAGGGGTCCAAGCCAGAATAAATATAGGATCAACCCAAAAGATGGGGATTTCAGCCTTTCTGATCAGTTTGAGGGAGACATTTGATTAGGAACCCACTTGTATTCTGCTTCAGTATATATGATTAGGCCTATTAAACTTCCAAATTAGGCTGTGAATTCTGTTGTCTTCTCCTATTGTAACTGTAGAATAAGTTACAGGCTAACGTGTTCCAGGGTGTGTTTAGGGTGTTTTTGTTTTGTTTTGGGATGGTTTTGGTTGGTTGGTTGGTTGGTTGCTGTGGTTTGGTTCTTCTTTTCTTTTTTTAACTTTTGACTCTAGGATTTCTTATTCTCTTCATTTGGCACCAGCATGGAGAATAGGTCTTGCAGTTAAGGGGTCAGTACAATACAATCATTTGTAACCTCCTCCTGCTTCCTGTGGGTGCTGTGGCCATCAAGTGAAGTTTTACACAGAAGCCATTGAAGGTGTTTGTGTTCTGCTTCACCAAGTAATGGACAGCAGGAAAAAATAATAGTCTGTGATACTTTTATTTTTTTCTCATTTGCTTTGTCATCTTGTAGGTAGTTTTGCATCTGTGGCATGTTGAAGGTATGCATAGAAGACAACAGAGTGCTTTGACTTGACTCTAGATGATGTGTTTGCACAGCTTGCCACATGTGACTGGAATTAACCAGGTTGACCTGTGGCAGCACTGTGAGGTTTGTGGAGGAGGTGAATTTGACTAACTTCTAGGTGTTGTTTTAGGCTGTCAGAAGATCTGCAGTTACAGTGTGACCCTTGGGTAGTCACTGACATGTTAATATCATTGTGCCTTGTCTCAACCTAAAGTGTACCTAAATGAAGTGATGGGAGGGAGTGACTTCTGTAACTTGCTGCAGTGCCTGTTACAGTAATTCTTTTACAGTATTGTCATGTATCTAGTATCAAACAGGATTTCTTCTAACTGGAAGATTAAAAGGAATCACATAATCATAAAATGGTGGTTGGAAGGGACCTCTGGAGATCATCCGGTCCAAACCCCCTGCCAAAGAAGGTTCACCCAAGGCAGGCCACATAGGAACATATCCAGGCATCATGGAGCTTATGTATAATCTGTTGTACAGGGCCTGACCCCCTTTTACACTGCCCTAAAGAGCTCTTATTGCCATCTGATAAATCACTTCTGTGGTTGTGCATGGATATAAAAGTGAGTACAGCGTTGTCTTACATCACCTTGAGCAGACCTGCTGCTTATGGTAATATTCTGTGTTCAGGAAAACAATGTCATGTTAAGGATTTTATAAAGTAAAGAATGATATTGTTCATGTCTGGCTTTCATCAAACATTAATTGGCAAACCTAGTGCTATGCCAACTAACAGCAGTAAAATTAATGGAGAGCAAGTGGGCCTGGGCAGAAAGAGGAAGTTGTTTCTTGAGGCTCTACACAGTTGATGAACTGTTCATGTTGTCTCCTACCTGAGCTGGGAACATACAAGTCTGTGTTCAGCCTGTAACTGTACAATGTGTGTTTTGAATCATGGTGGGAGGAAAAGGTTAACAATGCACATGGAACTCTGGGGTGCATATTTTATATAGTCACTCTGTTTTCTGGCATTCACAAAAATAACACTGACAGTGCTTCTTACTCAAATCCAAAACCAAATTGAACAAATGCTGATTTCCTTTGGCCACAGTAGACATGCCCTAAACCAGTAGTACTTGAGCAAAAGTACCAAAGTGTACTGTGTCAATGAACATGGTGTATGGCTGCACAGGAGACCTGTTGTGTCAATTTTGATCTGTGGTACAGGTCTTGTGGACAGTTCTTCTGGGCTTTGATCTTTTATAAAAGATAGGTCTTCCAAATAATAAATTAGGAGTTTACTAGGTGTTTTCTTGCAGTAAGTGGACTTTCAAAGCTATGGTTTAAAAAAAAAAAGTAAGTATTTTTCTTACAAATGATAGGTTAAACCAGAAAATGACTATGAGCAAAAATTTGATCAATCCTACAAGAAATTGTCCATTTCATAAATGGAGAAAGGAAACAAATACAGAATGTAAATTTAGGTTCATGTGGGGGTTTTGTTTGCTTGGGGATGAAGTGTTTTTCCACATAGATTTTTCATCCTTGATATCAAGTAATAAAGTTGGAGGGAACATTTGGTGCTAAGTGAGTCTGGTTTGATGGAAGAATGCAGAAGACTGTTCAGCAGCCATTCAGCCTCTTCCCTAGTAACAGTTTCAGGATTTGGCCCATGACAGTTTTTACACACATATAGTATTTGTCAGGGGTTTGACTTCACAGAATTGTCAGGGTTGGAAGGGACTTCAAGGAGCACCTAGTTCCAACCCCTCTGCCATGGGCAGGGACACTTTTAACTAGATAAGGTTGCTCAGAGCCACATCCAGCCTGCCCTTAAAAAATTGTAGGGATGGGGCTTCTACCACCTCCCTGGGCAACCTGTTCCGGTGTCTCACTACCCTCATGGTGAAGAACTTCTTCCTGACATCTAATCTAAATCTACCCTCCTCTAGCTTGCATCCATTTCCCCTAGTCCTATCACTACCTGAGACCCTAAAAAAATCTCTCAACAGCTTTCTTGTAGGCCCCTTCATATACTGAAAGGACACAATAAGGTCTCCTCAGAGCCTTCTCTTCTCCAAACTGAACAACCCCAACTCTCTAAGGAGAGGTTCTCCAGCCCTCTGACTATCCTTGTGGCCCTTCTCTGGACACACTCCAGCACATCCAGATTCTTCCTGTAATAGGGGCTCCAGGACTGGACACAGTACTCCAGGTGGGGTCTCACAGTAGTGATGTAGAAGGGAAGAATCACCTCCCTCAACCTGCTGGCTATGCTTCTCTTGATGCAGCCCAGGATGTGATTGGTTTTCTGGGCTGCAACTGCACACTGGCAGCTCATATTGAGCTTCTCATCCACCAGCACCCCCAAGTCGTTTTCTTCAGGGCTGTTCTCAAGCCGGTCACTGCCCAGCCTATATTGGTGCCTGGGATTGTCCTGACACAAATGTGGGACCATGCACTGGGTCTTGTTGCACCTCACAAGGTTGTCATGGGCCCACCTCTCCAGCCTGTCAAGGTCCCTCTGGATGCCATCCCTTCCCTCCAGTGTGTCTGCAGCACCACACAGCTTGGTGTCATCAGCAAACTTGCTGAGGGTGCACTCAGTACCACTGTCCTTGTGGCCAACAAAGATGTTAAACAAGGCCGGTCCCAGTCCTGATCCTTAAGGGCCTCCACTTGTCACTGGCCTCCACTTGGACATGGACCTATTGACAGCCACTCTTTGGATGCAGCCATCAAGCCAGTTCTTTATCCACCATATGGTCCATCCATCAAACCCATACTGCACCAGCTTATAGAGACCAGGATGTCGTGCAGGACAGTGTCAAAGGCTGTGCTCATGTCCAAGTCAATGACGTCAGTTGCTCGTCCCTCATCTATTGATGTTGTGACCTTGTCATAGAAGGCCACCAGATTTGTCAGGAAGGATTTGCCCTTGGTGAAGCTGTGTTGATTGTACCCAATCTCTTTGTTATTCTTCTGCCTCAACAATGATCTAGAGGATAACAGATGATGATGTATTACTATTTTATATTTTCTGTTAACCATGAAAATATCCCTTTCCTTAAAATAGAACTAAAACTAGACCAGTAATGAGTTCAAAGGCATCATGGAAGGAGTGCATTCTCCCTCTGTTCAAGTTATAAACTGTCAGCCATAAATTTGAAGCACGCACAGCAAGAAGCAACCCTGCCTGGGAGAAGTGACAAGGAAAAGTGATGGATTGTCCTGTACCCTGAGGATGAGGAGAAGCCAGGCTGTCTGCCACTGCTCTGGCTGAGCTGTGGGTGACATGGCCACAGCACACACAAATGAAGAAACTTGCAAAATCACTTAGATGCATCTCAGTGTAAATAGCTACTTCCCAGAGGCTGGGTCTGTTGCCTCAGTCTCTGTGGAAGCAGCTGAGTGCTTCTGTGCCACTCCAATTACCATTTAATGAAATCATCACTGGCTGTCTTTACCCTTGTGTGGTGGCTTTGGCCTCTCCTCCTGCTTAGGATAGATTGGGGGTTAGAGAGCAGCTCCACCTGGCAGCGTTACATACCCTTTTCTAGTGCAGCACCTTAGATAACTGTCTACTTTTCCTAAACTCCAGACATTGAGTTACTAGTCCAGTTGTCTTCCCCTTAGTCTGGTGAATCTGTATACTACAGCAACAAGGTTTCTCCTGAATTCTTCAGTCAGGTAATCCTGGAGGCTGAGACCAGGGGAGGTAAGCATTGCCACCGCTGCCTGTACTCTCTTAGAGCTTTTGTGCCCAGCTCACCATACTCTAGACATGTCTGCACGATTAGCAGTTGCTGATGAACTCTTTTCCAAGGTTAAAGAACAAATAAATGGTGTAGTGCTTTAATGGTAAATGATTGCATGTGTAGCAGAATTAGGACTTCCTCATCTGTGCTGCCAGAGTTAAACTGGTGAAATCATGTGTGCTGTACTGTTATTTTATGAAGTGTGTGGCTGCTATGTAAAGGTTTTAATGGCTTTGTCTGTCTGCTTAGGAACACCATGTGTCTGGCAAAATTTTGAGAAGGCTCAAGGCGTTAAAGAAAGCTCAGCTAAATAAAGGAGGGTTAACGTGACATTGCAGTTACTTAATCCTGTATTGTCCTGCCATGTGACTGCAGACACTGAGGCGCAGTGTTTCTTTTGCCTGGCACACAGATTATGCTATTCCTATCACCTTCCAGGATCAGTTGCTTCGTTAAATTTGCCATGGGGAGGAAACAGACAAGCAAAGAACTTTTTTACAGCAAGGCTTCAAGGCACAGTGACATTTGCAAGGCACAGTGACAAGCTCACAGGCTGAAGAATGAATCAATGGCAAAGCCTATATTCAGCTCTTGAACTGGTACCAGAATCAAGGAGAACTATGCTTTTAAGGTCAGCTATTCAAAAGTAACTGGAAGCATCTGGCTTTATTGAGTAGTTAATCAACTATTTGTTTAACCTTCATCTGTCAAGTTAGTTCATTTTCAAAGCAGCAAGCTAAAGCCTGAAAATGCACATCAAATGTTTTGCATGTGTCAAATGTACAGCATAGACAGTGAGCGACTTGCCACTTTCTTGCAAATCTTACAGTTTTAATTGCAAAGCCTCTTTTAACTTGCAGATGAAGATCCTGACACACTACATCTGTTAGTGAGAGATGGATGGACACAGTTTCCAGTTTCACCTCTGATTATGAACAGAACTGCAATACGCAGATATGCCAGACTTGGGTTTGAAGTAATTTCCAAACTAATCTGTGGACTTTAAGTCACCTGCTTGTTTTGCTAAGTTTGTCTCAGTGTTTGTTATATGCAGGACTGCATATTCATACAGAATTATTTCCTTGAAACTCCTTATTGGACCATCTTGCTAAATGGGGAAGTGATTACCCTATAGACTATGACAACAGGATATGTAAATGGAGGAAGTCTTGGCAAACAACGCTATTCCAGATGGCATCGTGAGGACAGTGGAGATGACGATGGGCACCCAGAGTGCTATGGAGGAGACGAAGAGAGCAGGCAGCACAGGCTGAGCCCATTTGAGAAACTGATGCAGGATATGTCCCAGAATGAAAAAGTGGTGAAAGAATTAACTCTTGGAAAGAGAATTGGCTTCTATCGAGTCAGAGGAGAAATAGGAAGTGGGAATTTCTCTCAAGTGAAGCTTGGAATTCATTCCCTAACCAAAGGTAGGCACTGCTATGTGGGTCACCTGCACACACAGAGTTTGCATGTATCTTTTGGTTGCTATTGAATTAATCTGTAGGCAAGGTCATAGATAAATGCTTAGGTTTGGATTAGGCTTTAAGGACGTTAAACCAGAAGCATTGTATCTTGACAGCAGCTATTACAAGAAAAGTTTTTGGCACTTCATGGTGTTAACCTGTCTCATTTCTGTGGCTTTTTGAAACATGGAGGTGTGCCTCCTCTCCTACAACTTGTCCTGTCCACTAGCCCTCTTGCCTACCCCAGCTCACAAACTTCAGGACTATATGTGGTGAACCCCCAGGGCAGCCGCTCCTGCCTGCAGGCAAAGTTAGCAAGGCTTTCTTTATTTCATGACAAATGGTTGAAGCTATTACTTCATTATGGTAATTTTGGTGAGAAAGGTTATACCTGCTTTACCAACTCATTTACAGGTGGTTCATTACTGTAGAAAGCTGGTACAGGGCTTTAGGTGTGAGCTGAGCAGGTGCAGTGAAATTAGTTCTAGTACAAGCAAACTAGGGTTTGTGTTGAATTGTCAGTTACTTTTTTTTCTTTTAAGTACAGAAAAGGTATACACATATATGCTGCTTCTAGGAAAAAAAGACTAAGTAACTACAGCTAACACTTCAATTAACTAAGAACTTGTCTTCCTCTGTCCTGTTTCTTTGCCTCTGGGTATCTGACAATACTAGAAACTGTTCTTGTTTTCCTGAATCATGGATAGATTTCCCTGCATCTTTATACACCACTATGTTGAGGGTTTTTTCTCATAGTCTTTCCTTGCCAATGTGATTTACTCCCCTTGACTCCATTATCTTAGAGGAGACAGTAAGATATGTGTCAAGCTTTCATGCTCTATGTAGTATTTTTCTAACACCCTCTTTCAGCCCAGACTGCAGAAGTGTGAAAACTCACATTTATCCCTCCTGTGCAGTAGTTGTTGCACTGGGAATCAAAGTAGGGAAATGATGGTATTATTTTTTTCCAAATTTAAGCCTGCATATGACTAGAGATTGCTTTAACTGGATATGATTTCTTTTATTTGCTTGTTTCAGGAAAGCATCACAGTCCTACTTAGCCAACAGCAAGCTATTTCCTCTTCTATTCTTTGATAGCTTTTCTTCCAGAGAAAGCTGCCTTGTGCTTACTGTTGGAGGAAATTCTGCTCCTGTAGTTGGGAACAGGAAGAGTGCTAATGAAGGGAAGTTGTACATGTGATATGAATGAACTTTTTGCCTGTCAAACTTAAGAGAGGTTGGTTTAGCATGTGAACCGAGCTGACTAATTGAAAATTTGAACTCCAGTGACTAGAGTAAGCTAGGGCAAACAAAAGACCAAAGTTTGGGGTGTTTTTTTTTTCATTGAAAAGGTTCTTTTCCATCAGAAATCTCTTGAATTTATCTTTGGTTTGTTTCAGTAGCCTTTTTTTTTTGTTGTTAGAATGTACACTGGGCAAGGATTTAATTTCTCAGTACTATGTGTGCAACTGTCATGAGGAAAGAAGGATGAAAGACAAGATTCTTCTGACTCATCTCTGCCTGTGAGCTTACCTGTCCTCATAAAATAGAGTACGTGGATAGGAGAATAGGAACATGCATGTGTGCATACAAGCCCACCACAAAGAGGATTCTGTTCACATTACTGTGTTGGTAATGATGTTCCTGTCAAGTTCTAATGAGCACAAGTTCATGGGGTTTGCCAATTGTATATGTACAAAAATTTCATCATTAATGCTGTTTGGGCCCTTGTAGAAGGCACAGACATACGTGTCAGGCAGCTGCTCAGATCTTCAGTTCTTGCATAGTGTTATGTTCTAAGTATGGTCTTTCTCCTTACCTTATGCCACCGTATATTAAAAAAGCAAACAACTTTATTCTTTGCTGAGTTTCTGTAACAATTACATCTGTGTGATGTTTGGTAGCCATCATGGTCTGTCACAGCAGGATACATGAAAATGGTTTTCTAAAGGGAGAGAGGAAAAAACTGCCGGCTCATACTGGGTGCAGAACCTTGTTTCTTTCACAGGGGCTGTCTTCATTGCCTAGAGGCAATCTTTGGTCTGGATGTGTATTGGGTTATTCAGAAATATTGCCTGAATTCATTAACCTGATTTTGGCAGGAATTTTCTCCAGAGTCCTGTGAAGTTTGTCTTGCTAAGGACTGTTAGGTATCTAAGCTCTGAGTAACCTTTATTTTACTTACCTTCCAGCTGACAAATGTAGTGTGGTAGTGCAGCTGTACAAAGGCAGTCCAAATGTACAGCTAGTGAAAAAAAAAAAAAACAGTCTAATGTGAAACAACCACTACAACAGTCTGCTGCGTGTTTGAAACAATTTTAACTTTGTTCTATTGGTATTGTTTTCTGTTGCCATCATAGCATATATCACTTCTTCCTGAAGTTATTTCCTAACCTTTTCCTCTGATTTAATAATTCAGCTAGCTCTTTTCAAACCTCAGCATACTTCATGTGTCATCAATCAAAATCTCCTGATACTCAATTGTAGTATTTTGTTAAATAAGATGCCTGCTAAAACTGCTTTAAAACAAACAAAGAAACGGTCAGCACTGCTGCCATGCAAGAGTAATACAGGATTAGTAACCCAAACTTCCTTTTTTTTTGGGGGGGGGAGAATAGGAGAACATGTTTTTTTAAAAGAGTGTCTGTTCTTTTTGACCTTAGGTGAGATGATTTTCTTTGCATATCATTCATATGTAACTGCAATGATGTACATATAGTAGTAGTAGTATTGTAGTAGTAGTATCAGTCAGGGTTGGAAGGGACCACAAGGATCATCTACTTCCAACCCCCCTGCCATGGGCAGGGACACCCCACACTAGATCAGGCTAGCCAGAGCCTCATGCAGCCTGGTCTTAAACACTTGATCATGGCAGACTGGGGAAGTCCCCACAGATTGGAAAAGGGCAAATATTGCTCCCATTTTCAAAAAGGGTAAGAAGGAGGAACCAGGGAACTACAGGCCAGTCAGTCTCACCTCTGTGCCCAGAAAGATCATGGAGCAGATCCTCCTGGAGGCACTACTGACTCAGAAGAGTAGTGAAGATGTGATTGGGAGCAGTCAGCATGGCTTTGCCAAGGGCAAATCCTGCCTGACAAACCTGGTGGCCTTCTATGAACAAGTGACAGCATTAATAGATGAGGGGCGAGCAACTGATGTCGTTTACCTGGACCTGAGCAAAGCCTTTGACACTGTCCCACACCACATCCTGGTCTCCAAGCTGGGGACACATGGGTTTGATGGATGGACCACCAGATGGATAAAGAACTGGCTTGATGGCCGCACCCAGAGAGTGGCTGTCAATGGGTCCATGTCCCAGTGGAGGCCAGTAACAAGCGGAGTCCCTCAGGGATCAGTCCTGGGACCAGTCTTGTTCAACATCTTTGTGGGTAACATGGACAGTGGCATTGAGTGCACCCTCAGCAAGTTTGCTGATGACACCAAGCTGTGTGGTGCAGCAGACACGCTGGAGGGAAGGGATGCCATCCAGAGGGACCTTGACAGGCTGGAGAGGTGGGCACAGGCCAACCTCATGAGCTTCAACAAGACCAAGTGCAAGGTCCTGCATCTGGGTCGAGGCAATCCTAGGCACAAATACAGGCTGGGCAGTGACTGGCTGGGGAGCAGCCCAGAGGAGAGAGACTTGGGGGTGCTGGTGGACGAGAAGCTCAACATGAGCTCTCAATGTGCACTTGCAGCCCGGAAAGCCAATCAGATCCTGGGCTGCATCAGGAGAAGTGTGGCCAGCAGGTCAAGGGAGGTGATTCTCCCCCTCTACTCAGCTCTGCTGAGACCCACCTGGAGTACTGCATCCAGTTCTGGAGCCCCTATTACAAGAGGGATCTGGAGGTGCTGGAGGGTGTCCAGAGAAGGGCCACGAGGATGATCAGAGGGCTGGAGCACCTCTCCTATGAGGACAGACTGAAGGAGTTGGGGCTGTTCAGTCTGGAGAAGAGAAGGCTCCGAGGTGACCTCATTGTGGCCTTCCAGTATCTGAAGGGGGCCTACAAGAAGGCTGGGGAGGGACTTTTCAGACTATCAGGGAGTGATAGGACTAGGGGGAATGGGATGAAGCTGGAGGTGGGGAGATTCAGGCTGGACATGAGGAGGAAGTTCTTCACCGTGAGGGTGGTGAAAGCCTGGAATGGGTTGTCCAGGGAGGTGGTTGAGGCCCCGTCCCTGGAAGTGTTTAAGACCAGGCTAGACGAGGCTCTGTCCAGCCTGATCTAGGGTAGAGTGTCCCTGCCCATGGCAGGGGTTTGGAACTAGATGATCCTTGTGGTCCCTTCCAACCCTAACTGAAACTATGAAACTATGAAACTATGAAACTTCCAGGGATGGGGCCTCAACCACCTCCCTGGATAACCCATTCCAGGCCTTCACCACTCTCATGATGAAGAACTTCCTCCTCACGTCCAGCCTGAATCTCCCCACCTCCAGCTTCATTCCATTCCCCCCTAGTCCTATCACTACCTGATAGCCTGAGAAGTCCCTCCTCAGCCGCCTTGTAGGCCCCCTTCAGATACTGGAAGGCCACCATGAGGTCACCTGGGAGCCTTCTCTTCTCCAGACTGAGCAGCCCCAAATCCTTCAGTCTGTCCTCATAGGAGAGGTGCTCCAGCCCTCTGATCATCCTCATGGCCCTTCTTTGGACACCTTCCAGCACCTCCAGATCCCTATATATATATATAGGATATATATAGGACCTCAGGATATATAAAGGAGCTCAGTTCTGATTTATGTTGGTGTGTGAATCAGACCCTTCAGTTCCAAACCTCTTGTTTGTGTTTTTTTGTTGTTGGGTTTTGTTTTTTGTGGTGGTGGGTTTTTTTTGGGTTTTTTTTTTTTAAAGTTTTGCAGGGGAAAAAAAAGGGAAAAAACCCAAAACATTTCCAGCAAAAGGGAAGAAATTTCACTTGAGTGTTTGTTGGTTTTTTTAAGCCTAAATACCCCCAAATTTTATAAACCAAAGATGTAATGATGCAGTTGCATAGTTCAGATTGTAAGAATTGTTATACTTATGGCACATAAGCATTTAGTTGTGGGAATGTTGCCCACTGCCAGCTGATGCTCTTTCATCTTGGTTTAGGTGATCAGTTACCAGCATGACAAAGATTTTAGTTTTTCACCCCTAGGTCAGCAGTCATAGCTCTGCCACGCTCAGTGTTATGTGCTGTTACCATTCAATAGCTGCATTTCCTCTTGATTCACCACACAGACAGGAGTAGGTACACACTGTCCTAAGGGACTCCCTAGAAAGCATGGAACAGGTTGGAGAGAAGCAGTGTGGGAAAACTGCCCTATGTTCAGCATGGGCTGCTTCTGAAAACCAGCACATGAAGGGAAGTTCAGTACATTTAACAAGATTCACATTTGCTTTGAGTACCTGCTGCACTTCAGTAAGGAGATCAGTTTATGCACGTGTGTTAGAAAAGTCAGGATACTGAACATGGAGTTTTCCTCATCTGTATAGACACAAGTATATATATCCTTAACTCTTCCTTTAGATACGCTGAAATACTAACAAGTTAAATAAGTGTAGAATATTAAGTAAGAACATTTTTAATGCAGAACAGATGAATATGAGTATTAGCCTTTTCACTTGTCTCTTAAAGCAGCAAGTAAAAAAATACTGACTTTAACATTTCTCTCATGTACTAGAAATATTACTACTATTAATATCTTGGACATTATTGGGGGGGGGGGGGGGGGTTGGGGGGTGGAATCAAACAAACCAACCCTTTCTTCCCAGGAGTAAGCAGGGTTTTTTATTGTCATGATCCAGTTTAACTTTGCTGTCCTGACAAGTCACACAAAAGTACTTTAAACCTATTTTAACCAGACTAATCCTTCAAATGCCAGCTGTATTCAATACAGCAAAGAAAAAAGCTGTAACCTACCAGTTAATAAAAAAATTTAAGGGGAATTGTGACTAACCTATTCATACTGCTGTGAGCAGTATGATCAGGGATGATTGGGTTGAGTCCTTGTGGGTGAGAATTAAAGGGGAGATCGGCAGGGCAGACATCCTGGTTGGAGTCTGTTATAGACCACCCAACCAGGAGGAAGATGTCGATGAAGCATTCTATAGGCATCTTAAGGCTGTCTCAAGATCGCCTGACCTTGTTCTCATGGGTGACTTCAACCTGCCTGATATCTGCTGGGATCTCAACACAGCAGAGAGGAGGCAGGCTAGGAGGTTCTTAGAGTGCATGGAGGACAGCTTCTTATCCCAGGTGCTGCACAAACCTACCAGGGGTAAGGCTCTGCTTGACCTCCTCTTCACCAACAGGGAAGGGCTGGTGGGGGATGTGGTGGTCGGAGGGTGTTTAGGCACCAGTGACCACGAGATAATTGAATTTTCAGTATTCAGCCAAGCCAAGAGGGGTAGCAAGAAGACCTCCACTCTAGACTTCAGGAGGGCAGACTTCAGGTTACTCAAGGAACTAACTCAGAAGGTTCCTTGGGATACAGCCCTTAAAAATAAAGGGATCCAGGAGAGTTTCATAGTTTCATAGTTTCAGTCAGGGTTGGAAGGGACCACAAGGATCATCTAGTTCCAACCCCCCTGCCATGGGCAGGGACACCTTACACTAGATCAGGCTGGCCAGAGCCTCATCCAACTGGTCTTAAACACTTCCAGGGATGGGGCCTCAACCACCTCCCTGGATAACCCATTCCAGGCCTTCACCACTCTCATGGTGAAGAACTTCCTCCTCACGTCCAGCCTGAATCTCCCCACCTCCAGCTTCATTCCATTCCCCCTAGTCCTATCACTACCTGATAGCCTGAAAAGTCCTTCCCCAGCCTTCTTGTAGGCCCCCTTCAGATACTGGAAGGCCACAATGAGGTCACCTCGGAGCCTTCTCTTCTCCAGACTGAGCAGCCCCAACTCCTTCAGTCTGTCCTCATAGGAGAGGTGCTCCAGCCCTCTGATCATCCTCGTGGCCCTTCTCTGGACACCTTCCAGCACCTCCAGATCCCTCTTGTAATAGGGGCTCCAGAACTGGAGGCAGTACTCCAGGTGGGGTCTCAGCAGAGCTGAGTAGAGGGGGAGAATCACCTCCCTTGACCTGCTGGCCACACTTCTCCTGATGCAGCCCAGGATCTGATTGGCACTCTGGACTGCAAGTGCACAGTGAGAGCTCATGTTGAGCTTCTCATCCACCAGCCCCCCCAAGTCTCTCTCCTCAGGGCTGCTCTCCAGCCAGTCACTGCCCAGCCTGTATTTGCGCCTTGGATTGCCTCGACCCAGATGCAGGACCCTGCACTTGGTCTTATTGAACCTCATGAGGTTGGCTTGTGCCCACCTCTCCAGCCTGTCAAGGTCCCTCTGGATGGCATCCCTTCCCTCCAGCGTGTCTGCTGCACCACACAGCTTGGTGTCATCAGCAAACTTGCTGAGGGTGCACTCAATGCCACTGTCCATGTCACCCACAAAGATGTTGAACAAGACTGGTCCCAGGACTGATCCCTGAGGGACTCCGCTTGTCCCTGGCCTCCACTGGGACATGGACCCATTGACAGCCACTCTTTGGGTGTGGCCATCAAGCCAGTTCTGTATCCATCTAGTGGTCCACCCATCAAACCCCTGTGTCAACAGCTTGGAGACCAGGATGTGGTGCGGGACAGTGTCAAACGCTTTGCTCAAGAGCTGGACCTGCTTCAAGGCAGAACTCTTGAAGGTGCAGGAACAGGCTGTGCCAACGTGGCGGAAGATGAGCCACCGGGGCAGACGGCCAGCCTGGGTGGGCAATGAACTTTTAATAGAACTAAGGGAAAAAAAGAGGGTGTACCATCTTTGGAAGAAAGGGGAGGCAACCTACAGAATGTTTAGGGATGTTGCTAGGACATGCAGGAAGAAAATTAGGGAGGCAAAAGCACATTTAGAACTTAGACTGGCCTCTGCTGTGAAGGACAACAAAAAGTCCTTCTATAAATACATTAATAGCAAGAAGAAGGGCAAGGACAACCTCCACTCCTTGGTTGACACGGAGGAGAACGTTGTAACAAAGGATGAGGAAAAGGCAGAGGTACTTAACACCTTCTTTGCCTCAATTTTTACTAGCAGGGCAGAACATCTTCCAGACAGCTGGCCTGCAGAGCTGGCAGAAGGAGCCAGGGAGCTGCATAGTTTCCCGCTGCTCCAGGGGGCAGTTAGAGATCTTATCAGCCGCTTGGACCCCCACAAGGCCATGGGACCAGATGGGATCCATCCTAGGGTGCTGAAAGAGCTGGCAGATGAGCTATCCAAGCCACTCTCCATCATTTCTCAGCAGTCCTGGCTCACTGGAGAGGTCCCAGAAGACTGGAAGCTGGCCAACGTGGTGCCCATCCACAAGAAGGGCCGGCTGGATGAGCCAGGGAATTATAGGCCTGTCAGCCTGACCTCAGTGCCAGGCAAGATTATGGAACAGGTCGTCTTGAGTGTGATCACACAGCACTTCCAGGATGGCCAAGGGATCAGGCCTAGCCAGCATGGATTTAGGAAGGGCAGGTCCTGCCTGACCAACCTGATCTCCTTCTATGATCAGGTGACCCACCTGGTGGATGTGAGGAGGCCTGTGGATGTGGTCTACCTGGACCTCTGCAAGGCCTTTGACACCGTCCCCCACAGCAAACTCCTGGCCGAGCTATCAGCCCATGGCTTGGACAGGAGCACACTGCGTTGGGTTAGGAACTGGCTGGAGGGCCGAGCCCAGAGAGTGGTGGTGAATGGTGCCACATCCAGCTGGCGGCCTGTCACTAGTGGTGTGCCCCAGGGATCAGTGCTGGGCCCCATGCTCTTCAACATCTTTATTGATGACTTGGATGAGGGCAATGAGTCCATCATCAGTAAATTTGTGGACAACACCAAGGTGGGGGCAGTAGTTGATCTGCTGGAGAGAAGAGAGGCTTTGCAGAGGAACCTGGACAGGCTGGACAGATGAGCAGAATCCAACAGCATGAGATTGAACACATCCAAGTGCCGGGTTCTGCACATTGGCCACAGCAACCCCATGCAGTGCTACAGGCTGGGGTCAGAGTGGCTGGAGAGCGGCCAGGCAGAGAGGGACCTGGGGGTACTGGTTGATGGGAGGCTGAACATGAGCCTGCAGTGTGCCCAGGCAGCCAAGAGGGCCAATGGCATCCTGGCCTGCATCAGGAACAGTGTGGCTAGGAGGAGCAGGGAGGTCATTCTGCCCCTGTACCCTGCACTGGTTATGCCGCACCTTGAGTCCTGTGTCCAGTTCTGGGCCCCTCAGTTTAGGAAGGATGTTGTCTTGCTGGAGTGTGTCCAGACAAGGGCAACAAAGTTGGTGAGGGGTTTGGAACACAAGCCCTATGAGGAGAGGCTGAGGGAGCTGGGGTTGCTTAGCCTGGAGAAGAGGAGACTCAAGGGTGACCTTATTGCTCTCTACAACTACCTGAAGGGAGGTTGTAGATAGGCAGAGTTTGGTCTCTTCTCCCAAGCAGCCAGAACAAGAGGACACAGTCTCAAGCTGCACCAGGGCAGGTTTAGGCTGGATGTTAGGAAGATTTTCTATAGAGAGAGAGTGATTGCCCATTGGAATCGGCTGCCCGTGGAGGTGGTGGAGTCACCTTCCTTGGAGGTGTTCAGGAGGAGACTTGATGGGGTGCTTGGCTGCATGGTTTAGTTGTTTAGGTGGGTTGGATTGGTTGATGGTTTGGACACGATGATCTTGAAGGTCTCTTTCAACCTGGTTTATTGTATTGTATTGTACTGTACCCTGCTGGTGTGCTGCCGCTGCAGATGTCTGTTTCATAGGCCTTGGTGTCACAGTGAATGCACTACAGAAAAACTTATCAGCAGCTTTGCTTTAGTTACACAGTGTTAAGATGGGTAGATTTGCTGCTGTACAGGATCCCTGCAACTTACTTCACTGTTTATTTTCCCATTCTTCAAAATAAAACCTGTGCTTAATGTGGATTTATGGCCTACTATGCCATACAGACAAAATTTTTCCTGTATTCTGTACAGCACAATGAACTACCCATATGTGGCATGTTGGAAAAAGTGGTACAGCAATCCTGAGAGAAGCAAACCTTTGTAACATTGATTTTTGGTAACTGAGTATTTGTGGGGGTATGGTATAAGAAAAGGGAAGAGTTCTGTAAGTCACACCCATTTTAAAACATCCCTGCACTATAAACTTGCAGGGTTATAGCCAGAGCTTGTATGTTAGGCCCAGGTTTTTCTGTCTGTTCTGAAACAAAGCATTTAAATTTGGCACCTCTATTAGTCACAAGTACCAAGCTTAGGCCTAGCTCACCACAAAAACAAAGGCAGCAATGAAAGAGGAAGCAGGCTTTCTTTACCAGTATTACAAACTGAGAGCAGGTGCTACAACTGTGGCCACCAGACATGAATTAGCTTGGCAGGAGTGGAGCAACCAAGACAGGAGATTATTTGATTAGCACTTGCAGTACTCTACCAGCCTTTAGCGACCTCAGCAGTGAGTAGGATGTCACAGACAGAAAAGTGCACGAGTATGTGTGAAAGGCTGCAGGGCTTGCAAGCCTCTGTAGCTTAGCTTATACTCATCAGAGGTGCAATTTTACTGTGCTTCTATAATCAGGCAGCATTGTAGGTAAATAGTATTACCACTTGTAGCTATTGCATTAACAACACGGAGAAGTATTTTTCTTTTCAGAGAAAGTGGCAATTAAAATTTTGGATAAGACAAAGCTGGACCGGAAGACTCAACGTTTGCTATCTTGTGAGATATCCAGCATGGAAAAACTGCATCATCCAAATATCATCAGACTATATGAAGTGATGGAGACATTCTCAAAACTGCATCTAGTGATGGAGTATGCAGGCGGTGGGGAGCTCTTCACCAAAATCAGCACAGAAGGGAAGATGCTAGAAACAGAGTGTAAAATAATCTTCTCCCAAATTGTGTCTGCTGTGAAGCACATGGTAAGTCACACTTCTTCCACAGGCATGTTGCCCCTCACTACTCTAGTAAATTTTGCCAGTGTATCTTTTGTTTTTTCAACTAGACTGTTTACTGTTTACCAAGATTTCAAGCCCACATTTCTCGGTAGAGATGATCTGTCTTAAAGGCATTTGACAGCTTTTACATGTACCTCTACTTACTGTCTCACTGTTGACAGCTTTTGGGAGTTTAAACTGGGACACCTGGGTGGGTGGAACCATCCCATTAGCAACAGTGTTCTCGTGTCTGCTCTAAGCTGCTGTAGGCACAAACTTAGGAAATTCCATTTCTTTTCCCCAGCTATTTCAAAACATAGGATCAGTCACTCTTCCACTAGAACAAAGTGTTCCAGAGGACATTTACAGGCATGTGAGGTGTTGCAAACATGTATTTTGCTTAGTAACAAACGTGGGAGACTGGCACTTGAGACAGTTAATTCCTGGTGCTTCCTTTGGCCCCACTCTGATGTTAACACCCAGCAAGTCATTTCCCCTTGTCCTAGTCTCCCACTATTGCAACTGGATTTAGGATAATGTTATTTGTGTACAGCTCAAAGCAGCTTACAATGGCAGACAAGGAACAATCAACTACTGATTTGTAGTTGATTGCACAAACCAACTACATTGCACATCCTCTGAATCTTACATAGTAACTGCAGATACTGCATAAAAACGTCGGAAGACCGCTCTGCTAGTAAAAGCAGTGTTTGGTACAAGTTGGCTCAGGGTGCCCTCTCGTGGCTCATGTGCACCTCTCAGCCTCAGGCAAACATGGAAAGCAAGAATGTTCCCAGGCCGGAGATCTAGATACCATGTTGCAGATGCTCATGGCATACATAACCAGTATCCAATTTTTATGTAATTCGATAATATGATGGCATGTCCTGTAAGTGATGGATTAGCTTCAACACCTTTTCCATTGAACAGCTAACTCTGCAGCTCCTGGAACTTATTTTGCATTTTAAGATTGCATCTATTTCTTATTAAACCCAAGCTACCCATTTGGCCAAACTTTTCACCGATACACATGGACAAAGCCATTTTATTGCTAATCCACCATCTCAGGCTTCTTAAATCCCACATGACTGCTGCCAGTCCACAACTAGGACAGGAGATCCCTACCTGTTACTGCTGCCGGTGTAAAAATCTTAGACTGCTGAAATACTTCCTCACTGTCCCAGATCTCTGACCTTGTAACTTTAAAGGGTGGGGCAGAGAGTGCATAAACACATCTGATCCTCCTAGTTATTTCAAAGATGAAGCCAAACTCTTACCTATTCAAGCTACTAAGCAGAGCAAATTCAGGTTTGAGTCCTTACAAAAGTACAAGTTACAGCATTATGTATTAGATTTTTAAAACGAGAAACCACTGAACTTGGCATCCTGCAACATGAAATACCACAAGGCATGTCTGTGGTCCTCCTCACCTGCCACCACCAATTCCCCATAGGGCATTAGATGGCCTAAGTGCAGCAACTCTCCCATTTGTAATAACATTCAGTTGGTGAACTTAATCTTTTTACTACCTAAGTCCATAAGCTAACTATATATACAAAAAAGGAATTGAGTTTCAAAGAAACTATTTATTACTTACATAATTACAGAAATGTAGTAACTGCATAAGCAAATGTTCTGAACCCTGAAAAAGCACAGGAAGTCATCTAGTCTTGTAGGATTAGCCATGATGCCATGACAAATCTGCTTCATGAAAACATTTGGTATTAGTTAACAAGTTGAGACTGCTACTGTTAGGAAAAAAATCCCAGCATCCTTCTTCCCATCTCCACTCTTTTTGTATAAGTAAAGAATTAATTTTCATTGCAATGCTTGTTTCTGACTTTGTCCAAAACAACTCCCTTTCTTCTCTGTGGTAATTAACTGATAATGGTAAGCCACTTGAGAACTTTCCTGTGAACAATTTAATACCAAATTTTCCTCTTGTTCTGCAGCATGAGAATAATATAATTCACCGAGACCTGAAAGCAGAAAATGTCTTCTATACCAGTAACACCTGTGTTAAGGTGGGAGATTTTGGATTCAGTACAGTAAGTAGAAGAGATGAAACTTTAAATACTTTTTGTGGCTCTCCTCCATATGCTGCTCCTGAACTCTTCAGAGATGAAAACTATGTTGGCATTTATGTGGACATCTGGGCACTGGGAATCCTGCTATACTTTATGACAACGGGGATCATGCCATTTCGGGCAGATACAGTAGCCAAACTGAAAAAGTGCATTCTTGAAGGAACATACAGTTTGCCTTCCTGCCTCTCAGAAACTTGCCAGAAACTGATAAAAGGAATCCTTCAGCCTGTACCAACTGAACGATACTCTCTCAAACTCATAATGAACAGTGAATGGATGCAAGGAATACAGTACCCCAGACCTTTACATCCATTTAAACTAGATCCAAAGTATTTATCAGAGGTCAGTACACTCAAAGAGGAAGAAATGGAAGTGAAAAATATTCTCAAAGATCTGGGAATCACAGAAGAGCACATTCAAAATAACCAGGGAAGAGACGCACGCAGCTCAGTAACAGGAGTCTACAGAATTGTTTTGCACAGAGTACAGAAGAGAAGGGCACTTGAATATGTTCCTATCATGTCCCATCCAGACCCCAAAGAACAAGAACTGAGAAGAGTCCGTTTGTACAGCGGGATGAAGCACACATCCAAGCTGTGTTCTGTTTTATGAGTTGCACTGCAAGGCTTTATGCTCAGCACATTTAACAAAGAGTTTTAGTCACCTTTCACAGGTTCTAGTGTTACATGTTTTGTAATTTTTGAATAAACCAAAAATGCCTCACCTCCTTTGCATGTCTCAAGTCAGAGGGAAGCACTCAACTAGAAAGCTCCAATGCATTTGTTTGTCCTTTGCTTCAGAGATACAGTATAGGCAGTGCAAGAACCTCAGTAAGAGGAACAGGTAAAGGATCCTCAGTGAAGGTGATCTTTTAGTAAAGACCAAATAGTACTGCATGTAACACATAGACATTAGGAAGATCTTTAGTATGAGGACGGTGGAGGCTTCATCCCTGGAGACATAGAGGCAGACCTTATGGGGCTCTAAGCACCCTCATCTACCTGGGGATGTTTCTCCTTACTGCAGGGGGATTGGACTAAATGACCCTTAAAAGGTCCCTTCCAACCTGCTGTGTTCCATGATTCATTCACGGGTGGGAGTTCTCAGCTAACTTCTTGAAAAGCAGCACCTTTACAACTGCAAACAAGGACATTTTTTTCAGAGAATTAAACAAATGCATATTTTTCTTTAAAACTTCTTTGACAAACACGATAAAAGCATTTCAGAGCTTTTATCTTTAAAAAACAAACAAACAACCAACCCAACAAAACCACACACAACCCCCCCAAAAAAAAACAAATCCACAACAACAAACAAAAAACCCAGCAATGCTGTTTACCACAGTTCTACCTTTGTCACAATTCGGAAAGGCAAGTTAGGATACACTGCTGTGTTGGTGTGTGTGGTTGATGATTCCTAATGCATAACATAAGGATACCACCTACTATCCTTCCATTATTTGCATGATTCTGACAGTCTACAACTGCTTGCATACCAATTAAAAAAAAATTATTTTAAACGTACTCCAAAACCTATGCAGTTTTAAACTGTTTCTTTAGTACTAGATATTAATAAGTGGAATGCAAACAGTAACAAAATCCATGTATACATTGAGCATTACAGGCTCCTACTAACTCCTGCCTTACCACTCTGGCAAAGGCTGGCAGAAAGGCTTGGCCATTGCAAGTTAAAAGCCTGGAGTCTGACCACTCCAGTTGTTCCAAGTATCACCAAGATATAGCTACTCCAAACTTTCAGCTTTAATGGCTTATTTTATACTATAACCTTCCAACAGCACCAGCTCCAATAAAATGGCAGAAAAGTACAGTAGCTGTCCTTCTCTGAACAAGCATGGCTGACATGCCTAAGCCAAGAGGTAAAGCCTGTATGATTTTAGTTAAGGCATACATACCAATAAAAAATTTAGAGAGGTAGAGCTGGTGCTTTCAAATTTACAGGCAGGATGCCTTATCTACTATGATGTTTGATGAGATGATCAGCTAGTTGACTTCAAAAGGAGTCATTAATGTACATAAGCAGCAGTGACTCTAAAAAGCCACCCATGGGAAACTGGACTGAGGTTCACATAGGTGAAAGCAAGAACCAATCCCTCCTCTTCTTTCTATAGGGGGAGTAAAACAATATAATCTTTTGTAAGAGAGTAAAGGTGAATTGTGTTTCACCAACTAGAAATTCATTCCTCCACTATAAAGTTTCCATTTAAGCTGCCTTGAAACACGGCGCTGAAATAATGCGCTTGCACCAGCTGTTTATCCTGCTTATCTTCCAAATTTTGTAATGGGATGATATTGAGAAGAAAGATTCAGAAGGCCCACAAAACTTGTGAACCCATGGATTTGGGTTTTTTCTTTTCTGATGAAGAAAGCACAAAAAAGCATCCTGAAAACTCAACAAGTCAGCACTACTCCAACAGATTTGAAATATCTCAAACTTTATTTTAATAAAGGATCAGCCTCACAGACTGTGAGGGCGCTGTAGTTAACTTTGTGCCAGCAGCTCACTTCTTGGCTAGTCCACTGCCAGCAATGGACTTTGTTCCACAGCAATTTGTTTTTCTGGTGCCATGGTAAGTTTAATGAGAGCAACCTATACCAAACTTGCAGACACACTATCATCATGCATCATTGTGCCATCATTTTTAGAAGAAGAAACAGATTAGTATTAATCAGTTTATAATAAACAACTATTTTACGAAAGCTTAACTATACAAATACAGCAAGTTATCAAATCCTAGAGAGTTAACAGGTAATACAAACACTTCATTACACACACCAAAAATTGTAATTTAACAGACAAATAATTTCTCCTACTTTATATTAGATAATGTAGCTTTTAAGAATTAGCAATGGAAATAAATCCAACAAAATTTCATTCTGTACATTAGCTCAGTTTAAGTATATATTACAAGCTTACAAGGCTCATGTCAAAGTTCATCTCCAATCTGGCTTTAAAAAGTCTACCAGAATGGAATCCCCATTAGTACTGTGTATCATTTACTTGCAAAACGGATAGCTTATAGCTTGCATGTTGGGAAGAAAAAAAAAAAACAACACCCACTCCTATAGTATTACCAGTAGTGAGAAAGACTTCAAAGTACAAAGCCAAATTTAATGTTAGAAATGGTCTTTCAGAAATGTATAAAGAATAATGAGGTGCCAGAGCTCCAGATAAGGTCCTCTTCCTCCCTTTGCTTGCCAATTAGAACCAGAACCACGTAGAAGTTTTACTTGAAAATTCTGCTACCTTAGGTACTTCTACTAAACAATCCAGAAAGGTGCCAAATCAGTAAACCTATTTCTGTAGCAGTTACTACCTCCCTTCTTTTTTTAACCCTTTTTCCTCCCTGGCTGCTGTAATCTATAATGCAGGTGTACAACATGTGAATATGTATGTTGGAACGCATTAAGTGGTAACTAACAGTGGGTTGTAAGATTTTCTTGGAAGAATATCCCCTGCCAGTCTAGTTGTTCTTGATCCAGTCATTTTGACAGGGCAGAGAGTGTGTTCTGGCAAATATTACTTGGTTTTGTACCTTTCAAGACGATGGGGTGATGGGAGGTTAACTGGGAGAAGAAAGGGAAGGTGAGAGAGGGTAAGAGTAGTGCAATATTCAGAAGACTGAGTGCTTACTGTCAAGGCACTGAGAACCCTCACATTAAAAGCTTGAATTGTTTTGCCACAGACTTGAGTACAAGTAGAAGTTAACAGTGTAGGCTTCAAGTCATTTTATGTGAAAGAGCAAGCAGATTTTTTTTCCCCTGTGTACAAAGACCTTTTAATAGTCTACAGCTACTACTTAGCAATTACAAGAATTCAGACATGCTAAGGGATCCAACACAGTCCCTGTCAAGTCCCTCCAGTATATTCATGATTTTAGTGTTCTGAAAATGCTATAAATATCAGCACACTATATTGTGACAATTTTTTTCAAGGAACTTGAACATTTTTCCCCATGCTCCAATGAGTTATTACTATACACTGAAACTTCAGCACTACTGTGACCAATTTCTCTCTCTCTCTCTCTCACTCTGCCCTCACATCTCGTTCCATTCCCCACCTCACAGAGGTATCTTAATGCTCCCCATTGGAAATGGCAACAGTAACGCCTTCAGATTCTGTTGTTGCAGGGATTCTTGGCACTTTCTTAGCAGGGCTTGGGATGTGCTAAGAAGAAGGGAAAAACAACATTAAACACAGTTTTCTCACTCACAGACATTCATACTTCATGGCTAGTCCAACTCTCAACATTCATGCTACACTGAACAGCTTGGTCTTAAGTCAGTCACATTGGTCATGCTTCATGCAAACTGATTATGTGGAAAGAGACAGTTTTTTCTTCTCTTGTTCTTCTGCAGTTTCATTATTGTTATGATGAAATGTACTTTTTTTAATCCCCGGTTGCAGTTTTTACTTCTGGCTTGTATGTTACGTACAAAGTATTTAATGTAACTTGTTAAACCACTTCCTTTTAACATACATGCACGTACCAAGACAAACAAAAACCGTTCCACCACGTATGTCAAACTTTAAAAGAGCGCTGAGTGTTCACCTCATGAACAATGCCTGGGTGGACAGCTTCAACTCCTGCCTCCAGAGGTCCATCACCCATGACTGGACGCCGTGCGTAAGTTCTCCTGTGTTTTTCATCCACACGCACAAGGTACCATGTTCCGTCAAAGAGGTCTTCTACTGAGCACTGCGGAATATAGTTGGCTGTAAAGAAGCCAATAATACACTGTTAGCTCCTGGTTCCTGGTGACACCTTTACACAATACAAGCCATCACAGTTTGTGGACACAGAAAAACAAGCCTGCACTTTCATTTCAGCCACATGGACCAACAAATGCAAGCTATTTAGAAGCAGAAAAGCTTAGACATTTCCTTCATTCTACACTCTAATCATTTAAAGTCAGGTGAAATAAGCAATGAGTGTGTTGTTGTAAGGCTAGGAATTGTTTATGAAAGTCTTACCCAAATGATGTGTCTCCTGTCTAATCTTCATGTTTTCAGCAAAGACATCAGGTGCAATACATTTTCTTGAGTCAAGTCTTGCTTTGAGGTCTGAAAGGCTGGCAGTTATTTTGTCCAATGCAGAACCTACAATATGAAACCATCATGTAAGGTAGCAGCAGTTCTGACAACTGCACACTAGTGTATTAACATGGGAAGCCTATTCAAAACACTTTGCATGGCAGAAATGAACATTTACAAGTATTCCCAATTACTCAGTGAAAACATTAGCATAGTTTGAACAGTCCCTGGAGCTGAAATGGCTTCAGCTAAGCATTGTGCTGCACGTTTACTTATGCAGGTGGGTAGCCTCACTAAACTTTTAGACCAGAGCTGTGCAAGGGAGTTGATTAACATCTCTTCCTTTCACTCACCAGGAGTGGCATCCTGTGTAACTCTAATGGAATACAGTGTAGCAGCAAAACCAGAGCCATATGAGAACACACTGATTCTCTGTCCTGCAAGCTGCTCCGGGGAGTACCTGTGAAAAAAAACAACAACTGTTTAAAGGTAGAATTAAGCCAAGCCTAACTAGGAAGCACAGGGAGCCAGCAAACTGTATTGCCTACAATACACATTTAACATGCTGTGTGCTTAAACAATTGTTAAAAACCGTTTCAAACGCTGCTGTAATGTGATGAGTTCCTAAACTCCCTAAAAGAGACCAAAGAAATGACCATAATAGGATTATTTAGAAGGCTGCCAGTTTTCACTAAGGGACATACAGCCTAAAATGAACAACCACATCTTGGAGGGCAAATGCAGAATAGTGATGGAATGCAAACAGTTAAGCACTACAGGTTCGTATGTGTGCCACTGCAAAAAATAAAAACTGAGTGCTATTTTAAATTTGGCTTTGCATTATAGTGATATAAACACACCACTTCCATTCTTTTTATCTACTGCAGTAATTTGGGTTTTGTTGTGGATGGGGTTTTTTTTGGTTTATGGAGACTTTTTTGGGTGGGGTTTTTTTGGTTGGTTTCGTTCAGGGTTTTTGGGGGTGGGTTTGTTTGTGTTGCATTGGTTGGTTTGAGGGTTTGGGGAGGAGTTGTGGGGAGGGGTGTGGTGTTGTTTTGAGGGGCTTCTTGTGCCATTTTGGCTTGGGTGGGGTTTTTTGCCTGCATTGTTTTTTGGTTTTTATGTTGGTTTGGGGTGGGGTTTTGTTTCAGAAGGGGGGACACCAGGGCAAGAAGACAGTTTGGGTGGGACTTTACCTATAGAAAGCTATGATTTTTCCCCCCCAATTTTATGCTTACTGTGCTAGAAGAGAAGCAAGGCAACCATAGACTGAAGGGGTATACATATTTCCATTCTGATTGGACACAAGTAATGAAGCTTTGGTTTTTTGATTGAAGAGTTCTGCACTAGCTTTCATAAAAGCTTTTTCCACATCTCTGTCAAAATATGTATCTTCAAGTTTTATATCCCTGTTGGCAAAAAAAAAAAAAGAAAGAACAGAAGGTAAAACCCACACTTTGGATGTGTAAGAACAGTAAGATTACGTGACCAAGGGAGATAGCAGCCATTCTCACCTGAAAGCTTCCAAACCACTGAAAACACCATTTGCTGTTTCTGGGTTCTGGTCACTGAGAAAGTCATTCAGCAGGAGTCTAGCCACAGATTTCTGTACCAGTTTACAGTAGGGAGAATGAAAGATCATGAATCCAAAGTCATTCAGGGTGAAACATCTGTCAATGCCCTCTGGAAATGGCAGAAATGTTGTGTTAGAATGTACATTT
This sequence comes from Colaptes auratus, assembly GCA_015227895.2. NCBI lineage: Eukaryota > Metazoa > Chordata > Aves > Piciformes > Picidae > Colaptes > Colaptes auratus. Next base: position 25,084,090 of record CM026897.1, read on the forward strand.
GGCATATACTTCAATTATGAAAATAAAATAGGGTGGCAGGACATGAGTCATCATAACATACCATTATACAAGAGAAGACCGTAAGGGTAACTGTTGCTGGCAAGTTCATCCAAAACACTGCTGCTAACTTGTATTTTAAAATTAGTTCCTTACTGATCTTTTGCAGCAACATTTGCCCTTCTTCTCAAAGGGCTTAAGAAAACCTCCATATTGCTACCTGGCATTTTGATACAATAAGCTACTCTAACTACTCAATCTTCATACCTAGCAAGGCAATTACCAAATATACAGAGAAAAAACACACAACACCTAAAAACCTAGTAACTTGAGAGCATGGCTTGAGGGTGTGAATATCACACTTCAGGCAACACCAAAACATTACTGCTGACTATCAGGTACTTAGCCATATGAGTACAAAATTAAGACATTTCTTATGTGAGAGAGCAAACATTTCAGTTGACTTGCAACACACACACATGAATAAGGGGACCCATACACTAGACTTTAGATTGGATGCTAGAACTTGAGAACACGTTGTCAGTGCAGTTAGATATTCCAGCATTTGCCAGACTTTGCAGTATCACCATGCAAGGCTACGTACCCTTTTGCCACTGGGCTTGGATTTTATTCCGATAGACGGTATAGCAGCGATCCAATGCACTGAGGTAGCACTGTATAGAGAGCTTGCCATCAACTACAGGATATTCAGAAACCATGTCAGGTTTGTAGAAGTCATATGCATGCTGCATGTGTGTTCCACGCAATCCTGACAGATAGAAATTGACAAAAGTGGAAAATTACCTTATTTGGCTGCTTTGAGGCAGCTTGAATGCATCACTTAACACACGTGGGAAAACAAGCACTATTTGACCCCCACAGCACTTCAGACCCATTAGGGTAATGTTTCAGAGTTTTCCAATGCTTGTTAAGAGCAGCAGGACTGAGCATGACAAACACAAGTATCAAATTCTTTTCACCATTTTGCCTTAGTGGTAGAGTGCTGTATTGTTCAGCTCTAGCCCACTCCTCCACCCATTTTATTGGGATAATCCTGTAAAGAAATGAGAGATAGGGGCATCTCTAGTTGTTCCTTGCCATCTCCTGTAAGAAGACTTGGATAAGTCAGCCCAGAGCAAGAGGAGACAATTTGTGAAGTTAGCTGCCATTAATCCAGTCCTCTAGCAATGGATCTATTAATGTGACTGAACAGGATTCATTTTCTTATGCAGGACTAACCTCTCTCAAAAATTAATGGAGCATTTGGACCAACGAGCATAGCAACTGCACCAGCTCCACCTGTTGGCCTGGCATTTCCAGAGGCATACACAGCAATGTCTCCAGCAACAACAAGTGCATAGCGTCCTGTGAAAAACACAGAAATAATGAGAAATTAACAAGGCCCTAGGACATTGTACTATCCACTAAAATGGTTTTTTTTTTAGACATTGGTTATAGAGGATATGATCTCAAAATTAAGGGGCTCTCCAATCCAAATTTTTCTCCTGTATTTCAATTTCCTGGCAGCCTCAGAAATTTATAAAAGACCAGTGATTACTAGCCACACCATTATTGTTTTACACTGTAACTGAACTAGTGTCAAAGATCCAGAGCATTTAAGGAAAAGACTTTGGAAGAGAAGAACAGTTTACCTTCTGGTTTTCGTACAGTTAAACACTGACATTTTAAGAAAAACTACTCAAAACCAGAGGATGATGTAAGAAAATATTCTGAACTTACCATCCCAAGAACTGGACTCAATCCAATTAATGGCATTAAAAAGAGCAGCAGTGCCTCCATAGCATGCATTGGTGGTGTCGATTCCTTCTACATCTGTATTGCCAGATTCTTCAAAAAGCTGCATCAAGACAGTCTTGACAGACTTTGATTTATCAATTATTGTCTCTGTTCCAACTTCTAATCTCCCAATACAATCATAGGAAAGGCTGTTCCTCTCCATGAGCTTCTGAACCACAGTCAAACACAGAGAATTGATATCCTCCCTGTCAGAGCAGAACCCCATCCTTGACTGGCCTAGCCCAATGGTGTATTTCCCAGCATCCACACCATCATACTTCTCCAGCTCTGTCTGGTCAACATACTGAGATGGAAAATATATTTCCAGTGCAACAATTCCCACATCCTTGGGCCAACAGGATTCAGCATTCACTGGAAGAGAGCCAGGCATTGTGGTAGATCTTAAAGAGACAAAAAAAAACAAAAAAGAAAGGGACAAAAAAAGAGAGAAAAAAAAAAGGGGGGGGGGGGAAGAAAGAAAGGGGGGAAAAAGAAAAAGAAAACAAACAGAGAATCAGTTGAGAAACTTACTTTCATTTTCTGTAGATTTAGCACAAACTTAAATTTCAGGTAGTCTACAAGGTCATTTGCAAAAGGCAAAGCTTTGCCTCCAGAAAGACATTAGCCTAAGCATAATGTAAACATCATTGTAAGTTTCAAAACATTTTATATTAAAGAAAGTACTTTTCAGTGAGAACACAAATTTCAGCCAAGGAGACAAACAGTTGTGGGTTAAGCCCCAAATGTTTTGCTGAAGTAAAACACAGGCTTAGCAAGTGTGAAGCATGGGAGAAATGTTTTAATGTTTGTTCCTTACTCTACTTTTGCTTACACTAGAAATCTGTTTTACAAAACCAAGCTAGAAACAACATAATTTTTTAAAAAATATTGCTAGTTGAGAGCTTAAGTTTACAAATTATCCTTACCAGGGAAACTTTGCCTTAACAGGTGAGGACTTTCCAAAACAGTTTTAAAATTGACACAAGTTACTTCATTTTGTACGTACTTGCAGGAAAGACAGAAATTGTTGGTGTTACCCAGGGGTGGGGTTTCTTATTTTTGGCTGGCCTTTTTTTGTGTGTGTGTGTGTCTTTTTTTAAGCATACTGTTTTGGCATTCTGGAACTCCTGTGACCAGGTCTGGAGGAATATTTCACAGTACAAGATGAAAACACAGAGATTCTCCTTGACAGACCAGATTTTCTTATTTTAACCCCTTAACTGTCACTACACCAGAGGATATGCTACACTCTAGGATCTACTACATTCAATTACTTTAACCCTGCCCCTCTTACCCAGGCATGCACCATCTTTCTGCATTTTTGCTTGCATCCTCATAGAGCACGTGTCCCTTTTGTGCCCAGATGCAAGTACAGTGACGTTACCCAATTTATTCTGTGGAACCATGACGAGTTGTATAAAGGAATAAAGTCTTTCTCTGCAGAAATTATTTTACAGGATGTGTATTAAGACAAGTGTGAGGAAAACATAAGAACTGCTTTCTGTTACAGCTATAGTCTTATACGAATCCACAGTGAAAACACATGGCTCACAGTTAACTTTTATTGCCGCTAAGGAAATTTAAACAATATTGCATGTACCTAAAATACACTACTGAAACGTGTAATCGGGAGAAACCGGCTATTTAAAGCTGCTTACCGACGTACTCCAAAACACCCGCGCTGTGAACCGTCACAATTTTAAGCAAACAACCGATTTCCCCTTGTGTACCCTGCCGCCACGCTGGGGAGTCCGCTCAGGCCGACTAGCACCTGTCCTCCCTTAGCCCACCCGTCACGAAGTCCTTGGTCTCAGCCGATGGCCGGTCGGCTCCCCACGCAGAGCCGGGCTCGCTGAGGGCACTAAGGGCATCTGGCTCCGCCAACGCCTCAAGGTTACCGGTGACCCGGCCGAGAAGACGGCCAGGATCTACCAGGGTGGCGTGGGCACCTTTTGCTGCTTCCCACCCGCAGCCTGGGCCCACCAACGGCCAAACCCCAATCACCTCTCACCCCGCCGCCCCCCACGACCGCGACCGCGACCCCGGCCCTTACACGTTGCGGAATCCCATGGCCGGCTTCCGGCTCAGCAGACCGCGCATGCGCCGCGGCGTGCGGCGACAAAGCCACAGCGCGCAGGCGGCGGCGGCTCGCCCCAGCCCCCGAAGGGTGCAGGTAGGGCTTGGCAGCGGTACGAGACGGGCACCACGGGGGCTTCTCCTTGGAGAAAAGTGTTGCCTTAACTTTTCAGCACCACGGAGGGGGAAAAAAGCCCCAACAAAACACACACACACCAAAACACAACCAAAACACCCAGGGAAACAAAACCCGACAGCACTCAAAATTCTGAGGTTGTGTGGTTTCCATTGTTTGGGTTTGTTGTTGTTTTTTTCCGTTGTTTCCCACACCATACCTGATGGTATACCATATATACACTATACATGTAATATGAACACACCCCATACCAAATTCACATCACTTCTCAGCAGCACAACGAGGCAGGCACACACATCTCCTTCAGTCACAGAGCAGCACTGGGGGTTCAAAACTTGTTCCAAGAGCTGCACTTTACCCCAAAATTGCACGGGAGGAAGAGGATGCTTTCTGGTTCCCCTATGAAAGCAGACATGCAACTGAGAACAAGACCCCATGGTACCAAGCTTTAGGACCCCTCACTACAAAAGCAACATTGAGGAGACAGAGCATCTCCAAAGAGGAGCAACAAAGCTCCTGAAGAGTACAGGGCACAAGTCTTACGAGAAGTGGCTGAGGGAAATGGGGTTGTTTGCCCTGGAGAAAAGGAAGCTGAGGGGAGACCTTACTGAGTTCTACAATCTCCTGGAAGGAAGCCCTAGTAAGGTGGGTGTCAGTTTCCCAAGCTGGTCTTGAGTTGCATCAGGTATGGTTTAGACTGGCTATTGGGAAAGAATGTTCTTCACTGAAAGGGTAGACAAGCATTGGAAGAGGCTGCCCAGGGAAGTGGCAGAGTCACCCACCCTGGAGGTTTTTAACAGGTGAATAGATGTAGTACTTGGGTACATGATTTAAAGGTGGGACTCGGCAGTCTAAACTCAAGAGGTCTGAGACTTAGGACTTTTCCAACCAAAAGGATCCTATAGTTCTACCAGCTGTCAAAAGGACTTTGGAGTTCAGGTCTATAGAATACAGAATTAAAGTTCTTTTCCAACCTGGTTGAGATCATCAATTCCAACCTATCACTCAACACCAGTTAATCAACTAAACCATGGCATTAAGTGCCTCATCAACTCTCTTTTTAAACACTTCCAGTGAAGGTGACTCCACCACCTCCCTGGGCAGGCCATTCCAATGGCTGATCACTCTTTCTGTGAAAAATTTCTTCCTAACATCTAGCTTAAACCTCCCCTGGCAAAGCTTGAGACTGTGTCCTCTTGTTCTGGTGCTGGTTGCCTGGGGAGAAGAGACCAACCCCACCTGGCTACAACCACCCTTCAGGTAGCTGTAGACAGCAATAAGGACTCCTCTGAGCCTCCTCTTCTCCAGGCTAAGCAAACCCCAGCTCCCTCAGCCTCTCCTCATAGGGCTTGTTGTCCTCACCAGCTTTGTTGCCCTTATCTGGACACATTCCAGCAAGTCAACATCTTTCCTAAACTGAGGGGCCCAGATCTGGACACAAGACTCAAGGTGTGGCCTGACCAGTGCTGAAGACAGGGGCAGAATGACTTCCCTGCTCCTGCTGGCCACACTACTCCTGATACAGGATGCCAATGGCCTTCTTGGCCACCTGGTCACACTGCTGGCTCATGTTCAGCCTACTATCAACCAGTACCCCCAGGTTCCTTTCTGCCTGGCTGCTTTCCAGCCACTCTGACCCCAGCCTGTAGCACTGCATGGGGTTGTTGTGGCCAGTGTGTAGAACCCAGCACTTGGATGTGTTCAATCTCATGCTGTTGGACTCTGCCCATCTGTACAGACTGTCAAGGCCCCTCCTCTGCAGAGCCCTCCTACCCTCTAACAGATCAACACCTGCCCCCAGCTTGGTGTCGTCTGCAAATGATGGCACCAAATCCCTCACTTTCTTCAAAACAAGGCAAAAAATAAATGCAGACCACTGTCAGCTGAGCAGTATCTGGCTGGCACCCCAAAGGCAAGCCTTATACCTACAGCAGAGGTCAGTTCTCCTCCAAGCACTAGAAAGCGGAAAGTTGGAAGTCACAAAGACTCTAAAAGGGCTTAAGTTCCAACTAAAATACAATGCACATGGCTTGACCAGTAACAGCAATAGAACAGTGCCTTTTAACCAGGCAGTGAATTATTAGGAAATTCAATGTGTCAAGAGGACTTGCATTATTGGTGCGGGCTGAGGAAAGCATTTTGCTCTGTCCTTTCTCCTTACAGAACTCCAGTCAGAACAGGCACTTCATATTACTCACTATAGTTGTCTCATGAGAAAACTCTACAGAAGACAACTAAAGGGAAGCTCTTTCTAATGTACTGTCATGACTCACCAAATATGCCATAGTGGCACACAGTGCTATTGAGCTGTGCTGCAATGAAAACCTCTGCTTTACAAGCTTGCTCTGACTGCTGGAGGAAATTGGATATATGACCTCTAAAGTCAGTCAGTCATTACAGGAAATCTGTTTACTTGATGCAAAACAAACAGCCTTTTGTCATCTTGGTCAAATCACAAACACTCTATTACTGAGTCTTCGTCAACGATGAAAGTTTTCTCATTAATACAAAAGACAGAGAACTCCAAATGCTTTAACTTTAAAAAAAAAAATAGAAATCTCCTTTCTTTGAGTCCCTTTAGGATTATGGAGGGAATAAATGAGCAGTATAATCTAGGCACTATTTTCTGGTATTGCGGCCAGAAACATGTCCTTCCACAACTCTGGACTTTCATTATCTTTGTTAAGAATTTGAGAATATCCCATCAATAATCTGACTTTCTTATTTCCTGCTTAAGCTTTTAATTCATACAGAGCTCTTGATTAAAAGTCACGACATCCCCCAGCCCGTTTGGTACCAGCAACACATTTGTTAAGCCTCTTGAGGCACCGTACCTCTACAGGACCCGCAGGCGTATGGACTTGGGTGGCGAGAAGAGAGCCCACTCCAGACTGTGGTTCGGAAGTTAAAACAGTGATGACCTGGCAGCTTCAGCCATGACATCATCTCGCTAACAAGCGGAAAGGTTTACAGGTATTACGCGCCTGCAGGACGCTCGTCACACCAGGAGAGGTCACCCCTGCGACCCGGACCGCCGCCACCCGCCACGGCTCCAGCCGGGTGTGGTGGTGGCATCCCTGGTCCTGCTCTCTTCTAGCCCAGCAGGGTGGCGACTATGCATGAGACAAGGCAAACTGCGCAAAATACCAAACCGCAATCACGGCACCTCGAATCGAGCCGCAAGCACCCACCCGCAGGGACGCCAGCACCCTACCGCGGTGCACCCCTGGGCACCTCCGAGACCGGGGCTCCGTGCAACGCGGTGCGGTGTCAGGACACCTACTCGATTCAATAAAAGCTATCGCGACAGAAAGCGACGGTATCCCTGAGGGTAGTGCCTGGCTGCCTTCTACGCGGCGAGGGGGTAGTGCAGACAGGGGGGCACGCTCGCCTGCACACACACCTCCCACCCCGGGTTTGGATGTCGCGACACTGAGAAGAGATTAAGATACGTGCCGAAGGCGCCACCGCTTTCAGGCTTCCTCGTGGCACCAAGACGGCGGAACAGACCGCCAGAGCCCCGCAGCAGCCGCCTGCCACCTAGCCGGGGTTCAGGGCGGTGCCGGCGCACCTGGGCTGCTGGATCTTTCGGGAGGCGTTCGGCGCTGCCGGGCGGGGAGAGCGGTATGCCACACCGCGCCGCAGGCGATGCTCTGTGACGCTCTGGGAAGCGCTCAGAGCGGCGTGCGGACTTACAGGCAGGCATGGCTCTTCTTGATTTTGTTTTGCTTTCTTTTCTTTTTTTTTTTTTCCTTCCCCCCCCCCCCCTTCTTTCCCTCTCCCTTTTCTTCCTTCCTCCTCCCTTCCCTCTCCATCCCCCTCTTGCCGCACTGCAGGCACTGCTTGCCTGCACTGAAAACACAGTTCTCAGCTAGACCGACCAAGCCCCGAGGACGGCTCTACCGCCTCACGCAAGGGGCTCCGCGCCTCGGAGGGTTGAGGCAGGGATCGCCACCCGGCGCCGCGACGGCGGCGAAAGCTGTACAGCACAAAGGTCTCTGTTGTGCGGACTGCCCTCACCTGTTGGAGGCGATGGCTCCCGGTGTCGGTGGTCGGTCTGTTCCTCACTTGTCCTCACGCACGGCGCAAAACACCAGGCACCGATGCGCGGCGCCTTTAAACAGCCCCGCCGCCCGGGCTCCGACCAGTGCCCTGAGTGGCAGCTCCTCCCGCCAATCATAGCTGCCACTGCCCAAGTCCCGCCCATCGGCCGGCCCGCAGCTGGCGGAGAAAGAGGGGGGGAATGGTGTGAGAAAGTGACGCAGCGTGGCCAGAGGACGGCGCACCAATGAGGATGAAGCAGAGGTGGTGGGCGCTCAATGGGAACCGAGCGCTTCACGGAGGCAGCCAATGAGAGCGCGCTGCCGACGGCGGGTGAGAGTAGGACGGCAGCCGGTCCCCGGAGGGGCGCGGTGGCAGTTGCCTGGTAACGGGAGGCGAGGCGCGCCCGGCTCTGGCGAAAGCTGTCCGTGTGTCGCTTCGGTCCCGCTCCTGTCTCCGGTGTTGCATCAGTGCCCAGGGGTCAGGCCGGGCGGGAAAGGCGTCGGGTGAGGGGCTGGGAGGCAGCAGCGGCGGACTGAGAGCATACCTGGACATTTTGGGGGCGCCAGTGCCGAGGCGGGGCAAGGGTCTGCGGGGCAGCAGGAGGTCGTGGTACAGTTAACGCGCCTCAGTAAGCGCATCCCCAAGCCCTAGGCCTGTGATATCGTCCTTACCTGTAAAACCTACCCGCAGTCCTCCTTCTTGTCAGGCCAGGACGAGGAACTCGGACCACGCACAGGGCAGCTTGGAGAAGAGATCGGAGGGGTGACCTCATGAATGTTTATGTGAAGGACAAGTATTGGGAGGATGGAGCCAGGCTCTTCTCAGTGATGCCCAAGGATAGCACAAGGGACAACAAACACCAGCTGGAGCATAAGAGAGTCCATGTAAACATAAGGAAAAACTTTTTCACTGTGAGAGTGACAGAACAGTGGAACAGGCTGCCCAGATAGGTTGTGGAATCTCCTTCACTAGGGACATTCACAACCTACCTGGATGCGTTCCTGTGTGGCCTTGAGTCCTGTGTCTGGTTCTGGGCCCCTCAATTTAAGAAGGACGTTGAGACTTTTGAATGTGTCCTGAGAAGGGCAACAAGGCTGGTGAGAGGCCTCGAGCACAAGCCCTACAAGGAGAGGCTGAGGGAGCTGGGAGTGTTTAGCCTGGAGAAGAGGAGGCTCAGGGGAGACTTTATTGCTTTCTACAACTCCCTGAAGGGAGGTTGTAGCCAGGTGGGGGTTGGTCTCTTCTCCCAGGCAACCAGCACCAGAACAAGAGGACACAGTCTCAAGCTGCACCAGGGGAAGTTTAAGCTTGAGGTGAGGAGAGAATTCTTCACAGAAAGAGTGGCCATTGGAATGGGCTGCCCAGGGAGGTGGTGGAGTCACTGTTCCTGAGGGTATTTAAAAAGGGATAGGATGTGGCACTTGGTGCCGTGGTTTAGTAGTCATGAGGTGTTGGGTGACACGTTGGACTTGATGATCTTTGAGGTCTTTTCCAACCTCAATGCACTATGTGGTCCTGCTCTGGCAGTGGGGTTGGACTGGATCTTTCAAGTTCCCTTTAAACCCCTAACCTTCTGTGATTATGGTTATGTCAAATTGACAACCAGCTAAGATATGGGTTTCACCTGACAAAATCTATAGCATTTAGACCCTGTGATTATGTATTGCCAGATAATACATTGCTCTACAGGCTACTGAGTGTCTCCAGAGAAGTCAGTCCTGCTAGTAGTGGGCATACAAAACTTTTCTGCAGATAGGAAAATGTTTGATAAAAACCACACACAAATTTAAAAGCCTGGATAATGGGATCATAAAATACTGCTGAAATCAAAGAAATATACCCCCTTAGCACCTGGCATAATATCCCATGAGATGTGATTGCTACAGCTAGCAGAAGACACCACCTTGCTCTCCTCATGCAGTATCAGGGTGTTAAAACCACGTTATTATTTCCACTGCATTAGGGATAGATAAAAATAATGCAAAAAAAAAAGGGGGGAAACTGCCATTGAAAGCATTAACACATGCCATGGTTGTTCAATTTGTTTTGAACTTGTAACCATTCTGCTGTCGTCATGTAAAAATCTCAGATTTGTTGCCTGTTAGTAGTGCAAGGATTGAGAAAAATGCTACTGAGAAATTGAGAGAAGTTTTGTTTGCATGTGTTAACCTGAAGTCTCTGATAAATTTATGCCAGTCTGTGTACAAGCCAGTTCCATTTGAAATTCTGAAAAAAACCCACCACATTGACAAAAAAGCTAACTTAGAAGGTGATGACATGGTTATGTCATACCAATACACTGTTATCTTCTTTGCCTGCACACTAAACAGAATTCTTAAGTTGAAATTCTTCTCTGGAAATCTAAAACTTAAATTCCACCTTATTTTAACTAGGGAAAAAGCCAACAACAAACAAACCAACCCACAAAAACAACCACAAACCCAAAACAAGACACAAAACAAACATGCAAAGTACCAAAAGCAAGCAAACAACAGCCCCCAAAGAAACCCAAAACCTAACCAAACCAAACCAAACCCCACCAAAAAAACCAAAACCAAAACCAACCAAACAAAAAAACATAAAACAAACCAAAACAAACCCACCCAAACACAGAACTGTGTCCTTGTTCTAGACTTCAAAATGGGTTCTTAAGGCCAGCCTCTCAGTATATGCTTTGGTAGCAAAAGATTTCCTGACACAAGGGTGCAGAAAGAGATTAAGCACCTCACTGATTGTGGAGGAGCTCAGGTTAGAGCTGCAAGTGGACCCTGAGACTTTGCAGCTCCCTGGGGGAGTTAGCTGCCTGTGTGCAAAGCCAGCTCAGGTATAACGAATTCATGTAGGCTGGGATGGGGCTGCAGTGAAAAGAGCTATGTGACAATGAGCTGTGGAGGGCCTCCTCAGTGGCCTCTTCTCTAGGGAGTCGTGTTTGAACTTGGGTCCTTGCCTGAGTGCTGCTGAAGATGTGCCTGATGCTTGCTTGCTTGTGCCCTTGCGATCCTGACCCACTGACTTGACTTCTCACCTTCACTTTGACCTGCTCATTGCTACAGACTTGGCTGAAAACGCAGACTCTTTGTTGACCTTGCTTGTCTGACCTTGCTTTCTGTCACTGTCCCCGCTCTACTTTTTTGTTTGGGCACTGAAAGTGTGCCCTTGTCGGTGAGGTCACTGCCCTGACTGCTACTCCCGACTCACTCGCCCCTGCAGAGCAGCCTGCCCTTGCTGCTCTCTGGCAGCTTAAATCGGCTTCTTTGTAAGCCTACGCTGACATGGCAGTGGAGGTTTATTTTCTGATAAATACCATATTTGCTTTATAAATGGTTATTTCAATTGGTTGGTGCTTTTGTTTGGGGGTTTTGTTTGGGTTTGTTTTGCGGGTTTGTTTGTTTGTTTCTTTTTTTCTCCCTATGTCATCAACAATATTTGCAGGTGTAAATAACAATAATCTTCACAGACCTCCTTAAAAAAAGGTGCCAAAATGCCTAATATTACCATGGGGAAATAATCCATATTACTGCTTTCATTCCGTGGTCCACGGCACAAGATGATGAACAACACCCAGTCATTTTTGGCATTAACTCTCTGTGTTTTGGAAGACAGCATGACATAGACATGCATTAAATAATTATTATTAATATAAAATCATGTATTTGCACATACCCTGGAAACACCAAATTAACCACCTGTAGCAAATAAATTTATAGCCATATTCTCCAGCACTGAAGCACATTTAAACATTACACCCTGCAGATGATGAAAGGAAGGTAAAACACAAAAATGTGACAATTTTCTGAATTTCAGAATTTTAAAACTGTGGTTCAAGACACGATGCAGTCCCAATTGTTTGACAATTATATGAAGTTAAATTTGGAGATTAGGTGTCTAACACTGCTAAAAGCAATGTATTTATCTCCTCTGGATGTTTCTGCATCTAGATGATAATTTAAATTTACATCAAGTCCAGACATCCTCCTCTTGCAGGCTAGTTTGGTGAGTAATTCTTTATGACCTATTATTATTAATCCATACAATTTCTTTTATAGTTGTTGTCAATGGCATTATTCTTTTTGTTCAGCTTCACAAGGCTCCTGTCTCCTTTTCCTATCACTGAGTGTATTGCAAGGGAATACTTATGAGAATATTGCTATTATTTCTTCAAAAGAAATGATCTGCCTATACTGCTTATTGTGACAGACTGCAACTGCATTATACTAATTTCTCTAAAAGGTTTCAGTAGCATTGAAGTTGTTAGTGAATCTTGTTCCAAAGTTCTTATGTAATTAATTATAGTCCTCTAAGCAAATTATGTTCCAGATGCATGACTGCCATTATTTCCAGCCCAGCTTGTGAGAAGGCATGTAATTTTCCATTCATGACTGTACAGTGTAACCAATATGTCCAGTGAGGTTTTCCAGTCAAGACTGCATTTGGTAATTTGGACTAATGTACCCCCCAAAAAATGAATGCTGCATCTCAGTAACCTTAGAACTGGAAGCCTGAGAAAGGAGCTCTCCACTTAATAAAGATGGTATTACCAAAGAAACTCAGCATAACTCATAATAACCTGGGAGCAGAAACAAGCTCAGATGCTGCTAGCGAGAGGACAAACACACTCTCTCTCCCTCTGTAAAAATCCAGTCTGTTTTGATAAAAAAGGAGTTTGAAACAGAGTCTTCCTCACCATTTTTCAGCTGTGTAAAAGTGTGTGGGATTGTCTCATGCAGGAGTCTTTTGGAAAAAAAAAAAGGGATGTCTGATGAGTCATCTTTGCTTCTAGCTTTAAGCCAGCGTATCAAATTTAGGGCTCTGGTTTTGCCTCAGTACACTACCAGGTTCTTTGGTTCTGTTTAGTAATTCTTAAGCAATTCTACCTGTGATTTTTTTTTTCCTGAAGCTTCCTACACTGGTAGAGATTTTGCTATTAGGTCAAGCTAATAACTCCTAACATAAATGAAACAGACAGAGGATTAAGGCTGTTTCTTAAAGCCATTTGAGAGAGTTCTTCACCAAGAGAGTTGTTCGTCATTGGAATGGGCTGCCCGAGGAGGTGGTGGAGTCACCGTCCCTGGAGGTGTTCAAGAGGGGATTGGACGTGGCACTTGGTGCCATGGTCTAGTCACGGGGTCTGTGGTGACAGGTTGGACTCAATGATCTTCGAGGTCTCTTCCAACCTTGGTGATACTGTGATACTGTGAGAGTGAATTCACTGGAATTTTCAAGAATATTAATTACAGGCCTCATTTAGACTTAATGGGAGCCACACTTCTAAGTGACTAAAATACTCACAGTGGTTTTCAGATGCAGCCAGCTGTATCTTTAGATGCCTAAACCCATTGAAAAGAGAGCTTTAGCATTTTCAAAAGGACCGAAGTCACAGCATAATAATCCGTTTCACAAAACAAGATGTTGGGATGACTTTTCTGGGGAAAAAAAAAAAGTATCGATTTTATTTTGTTGCCAAGTACAAAATAGCAAAGGTCAAAAGTAATGCTCACGTACAGAGTGTGAGGTCAGACCAGTGAAGGTTTGGAAACTGGAAGGTTTTTTGGTTACACATTTGTGTGTCAGGGTTCAGAGGTAAATGGAAGTGTACTAGAGAGCAGAACTTTCATGTGCTGTTTTGATACCTCATATACCAGTATCAGGGAGGAGAGCTTTTTAGATTGAATGACTAGTAGGAGTTATTACTAATTCAATTCCCAAAAGAATGCACGGGAACCCAAACTTGAAACACAATTGTCAGCTGGGAAAGGGCTTCTGGCATCTCGTATTTTCTCCATTTGATCTACTGAATCCAAGAGAACCTGACAGGAGATAATATACACTCTGAAGAACTAGGAGACCTAAATGAAAATATCAAAGGCTGTCTTTTAAAGTAGGTCGAGTAAATGCAAATATTTTAATTGCAGATCTGTCTGGATCTTAATGTGTTTGTGACATTGTAACAATTCTAGTTGTTAAAAGCATAAACATTTAGATTACTCTGCTGCTGTTATACAATATGCATAAGAGAAAGAATAGCTGCAGTGCTGTAATTTAAAATGTGAAGCAGTATTTGTTGAACAGTTAAGATTTAAGGTTCAGGGCCCAAGAAAGCTGACAGTGCAAAACCCAATAACCACTAGGAAGCAGATACTGCTCCCCAAACCAGAGAGAGAATGGCAGCTGACTTTTGTTCTTAAAATTGGCAGAGGACAGATCTGTATGGAGCTTTGCATCAGCCCATGCCTAAAGCAACAGGAAGCCTTTCCCTTCCCTTCCCTTCCCTTCCCTTCCCTTCCCTTCCCTTCCCTTCCCTTCCCTTCCCAAACCTTCCCAAACCTTCCCAAACCTTCCCTTCCCTTCCCAAACCTTCCCAAACCTTCCCTTCCCTTCCCAAACCTTCCCTTCCCAAACCTTCCCTTCCCAAACCTTCCCTTCCCTTCCCAAACCTTCCCTTCCCAAACCTTCCCTTCCCAAACCTTCCCAAACCTTCCCAAACCTTCCCTTCCCAAACCTTCCCAAACCTTCCCTGCCCAAACCTTCCCACCTGATGGCAGTGCTGCTGTTCTCAGTTTTATTTTCCTTAACCAGACTGTCAGCTTGACTTGGCTTTCTTTCTTCACCCTCCCAGATATTCCTGATTGCCCTTACCAAGTGGAAATATTTAATGATTCTGTAAGTGTAACTGTCAGGTACTTCACAGGGGCATGAGAGATGCCTGTATCAGCCTGAAAGTTAGTTTGTATACTCTAATCCTGAGAAATGATGGCTATCTCTGATAGAATGGGCATGCAAATTAGGGTATCCTCCACGCTTTAGTCAATATTTAGAGTACTCTCTGTATACGCAATGGTTAACACTGATAGAAAAGCTATGGGGAGCTGAGATGCCATCATAAATCCACTTGGAAATCTGTGAGTCAGTAAAGAAGTGTGAAGGTAAAATCTGGAATCTAAAGCAGGACATAAGGAAAAAGATAAATATAATGGCCAGAAACAGTAAGATATATATGCTGTAGTGTCATATTTTTTCAGCAGTGCTCTGCTGACTGGGAACCCAAGAGGAATGAGTTCTGTTTAATATCCATTCACTGTACCTGTGTGTTGTCCTGGCCGTTCAGTGTCAGAGTGCAAATCAAATGGTAGAAAACACGTGCAGTTTCAGCTTGCATCAGCCAGGGTCACATCCTCTGCCTCCCCGGCACACTGAACATGGTGTTTGTGAGGAAGAGCTTCTGTGCATGTTCAGACTCGGAGAGAGCAATCACAGCTCCTGCTCTTGGCAGGTTTCCTGCAAGTCATTTTAGCAGACAGAGGATGGAGCTATGCTGATGGATGTAGAGTACACAATATTCCAGAGAAACTGGAATAAGAGTTAGATGAGATGCCTCATCCCTGTTAGGCTGTTGGCTCATCAGAGAAAATAATTGTTTCTTGTTTTCTATTCTCTGGCTTGAAAGGAATCAGTTTCTTTCATCAGATACACATCTGTGGGAATATGCTACTTATTCACTAGTAACCTTGCTCCAGATGTTCATCTTCACTTTATACAGGAAACCTATCAGCAGCTGCTTTTTTCTACTGTCATCTGTCATGCTTGCAGTGTGTTGAAGTATGTAGTCAGACATAACAACTACAAAACAAATACAAGAGTCAACTCTGAGGAGCTACTTTAAGCCAAGTGCAGTGAATGAAAACAAACAGTAATTAGTAGAGGAAGAGGAGGAAGAACATAATTATGTTGCTATATTAAGTATTTTTTGCTTACTAGGTAAATGTTTTAAGTATGTTTTCTATGGTACTTCTCTATTTAAGACCTCTTTTTTTCCCCTCATTTGCTGCTTTCCACATATGAAAAGTGGCTTTGACTGAGATGTCTTTGTGGAAATACTAAATTAGTTTGAAGTTTCCAAGGAAGGAGGGAGGCAACTGGAGACTGGACTGTGCCACATGGCTGTGGAATGGGAAGCTAGACTGGCATTATTGTTAGTCATCACAGAAAGACCTTGATAAACATGCAATCCTCAGTGCTAATTATGAGAAATTGAGCGAAGAGGGTAAGGAGGACCCAGATGAAGGATTTGAAGAGGGAACAGAATGAACAAAGGCAATAAAAATTATCTTTATTGCATAGCATTCTATGCCACGCTTTCAGCCAAATGAACAGGCTTGGTTATTGTAATTGAAATGATATTTCAGGACAACCAGTGGGAGCAGAGACTGTTTGGAATAGGCAAAAAATACATGGCTTAGGCCAACTTAAACTGAACTAGTGTCTGAAAAGGTATCTGTATGTTGAAAAAAAAATAAAAGATGAGCAGAAGAAGAGAAACACAACAGGCACCAACACAAGGATGATTGCAGACAAGAAGAATGGGTCTAGGAAAATGGAGCAATGAGAAGGAACTGTCTACTGGCACGTTGAATAGAAATCACAGAGGAGGCTGCCATGAAAGCAGGGTGGGAGAGAGGAGAATTTAAGTCTGCCGATAGATCCAGGAAGTACAGCAAGACAGCCACAAGACATTGTCCAGGATCACCTTGTCATCTGCTGATAAGCTGACCAGCATTGTTCTTGTGCGCAGGTGATTTTTCTTCTGCCACTGCTTTCTCTAGCAGATAGAGATTTGAAAAGTAGTGTTACAGCCGTCCATTGGTGATGCAGTCTGGTATCTTTGTTCACAGTGCCGTGTGCCACAGGTATGCTACTGTTTCTTTCCTTTCTTTCTAATAATTCTGGTTCTTCTCTGCCTTCTACCATGAGATTTTTTTCTGGGAATCTTGTGCTTATGCTTCTTCATCCATGTTTTAACTTTTCTAATCCGTGGACTCACACAGAACTTTTTCCCTCCTATGTAGAGACTGCCAGAATAAAAATTGGTTGTCAGTTTCAAGGGAAAAATGTAACCTCCAACTTTTTAAAATGAGCATACTTATCATTCATCTATGAAGGTCATAAAGTTAGAATTGGTCAATCTTAAATTATATTTTATATCTATTTACTTTTGTCTAGTTTTAAACATGTAATTGCTAGGATCTAACTTTTACATTGTTTTTTTCCTCTGAAATCTGGGGAACTTTACTACTTCAGTGGGACTCAAAAGAAGCACAGCACTAACCAGTGCCTTTCTATGGCAAATAAATAAGTGGAGCACTTCATTATTATTGTCATGATCATAATGCAAATATCTAGAAATAAAAAATTTCCAGGATTTCTTTAAAATTTATCAATTTAACCAAAATGGTGTCCTGTTGTACCAGCTTTAAAAAACCCCACAAATTTATAGCTGATTTAATGAGTTTAGGCAAGGTTTGCAGAGGGTCAATAGTTGTATAAAACAGAGAAGTCTTCAGGTGCATGAGTGATTCTTCAGTTCTGAAAATAAAGCAAGTGTCAGAGTGAGCACAGACTGACTATCAATCCTGTTACTGAAAAGGAAATTCAGCTTTAGCAGTCAGAAGTTAAATAGCACAAGGAAGGTCAGGTCTTAAATCACTCACAATCCTTTGGTTGGGGGGGTGTTATTTATTTGTTATTGACTTTTGTTAGCATTTTAAGATTCTACCTGCCTAAATGGCACCTAGTAGGTTTTAACTTGACAGCACCCCTTCCATAGCAAAAGACACAAAACATTTCTTACATAACAGCTTCTAGGTGACATAGGCCATCTGCTTTCTGGATTTCAAACCTCTCCACTCTTCGGAGAATTCCTTTGGGAATTTCATCTGAAATTTTTGTGCAACAGTTAAAGGCCCCAGGAAACAAAGCTAAAAAGAGCAATAATGTTAGGAACAATGTAGATATACATAGTACATATATAGAGGACAAGTCATAGCCTGAATTCACAGGGTCACAAAATCATTGGGGTTGGAAGGGACCTCTGGAGGTCATCTGGTACACCCCCTCCCTGGCCACTTGGAGCCACATGCCCAAGATCATGTCAGACACCTTTTGAATATCTACAAGGACAGTGACTCCACAACATACCTTGGCAACCTACTTCAGTGTTTTGACCAGCTTCCTGTTGTCCTAGGTTAAGACAGCCTGCTTTCACAAGCTCCCCAGCTTCCACACAAACAAGAGGGAAAGTAATACAAACATAAACCAGGACTGACATAAAGAATTTTCTGAGATGGTAGAATGTACAATTACTGTAGCCTGTTTGCAGAAGATGTACAGCAAAGAGCAGCAGCAGCAGAAGCCAGAGATAAAACAGTTTCCCCAACCCAAGCACGAAGCAGCATGCCCACCAGAAAAGACCAGCAGCCCAAACCCATACACCAAAAGCAGCAACCAGAACAGAAAACCTCTCTCATTATAATCTGAACTTCAAGCCCCATGATGCTTTGCTTTAGCCAGCACTTTCATTTCAAAGCTGGCATAAGGCAGCATGGTACTGAGTGTCATTAGCAGATTCAACTCAACCCATGACACCTGTTTTCAGATTGAATTTCACGTGTTTTAATTTTGACAGGACAAAAAGCCTATTGCCACTTGTCCTGTCTATGGGTACTACTGCAAAGGGCCTGGCTGCTTCTTCTTTCATTCCCATCAACAGACGGGATAGGAACGAATGGGAGCAATGGTTACACCATCTTCATTAGGGTTCTATTCTTCAATAGCCTTCTTTCCTCCAATCTAAACAGTCCCAACTCTCTCAGCTTTTCCTCATATGCAAGATGTTGCAGTTCCTTCATTGTTTTTGTGGCACTTCACTGGACCCCCTGCAGTAAGTTCATATCTCTTGTATACAGGGGAGCTTGAAGCTGGACCCAGCAATCAAGATGTGCCCTCACTAGTGCTGAGTAGGGGGGAAGGATTGACTCCCTTGGCCCTGTGCTCACAGGAAAGGGAATGAATATGTGACTCACAAATAGCTGCTTGCCTGATGAAATGGCATTAGCTATGCTAACCACATTACCAGGAGTCGGGAGCATGAGGTACCAGTCACAGGGCCAAGGACGTTGATCCTTCCTCTTGTGAGTCACATATTCATTCCCTTTCCTGTAAGCCAAAAAGACAAACAAAACAGATTTCTTCTTCCTTTCTATACTGGCCCCTACCATGTGTACTGTTGTCTGACATTATGGCTCCTCAGATGCAGCACTTTTATTTAATCATGTTGAACTTCCTGAGATTTCTCTCTGCCCATTTCTACAGCTTGTTGAGGCCTATCTGTAAGGCAGCAAAAACATGTGGTGCATCAGCCACTGACTGCTCACTTGTTTTATTATCTGCAGACTTGGTGAGGCCATTAGTGAAGATGTCGAACATTATTGGGCCCGTGTTGACCCCCTGCAGTACACCACTGGTCACTTGCTTGCAATTGGACTTTGTGACACTGATCACAACACTCTGGATGTGGTTGTTCATCCAGTTTTCAGTAATCTAACCTGTATTATCAGCTTATCTATGATATTATGGGAGACAGTATCAAAGGCTTTATTGAAGCTGGGGTAAAAGCATTCATTGCTCTCCTCTTGTGGTTTCAGCCCAGCTGCAGCCCCATGCAGCTACTACTGCCCACCACACCCCTCCCCCCAGGAGGATGGGAAGGAGGAATGTGGAGTGTGGTGGGTTAACACCCTTTTCTGAGAACAAAAGAACAAAGCAGGGTGGAGGGCTTGCAGGTACTTTTCACTCCCTGCAGGGCATTTTTCACCTGGGAAGCTGAGTCTGTTCCACTCCGCCCTCCCTGCCCAGCTAGGGTATAAAAAGCAGGACATCGTAGCTGTTGGCCCCTGCTTTTCTGGCTCCTGCCTCTGCTGGATGCGAGCTACTGCAGCTACCCTCCTGCTCCTCTGCCACGTGGTCGGACCTGCTGCCTCCACGCTTCCTCAGAGAAAGGCTGGTTTTGTATTATTCTCTTGTTTTTTGTCCCCCTCTCATCCATCTTTGTTCCTTGCCCTTGTGAACCTTTTTCCTGTTATTGTTATATATATATATATATATATATATATATATATATATTGCTTAAAGACAACTCTTTACCTCTCTACTTCCAAGCCGACTCCAAATTATTGTTTGGTGGATTTGCTCCTTCCTTTTCTCCCCTCTCTGTTGGGAGGGAGGAGGGGGGGAGTGGGGGAGAGATTCTCAGCCTTGCCCCGCCACCTGAACTCTTAACCTTCAGTTAAGGCTCAAACCACTACATGGAGCAAATGTAATACCCTGCAGGTTGAGATCAGGATAATTTAATAGAAAATGCAATGAATGAACAACTAAAATAACAACAATATTTTTTTTTTAAAGTAATATATAAAATGAGTAATGTAAGATGCAATGCACTCACTGGATGCAGCCACTGCTTTGCTAGCCAAAACCTGCTGACAGGCAACCAATGCCACTGCCTGCACTGGTCCCCTTTATACAGCAGACATGAGGTTGTATGGGATGGAACACACCCCACTGGCTGCCTCAGCTGCCTATCCTGGGTGTGCTGCTGCCTAGCTTCTTGTGAAGACAATTACGCCTGTCCTAGCTGAACCCAGGACATTATCCTCCCCATATTCTATACCACATATGTCTTGTCCAGCAGAGATATTCAACAGTTAACATCATAAAATATAATCTACTGGCTGTTCTCACCCAAAATTAGGCTGCCTTGTGGCACACAATGGACTTCTCCATCCTCCTGCATCACCTACCATGTGCACCCAAGTCCTTGAGCCAAAGCAATCCTTTGCTTTCGCCTAAAACAGGACTAACGCAGACCATCTTCCCTGACATGTTCTTCACGTGGACTACCGGGACTTAATCTCCTTCTACAGTATGTGGGAGTTTTGGCTGAGCAGAGCCAGCTCAACTGGCAGATCCTCTGGCATTAACTATGCTTAATGTGTATCCCAGTTGGTACAGGTCCCAGCTCCTTTTGCTTTGTGTAGTTTTTAGCAGTCCATTGTAGCATATAATCTTCCAGGCCTCTCGGTATTTATATTTCAACCACAGTCCCCATACCACAGAGGCTTTAACCTCTTGGCTTGCTCAATTGCAGTGTCCAGCCAGCAATATCTTGCAATAATTCAGCATCACAGATGGGTTTACCTCTGCACTGTCAGTTGCTTTTCTTCCACTGCTATAACCATTCCCACAGGATATTTGCTACCATCCATGAAGTAGATCACTGGCCACCTTTCCTGCTCAGCAATATCTAAAGCCAGTTGGATGGCTTTCACTTTTGCAAACTGACTTGATTCACCTTTCCCTTCAGCAGCTTTGACAGTTTGTATAGGATTCCAAACAGCAGCCTTCCACCTTCAGGCTGTGGTAGTCTACTATTAGTCTTCATTCTCCATTAGACTTTTGCACTGGCCATATGAGCTGTTGAAGAGCAAGTGAGTTTTCTGATCACCCCTTGGTTCTCCAATCAAAAAATCAGTTTATGGATGAGAATCAGGGAATGTCGGTGCAATGTTGCCACTGTACACCATTGTGGTAGCAACTGGCACCTGCTGTTCTTTAGCCCTCATCAATACCACCACAGAAGGGTCCTCTGAGGGACTGGGCAAAATGAACAACTCTCATTTCCCTCCATCTCCACAAGCAGCTGTACCAAAAGCCCAGTGTTACTCTTTTGGGTCCTTGAAATGCCCTCTTCTAAGGTAGTCTATGCCAAGGATGCATGAAGCCTCTGAGTCAGCTGCAATAGGATATTTTGCCTCTCATTCACTTCAGCTTCCCATACATTTAGCTGTTGGAATACCCCTGTGACCCCAAAGATATAGATGCTTTCGACCCCTCTATAGCTCGAGGGTATGAGGGTAATACTGGCACAGGTCAGTTCTTCGGTGTAGCTGAAGCACCTGTTGCTGGGGTTTTAGTAGCCACAGCAGCTGCCAGTCTGTCTTTAAGCTTAAGGACCTTCTCTTCCCCTTGAAGACATTGAATAGTGTTGAAAAGGACTTGGTAGGTGTTGGCAAAGCCCCAGCACATCATGGTGTGTTGCTTGGGAATTGCCAGGCTAGCAACATACTTTTCCCGAATATTTTGCTAGATTTTCAGAATTCTGCACTTGTTCAGAGGTGAAATTCCAACACATTGGAAGTGCCTGCTGTCCCAGGCAGCTTGCCCATAATCTCCCACACACCTTGCACTCATAACTGTCCAGCCTCAGGGCAGCTATCTAGGTGGTATTCTTACATAAAAATTGTGTAACCCTAAATAAAACCTGGAACATGTTCAGGTGACACTGCAACAAGGGTATGCTGTCTTGGACAGCCCAAGGATATTCAGCATTCTCAAAAGCTGAGGTCTTTTCCCCTCTCTCATTCATAAAATGGGGGAATCACAGGATCTCAGGATGTTAGGGGTTGGAAGGGACCTCTGGAGATCATCGAGTCCAATCCCCTTTAAGAGCAGGACACACAGGAACACATCCAGATGGGTCTTGAAAGTCTCCAGAGAAGAAGACTCCACAACCTCTGGAGAGCCTGTTCCAGTGTTCCACAACCTTCATAGTAAAGAAGTTCCTCCTCATGTTGAGATGGAACCTTCTGTTCTGTAGTTTATATCCATTGCCCCTTGTCCTGTCACAGGGCACAAGTGAGAAGGGGTGAGATTACTAATAAATTAGAATGCTGCACCCAAATTCCAGCTTAACCCTATGGTCAGTGCTATAATCACATCATGAGCTGACAGTATCTAATATGGCAGTATGACAGAAATGATCCATTTCCCTGAGATGATAACCATCACCACATTACATTGCAATTGTGTACATCAAGCACATAAGGGCTTATATAATACCACCATGAAAATAAGAGGGTGTAAATAGTGTGTATAACGAAATTGTTTTAACAAGCTTTGGTGAGATTTTTCATTATCTCAACCTTCAGGCCCATGTTTGGCACCAAGAAGAACTGCTGTGGTTTTAAGCTAACCAAAGCCGAGCTCCAACAAGGCTCCTCGTGCCTTGGTAGAATGGGAAGGAGAAATTGGGAGCAAAATGCAAAACCTTCAAGTTCAGATAAAGAGAGTCTAACAAAACAAAACAAAGAATGAAAGGTCAGTATGGAATAACAACAGAAAAAAAATGAATATATCAACCCGGTAATAAAAAATGCAACACATCTGTCTGCACCAGCCCCTCCCTTCCCTGCTGTATAGTGGGCATTATGTTTATGGTGTAGAATAACTCACAGCTGGTTCAGCTGGATGGCTGGTTCACCTGGCTGCTCCCAGCTTCTTGTGAAGAAAATTAACCCTGCCCTAGACAAAGCCAGGACATCATCTCATTGTAGAATGCTATCATGTTGGTCAACCATTATTTCTCTTTCAGAAATCCTGCCACTTTTCTTTGTTTTCTGGTTGTTGGGACAGACATTTCTAGAGCTTGGAGGAGGTGACTCTTGCATATCAGCCAACTGTCCTTGACTGCTCTTCTCGCTGGAGTCATATTTCATGGGATTCTTCCAAGCAAGTGTCTGAATCACAGAATGTTAGGAGTTGGAAGGGACCTCCAGAGATCATTGAGTCCAACTGTTCTGCCAGCACAGGAACACCTAGGGCAGAATGCACAAGAACCCATCCAGGTGGGTTTCAAAAGTCTCCAGAGAATGTGACTGTGCAACCTCTCTGGGCAGCCTGTTCCAGTGCTCTGTCACCCTCAACATAAAGAAGTGTCGCCTTGTCTTGAGGTGGAACCTCCTGTGTTCCAGCTTGTGCCCATTGTTCTTTGTCCTATCAGTGGGCACCACTGAAAAGAGACTATCACCTTCATCCTGATGCCCACCCCCTCAGACATTTATAGTCATTGATAAGATGCCCTCTTAGCCTTCTCAAGACTAAACAGCCCCAGGTCTCTCAGTCTTTCTTCATCTTCCTTCATAGGAGAGATGTTCAAGTCCTGCTATCAACTTTGTAGTTCTCTGTTGGAATCTTTCCAGCAGATCCCTGTTTCTCTTGAATTGGTGAGTCAAAAACTGGACACAGTATTGCAGGTGTGGTCCCCCCAGGGCAGTGTAGAGAGGAAGGAGAACCTCCCTAGATCTGCTGTACACGCTTTTCATAATATAACCCAGGATGCCATTGGACCTCTAGGCCACAAGGCACATTGCTGTCCCATAGAGAACTTGCTGTCTACAAGGACTCCAAGGTCTTTCCCCATGGAGCTGCTTTCCAGCAGGACAGCAGGTTCTGGTGCCTAGTGTTATTCCTCCCCCAGTGCAGGACTCTTCACTTGTCCATGCTGAACTTCATGAGGTTTGCCTTCACCCAGCTCTCCAGCCTGTCCCCATCTCACTGGATAGCAGCACAGCCTGATGGGGTGTCAGCCACCCCCTGCATTTTCATATCAGTGAACTTGCTGAGGGTGAACTCAATCCCCTCATCCAGGTCATTGATGAAGAAATTGAACAAAACTGGATCCAGTACTGGTCCCTGGGGAACACTACTGGATGCAGGCTTCCAACTGGACTCAGTTACAATGATTTATAACTCTCTGAACTCTGTTGTTGAGCCAGTTACTGATGCACCTCACCTCACCTCACCCACTTTTTTTGAGTTCACCTGTGAGGATGTTATGGGAGACAGTATGAAAAGCCTTGTTGAAGACCAGAGAGATGATATCCAATACTCTCCCTTCATCTATGCATTTGGTCTTGCCTTTATAGACAGCTGTCAAGATTAGCCAAGCTGTCAGATTAGTGAATTCTTGCTGGCTACTCTTGATAACTGAAGAATTTGTAAATCCCCCCTCCTGGAATCCAAGGTTGTGGCCTTGCTTTTTGTCCTGCTCTCTTCTCCTAGGATGCTGAACTGCACCATATTATGGACACTACAGCTGCCTCTGACTTTCATGTACTTGATCAGTTCTTCCCTGTTTGCAAGTATCTGGTCCAGCTCTGCTACTTTTACTGGGAGATGCCACCAATGCACTCAAAAATCTTGTAGATTATTTGAGCACTGTTGTATTGTCCTACCAGCAGATATCAGGATGGTTAAAGTCCCTCATGAAGACTAGGGTCTGTAAATGTGAGCCTTTTCCCAGCTGTTTGAATCAGGCTTCATCTACTTCCTGGTCAGGAGGTCTATAGCAGGCACTCACTACAATGTCATCCGTGTTGGTCTGCCCACTAATCTTGACCGGTAAATTCTCAGTTGGCTCATCATCCATCCCCAGGCAGATCTCCTGCTTCCTGACCTTTTCTTGCATAAAGGGGGAGTCTCTCCTCTCCTTCCAGCCTGTTCTACCTAAAAGCCCATGTTCCTCCACTACAGCACACCAGTCACATAAGCCATCCCACCATGTCTCTGTGATCACAGTGACCTCCCAGCCCTGTACCTGCAGGCAGATTTCTGACTCCTCTTGTTTGCTCCCCATGCTGGACACACTAGTTGAAGGGCATTTCAGAGAGGTGTCAACAGTTAGTTAGCTTTACAGCTTGTGTGAGGTGAAGGGTGAGGTATCATCCTCTCAGCTTCTCCCACTAGACAGATGGATGTTTTGTAGTTTAATAAACAGTTTCCTCTACCCCGCCTTGTGCACACGTTTGTAAAGACTTGTTACAGTAAAATAAAAATAAAAGGCTGAAGTGTTTTATTTGTGAAAGAATATTACCAGCATTGACAGAGGAAGTGTGAGGAGTGTAATTTAAAAGCTCTGCCTTGTGAGATTGAATGAGGCCCATTATTTTTTGTCTTTGAAATTATTAATGCTGTTGCTGTTTTCTTTTACCCCAAGGGCTCCATGACCGAATGTGTCTCCACTAGGGAATGATCTCCTGCATATTTTCTCCTACTTGTAAATACCATCTTGAAAATCAAGTCACGGAAACTTAAAAAGTAGTTCATAACCAAAGACTTTTTTTTTTTTTGTAATGACAAACATTTTGTGTTGTTGCTTGGTGTGTTTTTTCTGCTGTAGTACAGGAATAGATCTTCTAAAAAGGATTCCCTCCGTCAGCTCAAGAGCAAGCAAAGCTATGTAGCTCAGATATATCCAACTCAGGGATTTATTTGGGATATGAGGGTCTCGGGATCAAACACATGCTTTGAAGTGAGCAGAGCAATCACCCTTGTGTCCCAGCCCATGAACTAATCTTTGAGAAGCAGGGATAAAATCTTCTTCCCATTTGTTGTTTGTTTTTCTTTTCCCTAGCTGGTAAATCATGCCGCTCTTTAACTCATGATTTATCCTTGGAATGCAAGCCATAGAGCAAGACAAAAAGAAGCAGAAGAATTAATTCCATTTCCTGTAAGCAGGAGATGAGAAGCCTGTTAAAAGATTTTCCTGTAAGCAAAACCAAAGTGTGCTCTGTTCCTTGTGGGAGTGCTCACTGGGTCCTGGAGTAACAGACTCTGGCAAAGATGCAATAGTGAGCTCGAGCATCTAGCAGTGCAGCAGGAGTTGCTGAAGACCAGACATAGAATCCACTGTGGTTTTCAGGGGCGTTTCATACCGGTGGGGTTGATGACGGAGCCCTGGGATTTCATTGGTGGGAGGGTGAAGGGAAAGAGCAGCTGGTCTAGCAGTTGCCTCCTCTGCAGCCCTGAGAGACAGACTATAAATAATCGTATGGTGCAGAAGGATTAATTAAGTATTGAATGTCCCCTGTTGTTCTTTGCTTTTCTCTCTTTGACAGCATACTGCTTTTGAAGCCAATTAATTAATGTTTGCAAATAGGAATTGAGCTCATTGAGCATCACTAGGTTGTTTTGGTTTTGTTTTTTTTTTCTGAGGGATCAAGACAGCATTGGTGACGCTAAAGTATGAACTTTTATTGCCACCAGCCAGCTTCTGGCAGAAGGGTTATGTGGGATAAAAAAAAATCAGGATAGGGTGGACTATTATCTCTTGCCTTCATCCCATTTTACACACTCAGAAACATCATAAGCACTGATCCTCAGGTCTGAACCATTTGTACTGCACTTTATAGTGCTTTATAGTGCACTATACAGCACCATGTTCATCATTTGTATACTTCATAACTGGAAATTAAGAAGTTAATACTGATGGACTTTTAGTTTTATAAGGAAAAATATACACAAACACATAGAAGGAAAATTAAGCAAAATTCTTGATGCATGCAGATGGCCCTGTGAGTATCTCACTGGCCACTCATGACAGACTCATCCCCTTTTGCAAGCAACCCAGACAACAGGGATTGCAGCTTTTAGAAACTTGTTTATAATTGCACATTTATGTACCACCTATGTAACTAACGTAGCAGTGAACTGAAATTGTGCTGTGGGAGGTTTAGACTGGATATTAAGGAAAATTTCTTAATGGAAGGAGTGGTGAGACATTGGAATATACTGCCCAGAGAGGTGGTGGAGTCACTGTCCCTGGAGGTGCTCAAAAAATGTGTAGACATGGCACTTTGGGACATGGTTTGAAGGGCATAATAGTCTTAGGTTGAAAGTTGGACTTGACCTTAAAGGTCTCTTCCAACAAATCAAAACAAAACAAAAATCTGTGATTCTATGGAAAGGTTTTATTTAATGGTTTTGGGTGGTATCTCAATACTTTAGTGTTACAGAAAGCTCCACTGGAGCAAGTTAAGCACCCTTGCAGAGAGAGAAAAAGATATTACTTAGAAAACTATCTCCACTTACTCCATGTTTTTTTGCAAGGATGCCTAAAAAGGACCTCCTTTTCACATTCATGGAGCTTGCGGATTACAGAAGTGGATAGATAAGAAAGCTTCTTCTGAGAATAAGTTGCTCAGCACATTGAGGAAAAAAACCCCTCCAACCAACCCACCAACCAAAAAACCAAACACCTCTTGATGTTTCTCTCTAAGAAAAAGTCCATGAAATTCTGAATTATTTTGAAACAGTGTCTGTTGTTCAACAAATATAGCAAGAGAACCTAATTTAAGTTTCCTGGTGGTTTGTTTCCTTGGAGCCTGCCAAATCTTGGCGGCATTGCAGTCAATCACTTTCTCAAGGATGAGAGGATCAAAAGCAGATGGCAACTATAAATTACTGTTTTCACCTGCATTCACCTAGACCTGTTAGAAAATCTTCTAATAAAATGTTCCTAGATGGATAAGACCCCCAAAGTCTGTGAAACTCCTCAGTGAGTTTAAATTGATCTCAGTGGAGTGCTAGAGGATGAAGCCCAGTGAAAAGAACAGCTCTGGTGGGACAAGACCTCCATGAGTACTGTTCATTATATCTGTCTTTACACTCTAGTTGATCAATATTGACTCTATTTTACTGCCAAAAGTTTCTTTTTCTATCTCCTATATGCTACCTGGGCAAAACTCTGTCCATAGAAATCTTTCTCATCCCTTAATTGCTTTTTTTCATCACCATTCTCATACTTGAGAGCCACACGTTAAACAGCTGAGGAAGGCTGATTCATTGAGGGTTCAGGCAAGAAATACTAAAAAGCAACCATTGCTGCCTGCTCAGTTTCTGGGATGACAAAGAACATTTCCTTCCTTCAGTTTCAAACTGATACTTTTAGATTTGCCTACTCATTTAACAAAACTCTAATGCCTGGTAGGAATAGCCAGCTCTACTGAGCACTGGAGAGACACTTCTGGGGTTCTGTGTCCAGTGCTCCAGTTTTTAGCCAGGTAGGACTGGGTCCATATGAGTAAGGCACACCACTGCAAAGGAGAAATATGGCAGAGAAAATTTAACACAGCAGGACAGGTCTTTGGCTCGTACAGGGGGCCAGGTAAAAAAACAGGGAGAAGATGTAGCCAGAAGAAATAAATGGTGATTGATGGAGTCACTGTGTTCCTTAACTCTGTGCTTGCTCTGACCTACGCCTGTTTCATTTTGGCCTATTCTGACTCAACATGACAGGAAAAGTTGGGCTTCAGGTAAGAACAGTGGGAAAGGCACTTTCAGCCCCTGTCTCCATTCCTCTGTGTTCCAGACCCAAACCAGCTGCCTTAGGCTGGCCTTGTGCAGCACATCCTGACAGGTTTCACTCCAGCAGTTAGTGTTTTGGCCAGGCCTTTGGTGGATTCTCCTGAATGCTGCTGGCAGCCCAGAGGAGCCTGTCCACACTGCTGGCAGAGCACTTAGTTGACCTTCATGGACTGGATGTGACCCATGGACTGCTGTAGTCATTCTTCTATGTAACACAAACCCAGAAAGACAGTTCTTGTACCTCACAAACTGAGGGAGTCCAGCAAAGATGCATGCACTTGTCAAGCAGAATGGGTCCCCCCAACATACTGTGGTCTGAGGGACAGCTTCTCTTGCACTGTGAGGCCCTTTGTGTATGTATGCTGAAATGCAAGACCTGCTGCTAATGTGCCTCAAGTTCTTCATGAGTTGATGGCTTTGCACTTACGCATAACTTTGGCACATCTGAGGCTATTAACAGCAGGCAGGAATTATTTTGTGGTTACAAAGTAGGCTTTGTACATCTAGGGGAAAAAAAAATCTTATTGATTACTATGAGTAATTTCTTGCTTAGTCATAACATGAGATGTAGTGAAGCACTCCGCTCTCAATACAGCTGTTTCCAAAGATGAGTTCCAGACCTTAATATGGTATTGTTGGTTTATGAGCATAAAATCCAGGCTCTGTCCTTGGAAAGAAATTTATGATCACATCACCTACACTTGGTATTAACTACCCTAAGGCAGCACATTTAGTCTTCATTTGCTGATGAGGTTGCCTGAAATTGTTCCTGTCATCTAAAACAAACCTGAGGCTATCTTAAAAGTTCAGTACCTCAAAGCCACTCTTTCTGGCTTAGCCTAGAGCAAGTCAGTAACTATTTTGTTATGCAGAAGGTTCTGATCCTAGCTGGCAGGTGAATAATACAGGCTGCCTGACAAAAAGCTGAAGGAAGAAGCTTTGTGAAGATAAGGCAGCTCTTTTTTTTTGTTGAAACTCAGGAAGCAGGGCTCAAATAATATAAACACCCAAATTCAAAGCAGCTTTCAAGGGCGAGGGTGCCCGAACAACAACCTTTGCCTAAAGAATGGTAATTTTAATATTAAAGTTGACAGCTTTCAGTATGTTAATGAGGAAAATCAAGTACACATGACCAGTAGGTTGAGAGAGGTTCTCCTCCCCCTCTACTCTTCCCTGATGAGGCCACATCTGGAATATTGTGTCCAGTTCTGGGCCCCTCAGTTCAAGAATGACAGTCAGCTACATGAAAGACTTCAGCACAGAGCCATGAGGATGATGAAGGGAGTGGAACATTTTCTGTATGAGGAGAGACTGAGGGAGCTGGGGCTCTTTAGCTTAGAGAAGAGGAAACTGAGAGGTGACCTCATCGATGGTTATAAATATGTAAAAGGTGAGTGCCAAGAGGATGGAGCCAGGCTCTTCTTGGTGGTGCCCAATGACAGGACAAGGGGCAGTGGGTGGAAGTTGAAGCATAGGAAGTTTCATGTAAATATTTTTTCACTGTGAGGGTGACAGAGCACTGGAACAGGCTGCCCAGGGGGTTTGTGGAGTCTGCCTCTCTGGAGATATTCAAAACTCGCCTGGATGCATTCCTGTGTAATCTGGCAGGTGGGTTGGACTGGATGGTCTTTTGAGGTCCCTTCCAGCCCCTGAAATTCTGTGATTCTGTGATACTATTCAACATTCCTCCCAAATACTGACAAGTGTCACCTAGAAGGGAGGGACAAGCTGGGCTGGGGTATAAAACCCATAAGAGGGATTTTTTTGACATGCTACCTCTGGTACTGGGGAGGACTCGTTCCACTGACTCTGGTACCAGGGTCAGTTGCGGGCGGCACAGTGTGGGCCAGCACAAGCACCCACACCAGCTGCAGCAGGAGCTGAGACCAGGGGAGAAGACAGAAATGAGGACAGTACTCCTTTTCCCCCACTCAAGATGGGGGAAACCTTTCTGAGCTTTTTCTGCATTATTGTTAGATCCATCGTGAAGGTTTGCACCTCCAACGTTGTTGGATATTACCCAAGATGACCCTCAGATCATCTTGCAGTCAGTGAATTTATCACCAGCAATCTGTCATACTTGCCACTTTAGAACAATTAAACCATTTGATTGCTTTAACTTCTGACCTGTGACAGAGCAAGTCCTTATCAAGGCACCAAGAGGTGGAGTCAAAAGTTAGTTTTGCCAAATAGTTCCAGCAAGAGTGCTGGGCTTTGAGAGAGGTGAGCACCAGGGTCTTTTGTCGAAATGTGACACCAACCCCTGCCATACTCTGTAATGCAAGGCTGTCCACTTTGCTGCAGATCACAGAAGTGACACTGTAAATGCCTGACACTGAGATGGGTGACGGAAGACTACTCAGGCTTTTTTTAAAAGTAAAATCGAAAACCTTCTTTTTAATGATATTATGGAAAAAAAATAAATAATCTTGATCTCATTTTCTGGCACTGGCTGGCAGGGCCATGTTGCTGCCTGTGGAGGGGTGTGATTCTGGCCACCAGATGGCTTTCCTGACCTCTCCCCACAGCTACCAATTCACAGCCACAAGCAAAGGAAACTGTCAGAAGTTTGCATGCATCAGACCAAATCCTACTTGTGTATTTGTGCTGTCACCCTGAAATAAGTGGATGCAGCCTAAGAAGTGTAAGTCTAGTTAGTGTTTACCTTAAATGTTTTGTCTCAGGGTGCGTGCCTGTAACCCATATAGCCACATTCTGTTCTGCAAATTTTTATTGTGGGTTCTTCCATTTGAATATTGTTATTAAGTATGGAGCATGTTTGCATGAGGAATGCTAGCTGATAAAAGTCTTTCCTCTGTGCCAGATGGTTAAATATAAAAAATAAATTCTAAGAGAACCTTTACTTTGACCTGTGCATGTATGTGCCAGTCGTGTTGTGCAAGACCCTGCTATCTGGCCAGATTACAAATCCAATAGAATAGCACTTGCAGAGCATTCCCATACCAGCAGGTGCAGTGGCCATTTTAGCAGGATAAAATAGTAAGGCAGGTTTTGTTCATGTGTTGTATAAATTGTGAAGGAACTCCACAATTCCTACTCCTACTAAAACCAGCAGAGCTTGAGAACGGCTGAAGACTCTAGAATCTGAGTTACCTTCTCTGTGAACACATCTTATTTTACAGTAGAAAATGACAAAGAAAAGCTGAGAATTCAAGCACAACACTGGCTAGTGGGGTTTGATTTTATTTGGTTTTAATTTTTATGAAATTGTAACATGAAAAAAAACCAAGGGGTATTTGATTTCCTGAATCCTTGAGATGGGCTGCACTGAATGCAGGGCAGAGCTGTATGTAAACCCATTTTTCTGGGGAGAGAAATCAATTACATGGAGTTTGTCATAAAAAAAGATCTTTTTAATCTTTTACATCCTGTGCAATGTAAATTAAAAAACAAACAAAAAAGAAGACCATATGATTTTCTAAACACACTCCCTTTTTGAGAAGATTGGAAATGAGGAAATTGCAGCTGAGCGAAGATGTTCTCTTTAAACAAGCAGTGAAATTTTATTATGTGTACCCTCATAAAATCACTGCTTCAATGGTCTTATGCCTTCAAGCAATTAAAATCTCTTAGCTACAATGCCTTTGATAATGTCTGCCCACCTTGCTTTTCATTGCATTATACCATTTTACAGAATCATGAAGTTCCACAGCTTTTGTGGAAATACTGAGGAAATGCTCAGGTGAAGCCCTCACTCCATGGAAACAAATGACAATTGTTCTGTGCAGTTAAGACAGGTTTCACTTTTTACATGTTCAGCATGGACTTTCAAGCTATCATCTGAGCCCATATAGAGCTGAGAAGACTTAACCAGACACAATTCCAGGTAGATAGTCTTCAGGTCTTTTTTTCTCTTAAGAGATGAAAGTATAGAGATAGGTAAGGTACAATTTTACTTACTCTCAGATGTCTGACTAACCGCAACTGTTAGAATAGCCAAAAGTGTGACCAAGTTCATATCCATTCCTCCTAGGAGCTGCAGGAGCACAGCCACAGAGCCAGTGGTGAACCTGAGGAACTAACACCTGACCTTACCTCCTAGCTGCTGAGGATGAACATGACTCAAAGCCCCACCCTAAGCAGCAGCTCTGCGTCGGCTCTGTCCCATGTGGCACTACGGACTTCAGCAGAATTCCTCTTCTCACCTGTAGACTAGTGGTTAAACGTTTTTCCAGATGGGAAAATAAGCTATTTTTCACATTGGACCCCAAGACCATACTGCCTTATGGCTGGACACCCCCAGCCCTTCACACTGATGAGTATCTTCCAAAACAGATATTTTGAGAGTAGAAATATATCTGAAACACATACTTGCAGGGTTAAGGTAGAAGGAAAAAGCACTTCACTGCTATTAGGTATCACTGCTGCAATATTAACAGGCACAACCTCAAGAAGACCTAACTTTGCATCTGAACTACTGTGAAGAGTCTGAGCAATGGCCACATTATTTAGCAGTCCTGCTCCCTTACTTCCTTTCACTCACTGGTCATGTTCATGAAAGAGGGTCTGCAATGTTTTTGGACAAAGACAGCTGGAGTGAAACTGAAGCTATTTTTCCTAATTCTCCTTTCCATAGCCCATTTTGGTAGTTTCCCGTGTGTGCTGGGCGCGGGGGGGAGGGGTGTGAGAGCCCTGCTTCCCCCAGGGAACAAAAGAAGCCTGATCCAGGTGGACGTGGCTTCCCCCTCCCAGGAGGAGGGGTCCCCCCGGGGTCTGAGTTGGTCTGTTCCTCCCCACTTCCCATCCAGCAAGACTAGAAAGGGGAGGGCGTGGCAGCCATTCTCTCTCTTTGTTCCTCCTCACCTGTTTGAAAGGACCCACTGCAGCTGCCTGCCTCCTGGTTCTGCCACGTGGTCAGGCCTGATCTTCTCCCTGTTGCATCCATGCTTCTCTAAAGGACTGAAATACACGTACTTCGAGGCAGATACAAGGCCATCCAAATTGGGTTTGTATATTTTCCTATTCATCCTTATTCCTTACCCTTGTAAACCCTCCCTGTTATTGCTATATATATATAGTTAAAATACTTACTTTTACTTCCAAACTGACTCCAGATTATATATTTTTTTGGTAGATTAAACTCCAGTTAATGCTTGAACCACCACACTGTGATATCAAAGTGATACTCAAAACAGAACAGCCATGTCGCTTTCAGTGGAGAAACAGAGAAACAAAGGAGTTGTATTTAGAAGCTGATAATTGCCATGGCACTTCTGTGAGCGCATTGTAGGAGTTTTTCTGATTCATGAAGGTGATGGGGAAAATAACTCCTCAACTTTGCTGATAAAATTGACATACATCACTAGTTCAAATCTTCTAAACCCCCAAAAGACTGTGCAGTCTCTGACTGAATTGAACTCTATGGCTGTATGCCATATTTTGCCCTAATCCACTGCTGCCATTGCAGTGCAGGCTGGCTGCCTTGACCTTTTTCAGGACTCGGCTAGAAAAAGAAGTCTCAGAAGTCCCTGAGACTTCCGAGTGTTCTGCCAAGCTCATCTTTTGATCATCTTTGCTCATTACAGGTGTTCATACCATTCTTAAATTTCCAGAACACGACAGAAAAAACATTGTTGACCTCAGGGACTTTAATCTGCACTTACACTGTCCCAACACCAGTTTTGCAACTCCATCTAATAAAAATGGTGCAATTAAACTTCCTTGCTCTGTTTTACTCCATAGCTTTTGATTTCTGCTTAACACTGTTATCTACCAGGATAAGAGAACAAGGTAAATGTCCATTTCAAATGGAAGGCTAGTGTTAAGAGGAGAAGGAGTAGAAGATAATGATGTGTGCTGTTTAAAATGTGATTTCTGGGAAGTCATTTATGTTGAAATCAACAAGCCAAGCCATTGCTGTCATTTGAGGACAATAAAAAAAATTCTTCCTATAAAGCTCAACCACCATGGCCAAAGCAAAGACGGCTCACAACATCTTTATTAGTATGAGCTTAGATAAAGGCAAGGCTGTTAGTACTACTAATGTCCTTCAATATAGCACAAAGTAGACCAAAGTGGATCAAAAGAAATACAGTGAGATGGGTGTTACCAGAGTAACATATTAAAGAAACAGTTTCCAGTCAGTAAGAGTTTTGTATTCCGGTGTCTGCTTGACACTGCAGAATGGTGTGCAGATAATTAACTAGTTTGTTCTGACTATAAATACTGTGCATGGGATCTCCAGATAGAGTTTTAAGGGCCTGAGACAGATTACAAAAGACTCACCACAGTATGAGTATGGAGAGCTGTAGCTGTGATGGGCATGGGAAAAGAACCAAAGCACTACATATTTTAATACTAGTTCCTGTAGTGGAAAATACAAAGTATTCCCCAGGTGATTGCTCAGACAGACACACATGCTGTGTTCTCAGAAATGCAGAGTAAATGCAGAGCAAATACATTTCTCTTCTGCTGGGAACAAACTACAGCATACTGAACCTTTTCATCGTATGTTCCCTCAGGGTTTGTGCTGTTACTTCTAGGTCCAAAATAAAGTACATATCTATGTACTTCTGTAGGAAAGTGCAGCAAGTAAACTATGACTATGTCAGACCCGGAACACGCTTTTGACTTTATGGAGGTTATATAGTGTGTCAACAATTTAAAGTGCTAAACTTAATAGAACAGGACAAAATGTAAATTGAGGAAATAACTTTGTTTTATGTAACCAATAAATTTAAAGAAAGGGAACAATAGCAAATATTGTGCTATGGCTCCACATGAATGTTCAGGCAGTCATCCAGTTTACAAAGGAAGAACAAGTCAGCCAGAAATTCTTTTCCAAGAACTGCACTGACAGTTGACAGTGGAACTAGTTATGAGCGAAAGGAAAGTGAAAAGTTTTATTGACACAGTGGCTTGGATTGCATTCAAAGCTCAAATTAAAGTGCAAACCTGCAGGCAGAAAGTGTTGCAAATGTGGAGGTAGTCATTCTTCTATCCTGGGCAACAAAGCAAATCCTTGTTTTAGTCCTTTTTGAAGTTCTACCTTTTACTTGTGTATGGAGGACTGCTGGATGGGCTAAAACCTACAGTTCTCTTAGTCTGAGCCCTTAATTTTTGAGCAGATGTTAATGAGTCTAACTTCTCCATTAATACGTATTGTAATATAATACCTTCAGTATTCAAGCAGAGACAGGCACGCACTGACTCCACATACACACACTACTAAAGAGCCAGGCATTTTAACCAGACGTGTCTTTAATGAATTTTAACTGTGACAGTCGCTGTCATCGCCAATGGAAAGAGCACAGAGAAAACCCTTACCACTAGCACACAGCAAAAGTGATTGTTCCGCATAGGGCAGCATTTTGGCCAAGACACGGGGAAGTGAAGATGCTGTGGTACAAGTGCTAACAGAGGTGAGGAGAGAGAAGTGAAAAATGCCTCTGAAGTGAGAACTACAGGAAAAATTCAGACTGATAAACTGCTGTTACTCCATTCCTTTGTGAAGGCAAAAAATTGACTGCAGGGAATATGGGCATGAAAATGCTGTGGGCTGAAGTATTCAGAAATATTGAAGCAGCAAAGAGAATCATTTGATAGAAGGCTGTGCTAGAATCATGTTGTAGATGTTGAAATCTTCTGGGAAGTCACCCAACAAGCAGGAACTCAGGATTTACCTCAAGAACTTTCTTTATGACTGCCAAGGAGTACACCACTGCTGGTAAAACAGAAAGCATGGTCCCATCTTCCAATGCTTCCCATTCTTCCGATGGCCCATAATTTGAGATACTGAATTCTGTATTTCCAATATGACACTTAAAAGTTGACATACTGCTACGCAGCTTTAGAAAAGGGACCTAATTCATTGAGGAAGTGAGCAAAAGGAGAAACCTAAGGCCCTTAATCTCTCAAATCTCCATTTTAAAATAATCAGAATTGAGAGGAGGGTCACAACAGGTGTGCTGAGAGGATCTGCAGGTGCTGAAATGGCAGATGTTTTCCACAGCTGGATGGCTCAGAGGAAAACATGATGCTGAGATATACAAGCATGAAATAAGTACATTGGGATTTTTATTCCTCAAAGGACCAAAACCAGTGGCTCTGTATGCTTCCCCATTATTTAAAAAAAAATAAATAATCTTGACTACGTAGCTTGGTCATTCTCACAAATCAAGTGAAAAGTGTGATGTTTGCATCAATTGGCCACACAGCCTCTTCCTAACCCTGCTTCCCAAAAGAATTCTCATGATAAAACTGAGTGCTGTCTGTCAGGTTCCCCTATGTTTTGTATGATGTTTTTATGTTCTGGGCTTTAGCTGATTTTCTGAGTTAGAAAGTGAGCCTGTTATTTTAATTCCAAAAGGCAAAAAATAGAATGCAGGATGGGCAAAAAGCCTATTCACAGATATGTAATCAGTGAAAGTTTGTGCAACATCTGAATACACAGATCAGTGATGTGGTTCAGCATGATGCCTTGTTTCTAATGTGCTTCTCCTGTGTCCTAAAAGTCTTGAAGGTGGCTTTCAGGACAACATTCATTTTAAGCATCTATTCTGATCCCCCAGTATTGTATATATAAGGGGATGAGAGAAAGTGACAAATATTCAATGGAAACTTGTTAAACCAAATTAAAACCAAACAAATGTGTTAATTTTTTTGATGCTGCTTTCTACCAGCAGAGATGAATACATAAATGTTCTGGTCATATGCTTCAGCTGAAAACATGTTTACAGTCACAAAAGCCTTACGCAGGGACAAGCGCAAACATAACCACTGTACGAGGTTATACTAACACAAGGCTGTGCGGGGCACATGTGGCACATTACATCAGTGCACAAGGATCAACAGCCTTGCACCAGCAGCACAGGGAACAAATGTGACTCTCCTCCTTTCCTGAGCCAAATTCATTGACTGTAACAACGGCTTGTGAAGTCATTATTAGCCCTGAACTATGATCTCTTGCAGCCCTTGTTTATACCAGGAAATTAAATTTTGTTGTATAAACCATCAGGTCTAGATGTTATATTTCTGTTAGTTAGCTGGGATTTTTATACAACTTCTCATAAGCTAACATCTGCTTGGAAACAATTAGTCCCCTCATAGCTCAGAGGGTATGGTGTACTCTTTAGACTCAAATATTATACTTCTACAAAGCTGAATTCACACTTCTTTTTTTTTCACTTTTTTTTCCTGCCTTCCCCCTCCCCCCCTATTCCCAGTACAGGTATAGAAGCTGGGGAGCAGGAAAATGTGCTTCACGACTTCTTTCATGCTTCTCATAGCCTGAGCTAATAAAGAGGGTGGTTCTAATGAAGGATCTTTCATTTCTGAATGGGCACATGGCTCACTGACAACAGAACAAGGCTGGTGTGTTTTCACCCCAGGTCCTTGCATAAATTTCCTGTGAATGTCCATCCTGTTTCAGGAGCTGCAGGTACCTTGGCAGAAGTGGGGAACTCATCATGAAAGGAGAGTTCACCCAAAACAGCTTTTTACTCATGCTTGATTTGTTTAGTTGGGGTTTTGTTGTTTGTTGGTTTTTTTCCCAGAAGGCACAAAATAACTTCAGTATAGAACTTCACCATGTGCTATGATGACACACGGTAAGTAGGTCTACAACTGGGTTATTTTCTACTGCCTCACTTGGAGAATATCCCTGCTTTTGGAAAAGGCCATACTTTACCAACTATGGGAGACATACATAGTGAGCTTCTGAACAGTAAAATCATGCATGAGTTGGATAGAGATCCTCCCTGTCCTCACCCATGGTGTCTCTGTCTGTGGAAAATTTACTTTCAAAGAGAACTAAGAAGAAAGTGAAAATGTGTGGGACTCCCCTTGGTAGGTCTCTTTTTGGAATACCGAGTGCAGGAATTTCACAAGTCCAAGGAGTACAGGGGAATGCCCACATTTTGAAAAAAGATGTGCTAATCTGCATGTATTAGTTTTAATTACATTTAGAAAATCTGCTGCTTGAAGCTAAAGAAGATTATAATTGCTTCCTCTGTTTTTACATTTTTATAGTTCAGTGTTATCTATGTAACATAAATCAGATCATTTATATGGTAATACTACTTAGGAAGGGGCTGTCTTTCTGTTACACAACAGTGAACTGAATCCCTCCTGCACTCCCCAGAGCAAATAAATGATTAATATGAATGTTACTAATATGCCTGCTTCAGCAGTTCCCATTCATTTAATACTGGGAAGAGTTTTAGTTGGTTTCTTCTGAATTCCACTTGTGACCACCAGATAGTCCTTATTTGCAGTAAAGAAACTTAGTGAACCAAGCTCATCTCTCAGCTAACAAATTGAGGCTGTACAGATGTGGAAGTGTACAATCCAGGAA
Organism: Colaptes auratus; assembly: GCA_015227895.2. NCBI lineage: Eukaryota > Metazoa > Chordata > Aves > Piciformes > Picidae > Colaptes > Colaptes auratus. The sequence goes on from CM026897.1 coordinate 25,123,269, forward strand.
AACACAAGGAACAAATTAGCACTCTAATCTCTTGTAGATTATGTTAGCCACTTGAGGTTAGGCACGCAAACATTGGGTTTTGTTTCCTCTTACCTATATTCAGGCACCAGTGACTACGCTGACAGCTCAAGGTGGGCCACCTTGACTTGTCCACTCTTTGGGTTGCAAAAAAAAAAAAAAAAAAAAAAGCTGTGAACTGGAGTAAGAAATTAACCTTTGTGGCAAGTTCTGACTGTCCTTCCCGGGGGTGGTTCCATGTCCTCTGGAGGACATTACATAATCTTCCTGTAATCTCTGTCACTGCTATTTTTTCAAATTATCCAATAGTTTGCAGTCCATCTCCTGTACATTTGCATGTATTGACTAACTGGGGACAAGGAGGTGAGTCACTCTGGCAAATTAATTTGGTATCTTAGTTCCTCATCGCTTTTCTAAAGCCTGTTTCCTGGCATCGGAAAATTGTTTGCAATAATCTCCTTTCTTTTTGTTTTTTTTAAACCTAAACTATTTCATCACTTTAGGTCTGCCAGCAGGAAGAGATATATCTCTCCCTTAACTATAAAACTGTGAGCTAGCAATTACAGAAACAAGGACCTCTCTAAAAGCAGTCTTTTTCTTGAAAAACTAACATTTCATCCTAACACTCTGCAGTCAGCTCTACCTCTTCAGCTTTAAAGAATTTATCTTTCAACACACTTATCTATTTATCTGTAGGACAATACATTTTTCTCAATCTGGAATGTATTAGGAGCCTAGTGAGATTGGGTAATGCACAGAAAGCACTTTGGACAACCAACCCCACACCTTTTGAGACAGGCGTCCTGTCATGTTGGGATTGCATACTCTCAGCAACTCAGGAATAAAGCACTTTGCTATAGTAATGCAACTCACCTTCATCTGTGCATTGAAACCTTTCATCTTTCATGTAAGCTTAGAGTATGCGTACACTATGTGGCAATGTGAGCAAGCTCACTGAAAGCCCAGCCATTCTGCAAGCTAGGGAGACAGAATAATCAGATGAAGAAAAAAGCTACAGCAAAGCAAGTCTATCTTCAATAGCTTATTTTATATTCTCAGTTACTTTCTTTTATATGAAATGCATCCTCAGCCTATTGTGTAAGCAGTTTGGACTGCTCAGTGCACATGCAGCCCAAAGCATTTTCCATCTTTTATTGAGTACCTTTCACAACCATGACAGCTGAATGTTTGTGAACATGTCACAGGCACAAAAGCTATCCTCAATGTTTTCAAACCTTGGTATCTGTTCACTGTACAGAGGGGAAATGGTAACATTCTTGACAACTAAGAAGACACAGCCTTTTTTGCATAGGTAATCCAGGCAGCTGAGAACCAAAGAAATGTCCCTTTGAAACACAGCAAGAATGTACTTTCTTGTAAACAAAGTCACAGCCAAACCGGTTTTCTTATCTGAAACACATCTTCAAGAAATCTGATCACTCTACAAGACTTTGTGGCAGAAATTGATTTGGAAAGAATCTTTTAAAAATTATTATTCCTTTGGAAACTCAGGATTTTCTTTTTAACAGATGCAGGTTTCAACATCTACAGAATCTGCATGGAGCCATGGTTTTCCTTAACTAACACTGCAGCATTCCTTCTTTGCAGACATAGCAGCAGCAAATACAACCCACACCTCCTTGGTAGTGTGGGAGAGCAGTATCAGAGGTTTCTAGCTGCAATATGTATTTATCCTGACAATAACAGGTAATCAGCTTTTACCTACTGCCATTAAAAGAGACTACAAAGTAGTCTACAAGAGGGTACAGAGAACCTACCAAAGGTGCCCTGTAGGATACACAAGGAGAGCCTCTTCTAAGTAAGCTTTCAAGGGAGAAGAGGTGCAATCTCTTAATAAATTTCATGTTCTAGTCCAAGTCCCCATACACTGGAGGTAAATTTATTTTATTCAAAGAAATGTAAACTGAAGCAAAGACTTAGCACTGCATATTTTGGCAGTGATAAATACACTGACTGCAACTCTGAAATCTTTTAAAGAGAAACTCCTGGCTTTGGACAGATTTTGATTTTGGGAAAGAAAGTTATCTAATTGCATCAAAAAAAACCCCAACGTTTTCTCTGCATTTTAAAATTTACAATTAATTTAAAAAAGCCATTCCCCTTCTACTGAAATATGTCACTGTAGAGATGATACTAAGTGTCCAGTTGTTTCTCTTTGTCATCTTCCCTTACATGTCAAAGAATCTCATGGATAGAATTCTCCATCAACAAGAAATCATGGTAAAGGACAGCCACCACCTAGTTGGTACAATATATGGTGACTGGAATGCAACTCGGCACACTGGAAGCAGACATCTATTTCAGGAAGAGATAAACTGAGTGTTAAGCACATGACTGGCTACACACCGAGTACAAAGAGAGTCTGTGATGGCTTGTTATGAGATAGATGTGCATGAAACACTGCTGGTGTCTCTGTAGCCATCCATATAAAATTACCAGAAATACCACTTTACCACATACATAGACATCTAAGCGCAGGAGGTGCAATGCAAGATGCTGAGGCACATCAAATGGCTTTTACACTGGGGAGAAATTTACTAATTCATTACCTGCATGCATTTTTATGGTATCAACTTCTAGATGCATTTGCCTTGCTGATTTATGCTTGCTATACAAAACATACAGAATATTCACCCAAAAGACGATAGCAAATCACTCCAACTTTGACATTAACATAACTTCTAGAAGAAGGGAGGATTTCCCTCTTTGTGGACTAATGGAATAGAAATTACTTGTGCTAAAATATTTTGCTGGATAGAGTATTCTGCTTCAAAACTCCCCAAGCCTCAACCATGCTTCCACAGTAAGACTAAGAAATAACTGAGTGCTCATGTCTTTATGTTCCATACATTATAGACAGCTAACTGACCAAAAAGACATAGATGTTTTAGTTGAAAATTGTAGAGGCTACCAAACTGTTTCTCTGCTACCACAGAAGGTTTTCTTCAACAGACTGCTTCTGTACTCCCCCTTCTTCAAGCACCTGTGACATTCTACTCCTGGAACAGTTCAGGCACTGCTTGGGTGCTTACAGCTGTGCCAACTCAAGGCTGTTGCTTCACAACTGAGCCTGAGCAAACAAAAGGTGAAGCAGCACTCACCCAGAATATGGGGATCACTCACTGTTTTGCAACCACCATGATGCCATGTGCAGGCACCCCAAGAATGACTCAGCTAAACTGGGGTCCCAACATGCCTGCACCATCACATGATCAGTGCATGATCAACCCTGCTATGGGAACACCTCTACCAACCACCCCTGGGCATGGAATGAAGGGGAATTTAGGAATAAAAGCTAGCACCATACGTTGGTGCACAGCCACCACTAAGAAGACATCAAGCATGCTGGACACTGCTGGTGATGCTATTCTCCTCTTACATCTGAACTCACTCTTCTCTCACTCATACTCACATTTTCTCTGGTACATACTGGGCAACTGCCTTGTCTGGCTTAAGAGCCATTATATGATCAAAGTGATCTGCACACACTTGCAGTCAATGAATTGCCAATCTTTCTAGCCATTTTGTTGTCAGTTTGCCTCATTTGCTCCTAAGGTATCACTAAAGACCCTTGCATGAATCTGTCCTCTGAAGTGGGGCTGTGAGAGAGATGTGTTGATAAAGCCTTTGTACTTGAGTCTTACAGCATTCACCTGGTCTGTAAACACTCCATATTTTCAGATCAGTCACCACATAATTTGCTTCTAAATTACTGGCAGTAATATATAAGAGGAAGTTGGTTTTGTTTGGCTACCAAAATGAGTGGACAGCAGATCAAGAGAACTATCCCAACACCAGTCCAGGAGCCCTTAATGTTACACAACTTCTAAGGGGAAAAAAACAATGACTAAGATCAAAGCAAGACTAAATTCCCTTGGCAACATGAGGAAGGCTCCAGGGACCTTAGTCACGTTCCTTGGACAAAGGAATTGTTTTTGTGGTGGATATGGCAACAGCATACAGTCTGAACTGGTCAATTACCCTTGCAACAGTTTCAGTACACAAATCAATTTTCACACAGATTGTTCACCCCCATTTACTAATACAAATGTGTTCAGTCAGTTAGTTGTGATTAAACAAATCTGCTTTTACAAACTGTCTAGAAAGCTACTTGACGTTTCCACTGACAGGACTGTCACTACTTTTCTAGTTTTCAGTATTTAACATTGCATTAAAATATATTCATTCAAGTAATAGTACACCTGGGTTTCTTAGTCTTTGAGACAAACACATCTCCTTACCCTAGGAAAATTCTGGTTAAGCCAATGAAAAATAATTACATGTACAGAGAAGGAAAGATCAGTGATACAAGCACTATATGTCTTTAGTACTGTGTTCATTGTTCAGTGTTCTACAATACAGCATTCTAAATTATAATTCAATGTAGAGGATGTAAAATTTGAGGCATTTTAAGAACTGAAGGCAAGGCATGAGTTCATTATTTTGGAGAAAAGTGTTACTGCTAGATTTTTGTAATAAATGCAAAGGGTACTGTTAGCCTGCCAGCTCTTTCTCTGTTTCATTGCAAGGTCTGCCTGCATTGAAGAAACAAAATCTGGCTTGTGGACTCAAAAATCACTATTTGATCAAAGCCCATGCTGTGTAACACTTGGAATACAAAGCTTCTTCTACCCTGAGTAAATCTGCATAACTGACAAAATTTAGATGGGTTCAAATACTTTATGAGTTTCATAATTTAGCTATATAGTAGCTGATGGAATAAATACATTTGTGTTCAAAATTAAATATATAGTGACATCTCTGATAGACTGAATTTTAACTCCTTACTTCTCTTTCTGGAACTTCACTTGTATTAGCATAATAAGCTATTATCTGTGGCCTGGCTGTTAAGATTATTTCAGCTTAATTCACATTCATCAGCAAAGGGAGGGGCAAGGACAACCTCCACTCCTTGGTGGACTAAAGAAGAGGAAATGGCAGAAGTACTGAACACATTCTTTGACTCAATTGTTAATAGCAAGATAGGTTGTCTTCCAGACAACTGGCTTCCTGAGATGGCAGATGGAGTCAGGGTGCAGTATAGTTTCCCTGTGATCCAGGAGGAAGTAGTTAGAGACCTGCTTAGACACTTGGATCCGCACAAATCCATGGGACCAGATGGGATCCATCCTAGGGTGCTGAGAGAGCTGGCAGATGAGCTGGCCAAGCCGCTCTCCCTCATTTTTCAACAGTCCTGGCTCACCGGAGAGGTCCCAGATGACTGGAAGCTGGCCAACATGGTGCCCATCCACAAGAAGGGCCACAAGGAGGAACCAGGGAATTCCAGGCCTGTAAGCCTGACCTCAGTGCCAGGCAAGATTATGGAACAGGTCAATCACTCATCACTTCCAGGATGGCCAAGGGATCAGGCCCAGCCAGCATGGATTTAGGAAGGGCAGGTCCTGCCTGACCAACCTGATCTCCTTCTAGGATCAGGTGACTGCCTGGTGGATGTGGGGAGGCCTGTGGATGTAGTCTACCTGGACTTCAGCAAGGCCTTTGACACTGTCCCCCACAGCAAACTCCTGGCCGAGCTGTCAGCCTGTGGCTTGGACAGCAGCACTCTGCACTGGGTTAGGAAGTGGCTGGAGAGCCAATCCGAGAGTGGTGGTGAATGGTGCCACATCCGGCTGGCAGCCAGTCACTAGTGGTGTCCCCCAGGGATCAGTGTTGGGCCCCATCCTGTTCAGCATCTTTATTGATGATCTGGATGAAGAGCTTGAGTCCATCATCAGTAAATTTGTAGATGACACCAAGCTGGGGGCAGGTATTGATCTGTTAGAGGGTTGGAGAGCTCTGCAGAGGAGGGACCTTGACAGTCTGTACAGATGGGCAGAGTCCAACGGCATGAGATTGAACACATCTAAGTGCTGGCTTCTATGCATTGGCCACAACCACCCCATGCAGTGCTACAGGCTGGGGACAGAGTGGCTGGAGAGCAGCCAGGCAGAAAGGGATGTGGGGGTACTGGTTGATAGTAGGCTGAACATGAGACAGCAGTGTGCCTGGCTGGCCAAGGCCAATGACATCCTGGCCTGCATCAGGAACAGTGTGGCCAGCAGGAGCAGGGAAGTCATTGTGCCTCTGTACTCAGCACTGGTCAGGCCACACCTTGAGTCCCGTGTCCAGTTCTGGGCCCCTCAGTTTAGGAAAGATGTTGAGTTGCTGGAACGTGTCCAGAGAAGGGAAGCAAAGTTGGTGAGGGGTTTGGAACACAAGCCCTATGAGGAGAGGCTGAGGGAGCTGGGGTTGCTTAGGCTGGAGAAGAGGAGGCTCAGAGGAGACCTTCTTGCTCTCTACAACTACCTGAACGGAGTTTGTAGCCACGTGGGGATTGGTCTCTTCTCCCAGGCATCAGCACCAGAACAAGAGGACACAGTCTCAAGCTGCACCAAGGGAGGTTTAGGCTGGATATTAGGAAGAAATTCTTCACAAAGTGAGTTATTTGCTATTGGAATGTGCTGCCCAGGGAGGTGGTGGAGTCACCATCACTGGAAGTATTTAAGAAGAGAGTGTATGAGGCACTTGGTGCCATGGTTTTTTTGATTAGATGATGTTGGGTGATAGGTTGGACTTGATGATCTCGAAGGTCTTTTCCAACCTGGGGTGGGGTGCGGTGGGGTAGAGTAGGGTATGCTATGCTGTTCTATTCCTTGTAGCATGGCATCATCTACGATTAACATACTTATCAATAACCAATCAAAGGCATATCATACAATACACTTCACTGTAGAAAAATTTGGGGTACCAGTACCCATGTGAAAATACATTTTAAACTGGAACATAAACTGATAGAAAATGTAAAGGCCATGAAGGAATTAGGAGAAATTTTACCTTATTTCTAAAGGACTGTGGAGAGGAAACATTCTAACATTTTCCCTTTAATTTGGCAGTTACTCATGCCTACTTTTAATGACAAGAATGCATTAAACCCCCCTCAAAAGGCAGCACAATTCTAACAAAAAAGTCAAGAAAACCCTACACTTCCTTGAACTTTGTAAGTACGATTTGAAAACACATAGGAAAAGTTTAGATTAGCATAGTAAAGGAAGCACTGAAATAACTAATATTTAAATTACATCATACATTGTACACAAAATTATTAGCTTGAGATTGTTTATTTTTTGTGTAATTCACATGTTTTTTGTATTTCACATTTACTCTTTATTATGATGCATGTAGTAAAGCACAAATTCAGTATGTTTTTAATAGCTTGGTTTATTTTTGCCACAGTTTTGCTACACATGGTAGGTATCAATGCATAGTTGGAAACCTCAATTAATTTGAAACACACAGTACACACTGGTAAGGGATTGCAAGGCAATTCATGCTTAACAGGCAGGTACACCTCCTAGGCAACATGGGCTAAAATGAATATTGAACTTCTCGATTGTTCTCTAATCTGGCTACCCAGAAATTATAGCACTACCTGCAATACGTCAGTTTACCTTGAAAAGTTGTACATTAAATGAGCTAAAGCCCAAATGTCAGGATGAGGAATGAGATTGCCATGTCATTGCAGGGAAAGAAGTCACATGTCACAAATGCTTGCAACTTTCCTCAATACATTTCTAGGTGGTGTTCAACTTTTGCTGTAGTAGAACTGGAAAAAGTACACGATCAGAAAAATAACATTTTGAAATGCAGCTGCAAAAAAACCCAACCAAACAACCAAAATATCTAGAAATACAGAGAATAAAAATCTGTGTTTAAAACTACTGAAGCTGTGCCTGTTAACTGATCCTTAAACATCCCTGGAATGGTACAGTAGCAATCTTGAGGACGGTTTGTGGACACATAATTGCCAAAATCCCCATTTTGTTCCTATATACACTTCCCTTTGCAACAAATCTGGACAAACCACAAAGTTATACAGATTTTCTACTCAGATGTAGGTGTTCATTTCTTGCAAAATGTATCTCATTATTGGCATTTGTAGCCTGTAATTTAAAATACAAGTCAGACAGTAAATGAAGGGGCGACGCTTTTCCTCTACTAAAACATCAGGCATTTGGAAAACAAGATGGCTCCTGTGCCGAGGGCTCCAAAGCACAGTATTTTGATGTCATTCCTAAGAAGAAAATTCTACATACTACAAATGTCAGAAACCCATGGTATGTGGATAATCTTTTATGGGATGTTCTGCTTTCCCAATCTCCTTTCTAAGAAAAAAACCCTTCTAATAATTTTGTTATAAAGACTAAATGGCTCCACCTTCCGTCAGGCAAGTTTCAGTGAATCATAGACTCTGACAGGTGATCTAGTTACAACCCATAAGCATGTGTTTCTAACACGAGGAACAACCAGGGCAGAGACCCTTCTGTTTGTGGGAAGGCACATTTCAAAAGGATGAAACACTTTCCGCAATTGGTGCGCTCAGGAGAGCCTTTAGCACCCTGCAGCAACAGCAAGTCTCTGGTACCCATTAAGCCAGTCATCCAAGCTAATATTTTCTGTATTTTTTTTTTTGTACTGTATACTACTATTTATACTATATACTAACAGTATGAACACATCAACTTTGATAACTTAATTTCAGCACATGCTATCCTATATATGCTTTTCCATAAAAATAATCCCCTTTGACAGCTATTCATCACACACTGGTATAATTAAGGCTTCATCTCTTTAATGAGCAATGGAGTTCAATGGTTTAAAAAAATGAACAAAACAATTGCTAGCAGGCATTTCTCAGCTCACACACTGTAAACCAGATAGCAGCTTTATTTATTTTTACTTTGTGATTTTTTTTCTGAGAAATTTCTGTAAATGAGAACTTTTGCTTTGAATAGTCCACAGTGCAAATTACTACGTTATGATACCTGCAAGATACTAACATTTTTCCTTAAAGGACTTACCTATCAGGAAATTTCTATTTCCATATAATAACAATAATGCATTTCATTTTACAATAATAAAGATGACATTGCACTTCATGGAACTTGTTGTTTATGTGTACAGTAGTTAAGTCTTTAAGCACACTCACACTTTGAGCAATTTTGATTTTTCTTGTATTTTCCTAAATCTTCCCTAAAGTTTATGCCTTACTGTAATAAATGTGCCTATATGCAATCCTTAAATATTTACTAAAAATCTTTATCTCCAAATTCATAATTGGTGTATTTTTCAAAAATAATTTGGCCAATACACATAATACTGTAACCAAACAGTCTTCTTTCTAACCACAAACAAGAGGTACTACTTATCTGCAGATTGAATACTAAGCAACTACAGAGGACTAAAATTTAGTAAAAACACTATGACAGCAGAGTTCAAAGAAGTGCAGATATACAGTGGCACGTTGTGAAATACAGTGTTTCTTCTGAAACAGTTAAATATGAGAGTCCAGTAAGAAAAAAATGAATTCAAAAGGCTAACTGATGTTTTTCCTAGTGGCATACACTAGGAAATTTATACTAATACTTAGCATTTATATAGCACTTTAAAGTGCTATACAAATGTTATCTAGATTAAATGTATTATTTGTGTATATATTTGCAAAAGTCAAAGTGAACTGTGATCAGATGAATGGAGTGACAGTAAAATGTAGTGCAATTACTACAGAAAGTGACTAAGCACTTACAAATCAGCTAGCTATGCATGAACTATGCAGATAGATCACATATTTGATCACAAGGGAATGTACAGATATAAAATTATTAGCGTTCATTAAATAGCTTTCTATGACCACAAGGAACTGACATGGGAGCTGTAAATGGCTCCACAGGCTTAAACAGATCCCCAACTCAGATGTCACAGGAAAGATACAGAAACTAACCCAGTCAGAAATCCTGTCAAGGGTCAATACAAAGAACCTTTTGGAGGTATCACTCTTACACATCAATGCGGATTCCATGCTTTATAGACATTAATTCTCTAGTGCCTGTTAAATACATAATGAATGAACATAGATGAGGTAAAGATGCTGTAATTGCCACATACAGCCAATATGGCAAAGGAGGAGTTTTTCCAAATGGGCAGATCCAGAGGCCATGACGAATCCCGTCACGGACATGATGAGAAGTCCAGGATATGAACAACATCCAGGGAAGAAAGCACCATGAATCCTTAAGCCTGAAAAGGTGCATAATAAACTTTAATGTCAAAGCCACAACAGGAATCACAGTAGAGCAATGAAGCAGTGGCCTCTGTGGAAGAGTCAGAGCAGCCTGTGGGAAAGAAAAATGTAATTGGCAATGGCTACAGTAACGACAACAGAAGTTTCACGTAAATACAGGTGTATTATCAAATGGCTCACTGGAAGTGCAAAGGAAAACACACTATTCCTTTCCACTGTAGATGTTAAAATTCAACAAAATGAGTATTTGGATCACAGACAGATCCTGCTCTCTCCATTGTATGCTATGAATCATGCATCCTATTAAGCATTAATGGCAGAACAAAAGGAGAAGGATGAGGTCCTGGTATCTGTCATATACTCATGTGGTATTACAGCAACTTGTAGTCTGCTGCACTGAATGTATGTAATCAGTTTTAACATTGTTAAAAAGGAAACCAACCATACAATGCATTTGAATTATTAAAAATGCTTTACTTGAAATACCAAACATGATTTAATGGCACGTATTTTCAAAATTAGATCCTGTATTATGCTACTTTTGGCACCCATGAACTTTTTCAGTTGGCTAGTCTCTAGAACAGAAGAGCAATTGCCAGCACAACAGAAGTATACTCTCAGTTATATGCATTTTGATTACCCTGACAGTATTCTTTGTCACCAGGCAAAATATAAGTTCAGAAGACAATATCTGAATAATTTGTGACTGGGGTTTCTGTAACAACTTGTTTAATGTTAATGAAATTGAAAGACTCATGGACCATTTTAATTAAGGTAAATATCTAGCTAGCAAGATTAAACTCAGCCATTTTAGGAAGTGATATTAATAATTTTAATATACGTAGTTGAGAAAATATTCCAGACATACTTACTAGCAACAGCCATAACTATCTCCACAAATTCAAATAATACAAAAATTAAGTCTTTTGGATTTCTAAGCAACAAATAAATAGATTCTTGTTTCTGTAAGGTCAGGAGATACGATAGCAAATCACTGCAAGATCTATACAGGTGCTGACCTAGTGTTAATTGGCTCCATTCAGATACTGATGAACATTTAGAAAGACTGTAACAGGCACCAGAGACTCTTTGCAAATGACACTGCATCTGATTGCTATGTTGAACTCACTCCTCACTGCATCTACTGCAGAAAGCAAACAAAGCATCACTGCAAGACACCAGCCAGTAACATGTTAATGCTGTATTGTTTCAGGATTCAACAGCTGTGGTACCTGACAGTGGAACTCTGGAATAGCTTAATCAAGTTTTAATGGATAAATTTGAAAATTCAGGTGATTTAGGTTTGGAACCATGCATTTTCTGTAACGAAACTCTGATGTAGCCTTAGCCAAGAAAGAGAGACATGGAAATTTACGGACTATGCTGGAACACAACAGCTTATGCCTACACAATTTCTGAGTATCACTGCCCATCTTTATGCAGTTTTGGAGAAGCAATGCTTAATTGTTTGTTTCCACACAATTTCAGATGGCAGGGTTGCTGATATTTCAAACCTGAGTGCTCAGTCTTAGCAAAACAAAACCCTATTTTGTAACTGCAGTACAGTCATTAGGCTTCTGAAATGCTGTTGCCCAAGTTCTGAGAGAAGGGTAGTTTGTTTTCTCTTTTAACTTCTTAACTTTTAACTTAACTAGAACATTTACATCCTTCAGTTACCAAGAGACACAAATTTATATTTGGCAATAGAAGCTGTTATATTCTTGCTCCTAACAAGTACATTTGTTTTCCTGTAGGAATCACCAGATTAAGTATGATTTTCTGCCCTAAACCTCCTGGAAAAAAAAGATTATTGTGGCTTGGGTAGATTTAGGGGGAACTTTTACAATGACAAAGATCAGGCCGCAGTTGCAGACAGATTTTATTCACAAATCACCCTTCCATTTGCCTACATATTCAATTAGGTGCATGATCTTCTTGAAGTTCCTTTTCCTCCAGCCCCTCTCACAGACTGCCATGAGCAGCTGGAGACATGAGACAATAACATGCAGAAGAACCCAAGCAAACTCTTTGTTTTTATGCAGAGGAACACCATGGAATTTATGTAACAACATGGGCTCCCTCGTTCATACTCCATGATACTTCACAAGCCTTAAGTCATAGAATCAATAAGGGTGGAAAAGACCTCAAAGACCATCAAGTCCAACCTATCATCCAAGACCTCATGTCCTAAGTTTTTAGCTTGATCAAAGTTAAATTAATTGTGTGTGCACAAAGCTTATTCTGCAACTCCAGAATTGCTCCTGTACAGCCCACTTCGGTCAGCATGTTATCTGCTGTGTTATGTATGTTTGCTGGTACAATCTTGTTTGCCATTAAGTGCATTCTCTACACTTTCAGAAGCTGATGAGTCTTAAGTAGCAAAGTAGCAATTTCTGTGCTTCTGTTCTGCAATGTGAGTGAGTAGGATGCAATCTTGGGTTAGACTGGGAGCTAGCTGCCCATCACACTGTTCTTTATCAGTAATGCTGAGTATGGTGGCAACCTGCAGTAACTTTCACCTCTAAAGCTCATCAACAAGACAGATTCTTCAAACACTGATTCTTAAATTCTTCTACACTTGTGTGTACCTAAGACACAGTAAAAACTATGCTGGATACAAAGAACTAGCAATTATAAATACCAAAGTCTTTGTAGATTTTGTACTTGTTGCAAAAATAAAGTGGGCAAAAGGGCAGATTAGATGCTACTTGGTACACAAATATTTATCAGAGTAAACATATAAATACTAGAGGTGACTATTTAACCTGAATACTCCAGAAAAATAGTGATGATGCAGTGAAAAACAGCTCAACAGCCAAGTAATCACAGCAGAAAGCTGTGTCAGCAGGAGCAGATGACTAGAGTAGTGTTAAGGTAGGAATTGGAGGTAGAAGGCAATACTGCCTTGTGCTGCATAGAAGGGTTACTTAAAAAAAAGTAACGTGTCATCAGATGTAAGAGTGATGAATTGAGCAATGTCAAATGTTATTATTATTATAAATTAGTAATAGTGGTGTGGTTGGTTAATTATATTTCTCTTTAGTTTCTCAGTAATGTGTTGCATAAGCAGTAAACATTGTAGGCTCTTAAATCAGTTACTCTCAGTCCTGCAATGTGAAAAGGATGAGAGTAGAACCAACAAGCACATAGTAAAAAAATTCCCACAAAGTAATAAATTACATGGGCAACAGCCTGAGGTTATGACATAAAAGTGAAAGACATCATATTGAGGAAAGAAAAATCACATATTAAAATCAGGTCTAGCTAGCCAGGTAATAATACAGCAGAGAAGTTTATGGGGATTGCACTATACCACAAAGACCCTGACAGCATTACAGGAACATATTAAACCAGTAACAGAAGTAGGGAGTTTTCTTTTCAAAAAGAAGTGTTGTATGTGTGTGACATTAAAAGGAATTAATCTATGTTATTTGGCTAAAATGCAGTCATACCCACAATACTATACACAGTTTGGGACACAACCAAAGGCACACAACCAGAGGAGACAAGAAAAACTGTCAGAGGTTTAGAAAACATAAATCCAGGCCCTTCAGATTTTTTGGCAAGTTATTTAGTTAAGAAGGGACTCTCTGTAAAGCATAATGATTTTGCATGATGCAAGAGTTATGTTGTTAATGCTACAAGGGACAAGAGACCTACACATGATATGGTTTACAGGTATCCTTCATTAGCCCACCCGATACATGGAAGGGGGAGGAATTTGTAAGCAAACAACACTGAAAAAACCTTCCAGTATCTTGCCTTCTCCTCACCTCAGCTAAGTCAGTTGGGCTGCAAAAGAGCTATCCTCCCACCTCCAACATCTTGTACTTCTGATATGAAAAACATTTTTGGAGCAAGCACAGCAAACAGATGTATTTGCAAACAGGATTTGAAGAAAAACGATAGATCTGACTGTCAATAACAATACTTTCAGGCTAGGTATCAGAAAAACAACGGTCATCTGCTTGGAAACTGAAACAACATAGGAATAAATTATTAAATTGCAATAATTTACTTAGGGATATAAATATCTGAGGGGTGGGTGTCAAGATGAAGGCGCCAGTCTCTTTGTGGTGGTGTCCAGTGACAAGACAAGGAGCAACAAGTACAAGATAGAACATAGAAGCTTCCACCTCAACATGAGGAAAACCTCTTTATGATGAGGGTGATGGAGCATTGGAATATGTTGTCCAGAGAGGTTGTAGAGTCTCCTTCTCTGGCGATTTTCAAGACCTGTCTGGATGCAATCCTGTGTGGCCTGCCCTAGGTGATCCTTCTTCGCTGATCTCTAGAGGTCCCTTCCAACCCCTAACATTCTGCGATTTCTGTGATACTAGGTATAGGTTACACAAACATTCTCTATCATGGGAAGTGTAAGTGTATTTCACCTTGCCTCACTGAAGGCAGTGAATAGAAAGGTCAGCTTACAGTTCAACCACACAATATTCAACTCTCTAAACAGCTATTTGGTGATGAGTGTCACCTAGTGGTCATAACTGAGAAAAAATACTGGCAATAAATGCAAGGAAAAGTAGCAGTAAAATTTTAGCAATAGCTTCTAATAACTAGCTATTCATGACTTGCATTTACTCATTTTAAAACAAGAAAATATACATGAAAATAATTATAATTTTAAATGCTATACACACCTAGTATCATAGCACCTATCAACTCTGGTTTTCTTCACAAAGTTTTAGAATTTTATAGTATTTCCCTATGTAAAACATAACAGAAAAGGGAACAGTTGGGACTGCCTAGGGAGGACCACCAGCCACCAATACATGCTGGAGGCTGACTGGCTAGAAAGCAGTTTTGAGGACATGCAGCCTGTTATTCAACGAGCAGAGTATGATCCAGCAATGTGACCTTGTGGCAAAGAAGAGGTCAGTGTTATCCCAAACCACATTAGGAACACAGCGAGTCAAGAGATGATCTTCCCTTTCTTCTCAGCACTGGTGAACCTCTGAAGTGCTGAGACCACTTTTGGGCACACCAGTGTAAGAGAGATGTGGAGCTACTAGAGATCGAGTTCAGAAAAGGACCACTCAGATTATGAAGGGACTGGAGCATCTTGCATATAAGAAAAGAATAAGACCTAAGACTGTGCAGTCTGGAGATGAGAAATCTCAGAGGAGACATCATCAAGGTGTACCAAAAATCTGAAGGGAAGGTGTTAAGAGGATAGAGTCAGGCTATTTCCACTGGTGTCTGCTGACAGGGCAAGATGCATTGGGCACAGACTGAAAACCAGAGGGGTCCTCCTGACTGTAAGGAAACTTTTCACTGTGATGGTGACTGCACACAGAAACAGTTTGCTCAGAGAGGCTGTGGAGTCTACATCCATGGAGATATTCAAAAGTTGCCTGGTCACAGTCCTGAGCAACTGGCTTCAAGTGAGCCTGCTTCAGCAAGCAGGTTTTAGATGACATACAGAAGGCCTTTCCAACAGCAACCAGCCTGTGATTCTGTGAAAATGCTCTTTGTTAAAAACAAGTCTAAGAGGCAAAGCAGTCAAATGCACAAACAGGAAAATGTCTTTACAACAGAGATATTGTAGGTCAACAAAAATTATTTTCCCATTGGAAAACAGTTCCCATTCCTCTGCTTCCTAGGAGCTGTTTTCTCTGCCATTCATATCGAGTATAACATTATTATAAGCAAATTTGAGAAAGATAAAGAAGTCAAACAACTAAGTTACACTCTGGTTGAATGGATTAAGGTTGGTATCTTCCCTTTCACATGCAGGTCCATGTGTAAATGAGGCTGTACATTTTTTTGAGGAGAAGAAGGGTAACTAGTCTATCTGTCTGTGTAGGCTAGCAACACTAATATAATCAAACTAGCCTTGTGTTGCTGAGTAAAGCAAACTTGAGCAAACAAGCACAGTGGCAGAGCTCTAGCTATGGGAACCAGGATCTATCTGGCGGTGAGGAGTGCCTGCCTGAATTATGAGATCAGAAGGGTAGTACTACAGAGAACTGCAGCCAGAGCTAGCACAGTCAGAGCTTTCAGAAGGCACACACATTTTGCAAGGTATACAGAAGAGACTGAAAACTGAGTATATACATTTGGAGCAGGCAAGAAGACAAGGGATATACGACCATCCCGATCTCAGTAAAGATGTCCCTGCTTACTGCAAGGTGGCTGGACTACATAACCTTTAAAGATCCCTTCCAACCCAAACCATTCTATAGCTCCATGATGCTGCATGTATTGTATGTGAGTGAGAAAGGGGCAACAGGACACATCTGGACCATCTGGACTACTGAAGAACCATGGAGAAAGATCTCATGGTATTAGTTCTATTGAGAGACTGTTAAAACAAGCAGTTTTGCAAAAGGATGTTGATCACACATATCCTTTGACAGGAGCCAATTCACTATTTAATTTTATTAAGCATTTTAACTCTTGATTTTTGTTCAAAATGATTTTTCTTAAAACAAACTATATTTACAAGCAAGCTCAGACTGCCTTTTTAAAAGTGACAGTAGCTTGTTTGTGAGAGAACTAGTTAAAGCTAAAACCAAATTCACTACTCAGTAAGACTGAATGAAACCAAACAGCAGCTGGATTAGTGACTTTCCAGATATTTCTACCCCTTATCGTAACTAGAAATGGAATAATCCACTTTATACGTAAGTGTGCACAGCAGCACCTAAAGGTTTAGCTTGAATATAAACTATGTGGTACACACAGGGGGTATCATGTACAAGTGCTTTCAGAACTTGTTTTTCAGAGCCTTGTGAGAAGCAGAATGCAATAGTAATTTTTTTTTAATTGTAACAACTACATACAAATACAATGTCCATCTACCTATTAACAATATATTTATTTAAAGTATCATTGGAACTTTTTTTGTTTAGGATACGGTAGATGAGCAATAAAGCAGAGTGATGAAGAAAGAAAATAAACAATCACTTACCTTTAACGACAGGGAGCCAGCAAAAAAGAAGTGGTCCACATCAATGACAGAGGCAAGGAATCCAGCCAGAGTGACCTCAGTGAAGTCACTTTTCTTCCTCAGTCCAATCACTATTGCCCAGGACCACATTCCCAGTATGCCATGCACTGCATTATCAGAGAAGGCTCGGAGCCAGTCATTTTGCTGAATGAAGGAAAACTGCAGAAGTCTGTCTACTAAAAAGCAGAATATTCCCAAACCTAGACTTGAAATAACTGAAGCTGTACTGAAAGTCTGGAGAAGAGCATGGGCCTTTTCAGTCTCAGATGCCATGGCAAAAACCATGTCATAGCACACAAAATGTCACCATGATATACACTGTGCATTGTCCTTTGTATCATCAATTGCTCTGTAAACGTCAGAGAACAGAAAAAAATTATTGAAGAAAAAATACATTAGGACAAAGCATTTGTTATCACAGCTACAAATGAGCATAACCCCCCAAATTCAACATTGCCATGTAGTATCACTAGGGAAATTTTTATTTCAGTTTAAGACATTTTGTTGACTTGAACATTACAGCTCTGAATTAAAACACTCGTTTGAATTAGAACAAATATTTCTGTAACACAGAAAGCTCTAACTTTGCTTTCTGAAATCTTAAGATTTTACAAAATAATTTGCAACATGTCCATGATAATACACTGAATAACATTCCAAGGTTCCTCCTGGCCTTGAATATGATATTCATCAGTCTTTCACACTGCAACAACAAAAAAATATTAACATTTGGATGATTCTGAGAACTGCTACCCAAGAATCACCCTCTATGCAGTGACTATTAAAATTGAGTTTCTAAGCTATGATTCAAACCAATATTTTCATTTACATGCTTTGTAAACGTGTTATCACCCTGCATTCCCTTGCTGACCAACTCCCTGTTTAGCCTGGACACTGGTATATAGAATATGCATCAAGAAAACCAGAACCACTAAAATATCTTTACTATTTACTATAAACACAAAAAAAATCATTGGATGAAGGGACAGAGTGTACTCTCAGCAGGTTTGCTGAGGATGCAAAACTGTGAGGGGGGCTGATACACCAGAAGGCTGCGCTGCCATCCAGCATGACCTGAACAGGCTGGAGAGCTGGGCAGAGTGTGAACTCAGAAAGTTCAACAATGGCAAATGTAGGGTACTGCACCAAGGTAGGAAGCACCCCATGTATCAATGTAAGTTGGGAGCTGAACTGCGGGAAAACAGATTGGGGGGTGCAATAAAAAAAAAGGGGGGGGGAGGGGGGCAGGGGGAGTCCAGAGAAGGGCAACGAAGTTGGTGAGGGGTTTGGTAACAAGCCCTATGAGGAGAGGCTGAGGGAGCTGGGGTTGCTTAGCCTGGAGGAGACTGAGGGGTGACCTTATTGCTCTCTACAACTACCTGAAGGGATGTTGTAGACAGGTGGAGGTTGGTCTCTTCTCCCAGGCAGCCAGTACCAGAACAAGAGGACACAGTCTCAGGCTGCGCCAGGGCAGGTTTAGTCTGGATGCCAGGAAGAAGTTCTATACAGAGAGAGTGATTGCCCATTGGAATCGGCTACCCATGGAGGTGGTGGAGTCACCTTCATTGGAGGTGTTCAGGAGGAGACTTGATGGGGTGCTTGGCTGCATGGTTTAGTTGTTTAGGTGGGCTGGATTGGTTGATGGGTTGGATGCGATGATCTTGAAGGTCTCTTCCAACCTGGTGTATTGTATTGTATTGTATTGTATAACACGGTGACCACGAACCACCAATGTGCCCTTGGGCCACAAAGACCAACACCATCCTAGGGCTTATTACAGGGGGTGTGGATAGTAGGCCAAGAGAAGTTCTTCTCCCCCTCTACTATGCCCTCGTGAAGCCACATCTGCAATACTGTGTCCAGTTCTGCGCCAGTCAGTTCAAGGACAAGGAACAGCTAGAAAGAGTCCACTGCAGAGCCACAAAATGATTAACAGAGTGGAATATCTTCCTTATGAGGAAAGGCTGAGGGAGCTGAGACTCTTTAGCCTGAAGGAGGCTGAGGGGTGACCTCATTAAAGTTTATAAATATGTGAAGGGCAAGCATTGGGAAGATGGACCCAGGCTCTTCTCAGTGATGCTCAGTGACAGGACAAGGAGCAACAGATGCAAGCTGGAGCACAGGAGGTTCCACATAAACATACGGAAGAATTTTTTCACTGTAAGGGTAACAGAACATTGGAACAGGCTGCCCAGAGAGGTTGTGGAGTGTCCTTCTCTGGAGACATTCAAACCCCACGTGGATGCATTCCTCTGTGACCTATTGTAAGTAATCCTGCTCTGGCAGAGGGGTCAGATTAGATGATCTTTTGAGGTCCCTTCCAACCACTAATGCTCTGTGATTCTGTGAAAGGCTGAGGAGCTTGAGGCTTTTTAGCTTGAAGACTGAGAATTCTTTTTTATTTTTCTTATGTATTACAAATACTTAATGGGTAGGTGTCAGGAGCCAGTCTTTTTTCAGTGCTTCCCAGTGAAAGTACAAGAGGTAGTGGGTACAAATTTGAATACAGGAAGTTCCCTCTAAACACAAAGAGGAACTTCTTTACTTTAAGGGTGGTGAAGCACAAGAACAGGGGAACAGGCTGGCCATAGCGGTGGTGGATTCTCCATCTCTGGAGTTGTTCAAAGTCCACCTGGGTGCCATCCTGTACTGCCTGCTCTAGGTGAGCCTGCTCTGGCAGAGCTGTTGCACTAGATGGTCTTGGATAGCAAAACTACATGTGTGTTATTTTTAGTATGCACTCCAGCAGCAACCATTGTTACTTTAGGTCTTGTCTATTGCCTGCCACATTACCTGCATACTACCTCTTTTTTGGGAAAAAAAATAACAACAACAACAAAAAAATTAATAATAGTTAATTCCAGTAATCTTACTTGTCAAAAATTTACCGTTGTAATTTGAAAATAAAGGCATTGCTCTTAGCATTACCAATCACTTAGAAGTCCTTGAAAACTATTTATGTTCTGTAATTTGTATGAAACCTTCTTGTACAGAGTATTTCTTGGGAGTAGTTATTGTCCTTAAATAAGTGCTTGACACTTTGGAAGCAATTCCAAAGAAAAATTAAAGATCTTAAAGATAACCCAGCAACTCCCAGAAATCAACTGTTGGAAGAGAGTGTACTCATTTCTGTGATAACACAAAAAGAACACTTTTGAAATAAAAGTCTCCACATAAGTCATGCATTCCCTAGCTTCATTATATTAAACACACTGAAAAACAGCCCTTGAAAGGACAGCACCAGTTCTAACCATCCCAGCTGTTATGCTCTTCTGAGGTTTTTTTTGGGGAGTCATGGAGACAGACCACACTTTAAAAGCCTACATCCTATCTAAAAACAGATTCTTCCCAAGAGGCTGCTATTTCTGTGCAATACATTAAATCCTGATAATCCTTCTTCATTCAGTTCTATCAGATTAAGTTTATATTCTAAGTGGGATTTTTATGAGGATATTAGACTTCTTTAAAATGGATACTTCTAACAACATTGACACATCGTAAGTAATTATTTTAAACACATTATTGATTATAATTCCCAGAAAATATACAATGTTCCCTCAAATTATTTACATGCTTATTGTAGACTTATCCATAAAACATGACTACTGGCATCGATCTTTACAGAAAAATTGCCCACAGAATCATGTATTTGGAGAGTGTTTAAAAAAAAAAGAGAGAGAGAAGAAAGCATGAATAATACATGGACTTTGCATACAGATAAAAAAAAGTGGGTCAAGTTTAGAGCCTGTTAACCATAACTGTGCCTATTCTGAATCAGCATGTAGACAAAGCATAACCTAAAATACCTGAACTACCATTTTTTGGTGGGTGACTTCACAACATACAGCACATTTCTGAATAAATTGTATCTGAAGGAACAAATGGTGGTCTCCTCACAAATGCTTCTTTTATATAATGATCATGGCAGACTGGATTTAATTTATAATTACCATAAAATCCGCATAAGAATCCCATCTGTGATGAGCTGATGCAGCGACATACCTTTAAATAGCACACAAGTATTCAGAATCAAACTTACCCTGAGACTATTGCCTTATTCCAGTAGGAAATGTGGTCTGCACCTCAGTGTTGAGCTTCTGTTGCGCTTTTTGAATTCAGTTTGCCCACTCCAACGCAGAAAAGACTCAACACCATTTGATTCATCCTGAGAAAACTGAAAACATACATAAAAACAGAAAACCCGTCAAAAATGCAGAAAGAAGCAATATCCTTTAAATTAATTCCCCAGGAAATATAATTGAGCTAAAAGCAATTTCAGCTGGGGCTTAAAAGTTCTGTTACAGAAAACAGAAAAAAAAAGCCAAACCCAAACAAAAGAAAAAAAAATCCCAACCAACACCTAAACCCCTAAAAACACAAACCAAAACAAACATAAAACAAGATTAAAAGAAAAAAATCTCATAACGCCCAATGTAATAAAGTCATAAAAGGACACTTCAGGCCTTTTGTTTTAAGTAATTGTGTTTTGAAACATACAGGGAATCTATTTTAACCGATTTCTCCTTGTAACTGTGAGCCTGGAAGACTTCCATCTAATGAAACATTTGAGTTACATTCAGAGATCTCTTTTGAATTTAATTCCACCAGTTAGGTACCTTGGAATAGATAAACAGAGACCTACAAATTCAAACTGCAAGAGATTCATATCAGTCCTGTGATAGGCTTACACTGCTTTGCAATGGGTATTATTAATATGTGTATAAGGTACACAGGGAAAACATCACTACAGACTAAAACAGTCTGAAATATTATTTCAGAATTATGTGTCATGAAATCAAAGTAGTAACTGGAAAACTGCATCAATATGCAAACATGTGTCTCTTGAGGCAGAATGAAGACCAGAAAGCAAAATGTGGCATCATATTACCTGCACTCAAGAGCTATGTCCATAGCACAACTGCTCTTTTTAAACAGTCTGTCTCTGTTGTATTTTACAGACAAATCTGTCAAATAACTGAAATGCATTATTTGGGATGGAGGGCAGAAAGATGCTTAAGAGGAAAGACGATAAAACACACAAAAAACTCAGTAAGGTTTCACCAAGTTACTGAGGAACAAACTGAATTAAATCCACAATGAAGTAAAAAAAATACAGAGACACAAAATCAGGATTTAACTGTTTTATTTTAGAGACCATAAACTGTTAGAAAAAGGATATAGAGACACCAAAATGCAGATATTCTCCTTAATGAGTACTTTGGAACTGAAAGGCATCTAAAAGAAAGACCTAAAAGAAAGATCCCAGAAGTACTTAACAACCAGAAACAGACCACTGTACTATCCTGTGGGAGGGAAGGGGGGGAAGGGGAAAAAAAAAGGTGCGAGGGAAGAAAAAAGTGTGAGTTTATGTATTAGCCTCATTACCCACAACAGCATTCAGATAATAAACTACTAATCCAATTTAAAATACAATTAACGTGCAGCTGAAGACAGGGACGAAGGAAAGACAAGCATGCGTCGGACCGACATCTAAAACTACTCAGATTAGCCACCATTTATATGTCTTGTGGAAAGGGTACGCTTTGTCCCAACACCCAGCAGCGAAGCCCCTCAGTCATTTGAAATAAAAATGTACTGTCATCTTTACACCAAAAACGGAGCCAGGCGCGTTATGGAACCGTACACGTTAAGTAAGGCACCGCTTTCGGTAAGGCACCGCATTACCGTTTTTAATGCTAGAACCTGACACGACGTAAGGGTACCTGTATTATTAGAACAGGAATTCGACGCTGGGTCCTGTCAGACCACTCTGAGTCTTTCCCTGCGTGAGCTGATTCTGAGCAAAATTCACTGTTTCGCAAACGTCCCAGGGCTCCCTCACCCACAGACCCTCGAAACCCCAGCCCCGCGGCGAGGAGCTGAAGCCATGAAAAGCATGCGTCTACGCAGCCCGGGTGGCACCAGGCGGCTTCCCGCCTCCTCCTCTTCTTGCGCCCAGCTCTCCCCGCCGACCTCGGCGCCTACCTGAAGCACGGCCGCCACCAACCGCCCCCTTCGCGCCAAGAGCTGACGCAGAGCCACCCGCCCCACGCCCCGTCGGCGCAGAGCTAGGAGGCATGCGTGGCCGCGGAGCACCCTGGGACGCCGCCCCGCCCGCCGCGGCTGGGGGAGCCGCCTTTCTCCTCCCCTCTGTGCCCTAGGGCGCAGTGGTATGAGAGAAGTGGGACACGGTTCTGAGAGCGAGTTTGTGTAAAACTATTAAAACCGACAAGATTACATCAAGCGCTGAAAGAGAAACTCACGGTAGAATGCAGGCTAGCATTTTATCGCCAGAAGATACGGGGCACCAGCAAGTGATAGAGTACACACCAGAAATGGCTGAAGACATTTAAAATAAGAATTTATTTACTCCAAGCAGTTGACAAGAAAGCATTTTTGGAAATATTTTACTCACTCTTGGACCAGTTGGTATAAGCTTCTGAATAAATGCCCATTTTTACAGTGAAAGCTGCTTACCCCTACCCTAGTCACTAGAGCAGTAAACAAAGTAGCCTGCAAAGCCTCTGCAAAAATAAATTACATCTGTACAGCTATGCTCCATTATTCCACCATTCTACCTTTTTGCTTACTCACAATGTACAATTGGCAAGTGATAGACTTTTGCTGGTCTTCTACTGGCAAGTTAACATTGCCTCCAACCTTCACTCCCTTGCACTTGAAAGCTTACCCAGGCATAGCTGGGACAGATCCTGTGAAGATGTAGAATGCTGGTCTTCACCTGCTGAGGCTTCACTTCCCAGAAGTTGCAAGTAGGGATTCAATATCCTGAATTACTTTAGAATTTTTTTCCAAAACCTCCAACACATAGTTTTCACTGGTTTCCTCCAGTTCACTCCTGCTTTCTGTTTCTCTGACAGTAATACCAGATGGATTGGTTGTTGCAGCAGGTATCTTTTCCAAAACATTGCTATTATCCAATAAAACTAATGTTATGTTGTTAAGAGAAAATAAGACACTCTTCCTCCCAATGAGACAAATACCTCTCCATATTTGTATTCATCATTCTACATAACAAAGTCTCACATTTCATAACAATTCTGAAGGAGCTTTGGAGCATATGCCACACAGCAAACTTTTCTGAGCTGACTGAACACAATGGAACAATAGTAAATTAGCTGGTAAAGAGGGAGGTATTGTACTGCAACAAGTACCAGAATCATCTCTTTGAAGAATGGTTAGCAGATGTCAGCAAAACTACCATGATGCTCATTGTGTCCCCCAGGGATCAGTGCTGGGCCCCATCCTGTTCAATATCTTTACTGATGATCTGGACAAGGGGATTGAGTCCATCATCAGTAAGTTTGCAGATGACACCAAGCTGGGGCAGTAGTCGACCTGCTGGAAGGTAGGAGGGCTCTGCAGGGGTTGCTTAGCCTGGAGGAGGCTCAGAGGAGACCTTATTGCCATCTACAACTACCTGAAAGGAGGTTGTAGCCAGGTGGAGGTTGGTCTCTTCTCCTAGGCAACCAGAACAAGAGGACACAGTCTCAAGCTGTGCCAGGGGAGGTTTAGGCTGGATGTTAGGAAGTTCTTCAGAGAGTGACTGGCCATTGGAATGGGCTGTCCAGGAATGTGGTGGAGTCACCATCACTAGAAGTGTTTGAGAGTGGATGGGGCACTTAGTGCCACAGTTCAGTTGATTGTGTTGGGTGACAGGTTGGACGTGATGATCTCAAAGGTCTTTTCCAACCTGGTTAATTCTATTCTATAAAGCTTCCTTTTTTTTTCTGCATGATTTTTTAATTTTGGATTCTGCTATTGGTTTTGTTTCTGCTGCTGCAATCCAGAAGTTGGACAAGATAAATGATAGAACAAAAATGATAAGTAAGAAACCAAAAATGATAAATAACAAAAATTAACTTTAAAAGGTAATTAAGAAGTGGGTAAGAGTAAAAGCAGTTGAGAACAGGATAGAGAATAGAATAGGTTGGAAGAGATCATCGTGTCCAACCTATCATCCAACACCACCTAAGATCTGAGTATGTATATGAACAATAGAATGCAAGAACCTTTACATCTTTCAAAAGGATACAGTTAAATCTCTGTATTTTTTCAAGCTCAGCATCAGCAGACCTGGCCAACAAAACAAAAGGTGATTAAATGATACAGTATCAGAAAAACATTCTGAAATATAGTTTTTACTTCAGAATTTAATTTGTTTTTAGCAATAGTGAATATTAAAGTAAAAAAAAAATGCTTTATTTTTGTCACATCACTAGTAAACGGCTGCCACTGTCAATAATTCCTATTTCCAAACATCACAGCTCTGCTCTAAGAATAGTCTCTATGCT
The DNA here is from genome assembly GCA_015227895.2 of Colaptes auratus. Taxonomy (NCBI): domain Eukaryota; kingdom Metazoa; phylum Chordata; class Aves; order Piciformes; family Picidae; genus Colaptes; species Colaptes auratus. Next base: position 25,148,662 of record CM026897.1, read on the forward strand.
GTATGTATAAATATATATAACATTTTAATTCATCAGCTACTGAATCTGCTAGAATTTGAATAACAAGTGAAAGTGTAATGAGCTTCATTTAACACACTTTTAATACTTGACTGTGTTTGTATATGATGTCAGTAGTCCTTTCGTCATTAGCATGTATTGAAAAGAACAAATACATTAGCAAGAGATAAGAGAACCATTTTGAACTGCTTGGGGTTCTGTTTAAAGACATCTAAAAGCCTTTCTTGGCCTACTTTATATTTTTCACCTTCCAATACACTATTTCTGTAACATGAATTCTCTTTTGGCAAGTCACTGTAACTCAGACTTAAGCAAGGCAGGCAGAGGCACAATGAAGCACACTTCACCTAGAACTCAACTTAGGTACCTAATGTTTTAAAAATATGAAACCACAAAAAGTAAATGGACTTGCAATTTTAATTTTTTTGAATCTCAGGAAATCTGTCTATAAAATTTACAGTTTATGGCATATTTGAGTTCCATTTTCAAAACTCTTTGCAGTCAATTATTTAGGATAAATGTGAATACCAATTTTCTTCAGTGACACAGTGTGCAATATATTCAGGAATCTCCTTCATTTCATTCAAACTTCTGCACCATTCTATTGCTTTTCTGATATACCTGTGTCAACATGAAAATTCACAAAAAACATGGTTATGAGAAATACAGTCTATTAATTCAAGTAAGAAAACCCCAAAGGCATTTAGCAACACACCTGAATCTGCAATAAACAGCCATGATTCAAAACTCGTATTTTTCTCTGTTTCCTTGCTATTTTTTGATTCCCACTTTTTTTTTGCCTAGAACCTCCTTGAAGTTTAAAATTATGCATTTATAGAAACTTACAGCAAAGCTGTGTGATTTGTAATGAACAGTGCACAAATGTTAATTTTTGTTTGTGAATATCTACTTGCTAAAATGCATCCCAGTAAGCTTCTGATGATTCCCGTAACAAGTCTGCAATTAGAGCAAGTAAATAAGAGCAAGCAATCTGCAGACAGGGGTCAGTATCTGTAATAAAGCAAAACCTGAAGTGTTATCCAGTTGTCTGTACCAGACAAATTTTTTTTTTTCCCTTATCCACTGGTGTAAGTGCCAAGTTGCAGCTCTAGTTATGTTTCTTTTTTAAAAGACATTATTATAACAATTGTAACAGAATGACAGCATGCAGTAGTCTTGAGACAAGCAGGTCTTTGCCAGATATAAACTAGATCTTTCATCATTACATGCTTACTCCCCACTAAATTTTCAGTAAACACCACTTCTTTCCATAAAAGGATACATTCAGAATACTTCTATATTTATCTTTGAATCTTAAATCATTCATACCTTTCATAGATTCCAGGATCACTTATTTGTATTAGCTTCTGTACCCCATTAGGAGTAGTTAACTTACACCAGCCTATATCTTCATTTACCTTAGAATTAAAAAATGAACAAATATTACTCCTCTGCTACAACAACAAAAAAGCAAGTATAATATGCCAATTTAAGAATTAAATATCTTTAAACATTCCACTGTAAACACCTTAAAAGTTTGTGTTCTGTTAAAGACAGACTTCAGTATAGCGTACTGAGAAAAAAGTATGGAGAAAAAGCTAAACAAAAACCCCAGAGAATTCCTGTCATGACCCTGACACTCATTGTGTGTTTTTTAGGAATAATTAATTTCTAAAAGTGTGTAGAAATGTTTGCACACTGGTCAGATCTTCAGTTCTTCCTCCTTTTATCACAAATGAGTATAGAGATTTGAGCTTCCTCATATCAGGAAGTTATACTGTTATCTTTTGAGATGCTATCATATTTATATTGTTTAAAACAGAGACATTCTCAGACATTTTGACATCTTTTTTTGTGTCTTGTCATCTTAGGGTAATAAGCAAAGAGACAGAAGGCAGAAATCTTAGCAGTCAACCTTGAATTCTACTTAGTAATTACGTCTGTAGTGCCAACTTGCAAAAACCAATACAACCTTTCTACTTGTATGCAAAGTATATTTTAAAACTCATGTGGAATACTATACACATATGGTTACTTTTCTGATTTTTTTTTTTCACTATCCAGTTGCTAAGACATATATAGTTTTTAAATAAAACCCAAATTCCCCCTACTGTGATCAATGTGAGTGACTTCTTGGAAGGATAAAGTTTCATTTTCCTCTTTTGGCACTAGTTTATGCACTATTTTTCCTTCTTATTTTCCAGTTAAAAATACTGGCAATACATTAACAGTGGTATTTGCAGATAGTTCCTATTTTCATTTAGACTACTATAAAAGCTCATGAGTAAGCCACACAGGCACCAAAACTTCAGTTTCATTCTCAGTTTACTAGTAACACTTTCCCACAAAAGAACAGTCATTCCTCATTAGTTACCTGGATCTTACTACAGGATGAGCTGAAATCCCAGACCATGTTCAAGGTTATCCCATCCCAAAAAGCAGCATGGACTGTATGATCGGAGTACACATGGAGTCTTCCTGTGCTGGGAATAACCTTATCATACAGCAAAAGTGGCAACATTTCTCGTCCATCTGTCTCAGATAGCTAGAGCCAAACAAATACATTAAAAACTCCAGGAAAGGTTACTTGCATCATTTCAGCGGTTTGCATCTCTCCTAGATTTAATTAACTTGTTTTTCCAGACAATAAGCAGTTCTCTGTATCTGGAATTGCTTTATGGTTCACAAATACACCTTTACACAGCATACTTTTAGTGGCCAAATATATACCTTGTGATCTTTCAGGATACACCCACTATTGTTCCCTTCAAATTAACTTCTATTCCCTAAAGCCTATATAATCATCCTTACAACACTAAAAGATTTAGAATTTTCAGCTACATACCATTTTCCAGCAGCAGAGAGAATAGTTATAAGTTAATGATAGTTTAGCCTTGTAGCAGTACTGAAGTATCCTGATGAGAAAAAAAAAAACCAAAGAAAATATGAAGCATTTAATACTTACTATGTCTTCTAGACACTTGTGATCATTCTACGGTTTTAAATGTCTTCAGTGCTAATATAAATGCCTTTAATTTTTACCCATATTATCAAGTACTACATGTAATTTTAACTATTGTCCTTTCAAAGTCAGAGAAGTTAATATAACAATGATGAAGTACAGTAAAGTTACTTGGTAGCCTCAGTAATAATGGAGGATATAGAATATGGATTTCCTGGTACATCGGGAGGTAGGCTGTTTACTGAATACATCTTTTCTTCTCTCTGCAGAAAAGAGCAGAAAGGAGGGGAATTAGTTACAGGTATTGTAGTAAGCAAACAGTATTAAAAGCTACTGATAATGACAAGATAAAGAACTCCCAGAAAGCAAGTATAACCACATGTCCCAGAAAAAAAACAAAAACCAAACCAACAAACAAATCCCACCCCTTCCCCCAAACAAGCAAATCATATGAAAGTAAGAAGTTGTATTCTTTAATCCCACTTCTGTCAGAAGTAACATTTCAGTTTTCATACTCAGTATGGAAGTTCTTTCATCAGAAAGCAGATTACAGTGCATTACTACATACCTATGTTTGACTACAAGTTAAAGGCTAGGTTTGGAAGATACAAAGTTAATCCTTAATTCTGTTTTAAAGTACAAAGCGCTGCATAAGCACTTGAGAGGATCTCTATTCTGGGAAAGTGAACAATCAGCAGACACAGAGAGGAAGAACCATTTCTCCAGCACTGAACAGCTGTTCTGTGGCAAAGCCAAAACAGAGTTTACATCTTCTAGGTTCCATCTCCATATAGTAAAAATCAAAAAATATAAAGTGGGGTTTTTTATGTCCAAGTGCATGAAGATTAATACATTAAATACAGATATAGAAATAATTTATATTTAAATATAGTTATAAATATGTATTAAAGATATTAAAGACTAAACTCTTCTAAATTAGTCAGAAATGGTTACTGCAGAGTCTTATGACAGTGCATAATTCAGCTTGTGAAACAGATGTCATGAGGATTAAGATTTTTCTGACTGTACCTATAATTTACAAAAGTACATTCTGAAACAAGGAATAATCTCAATTTTTTTTATGAATGGTGCTTTGATTCAACTTCACTGTAGACTGCACAGCCAAACATGTTAAGAAAATTGCTAACTTGAAGGAATTTGGAACATATTTTAAAATACTTCTATACCTTTTTTGTTCCTTTTTGGATTGTATAATGTGTGAAATATTTTCCCAAAAATGCTCCCTCTGACTTGAAAAATGAATCATCACCAGGATAAATTTCTGTGATGTTTGTCCTACCATGGATGAATCTAAGAGAAATAACAGTATTTTTAACAAGTATTTAAAAGGCCGTGACATTACACAATCAAAACAGGTTAGTACAGCTGAAGAAAGCACAGGCAAAACACAGTTCTCACCTTAGCAGCTTTCTACTCTTTCACAAATATCAGTCTACCAATTATTTAACACAGAAGAGTAGCATTTCCAGGCTTTTTTGCTTACATGTGTTGATAGGGTGTGGGAGTTAAGCTAAGGAAAGCTTTCCGTGTGTTAAAGTAAATATCTTATCTCACAAGAGCTGCTCCTTCCACTAACCACAAAATACAGTGATTCTAAAGTCAAAAATCCAATTTTCTTACTGGCCCAGCCCTGCCTAGAATACACAGAGAATTAATGACTCCTCAACAACCTGAAGATCTTAATTTCCACTGCAATTGTGTGTTTTTCACTAGTGATCATACAGTATCTTGGAGCCTAAAGCCCATCTAATGACCCAGTCATGCCTCTATGTGATTAAATGCCTGGACATTAGACTTAAGGACTAAGTATGGCTACTCACATACTTCCAAAGAAAAGAGGTATCACAGAATCATAGAACATTAGAGGTTGGAAGTCACTTGCAGAGGTCAAGTCCAACCCCACTGCTAAAGCAGGATCACCTAGGGCATATTTGGAAGAGCTGCTAAACGTTTTTTTTTCAGGTAAGATGAAAATTTAGGAAACACACTGAGAAAAATGAAGAGCACAGGGCAGAAAGAAAGCATTGAAGTGTGATTATGCTTTTATTAAAGACTTTTAGGTGCTTATAGCAACCACTGCTTTTTGAGGTAGGCAATTTTAAAATTAGAATTTGAGAGGGCTATATATGTGGTTGTTAGGGTTTTTTAACCACATGAACAAGGTGATTTGCCAGGAAAATCCAGTTTTGCTGCCTGCAACATGTCAATTATGTAAGTCACCAGAACAAACACTTCTGAAGTGTGAAATCATCATCAAAAGGAGCAATGATATAATTCACAAAGAAATCAAGCATCATCATTAGTGAAGCCTATGAGAGCTCCAGCTGTCCAGTAAACCCTTAAGAAATCAGATAATCAGATTACTACTTTAAAAGCCTTAAACATGATTTCAGACTGTTTCAGACATCCACCTTCAGACCTAGAAATATACTGTACTAGAAAATACAAGGTCCAATGAACAAACATCAGAAATGCACAGACTCTTACATGAAGTTTGTGTAAAATTTCCAAAAGAGTGAGAAAGAGACAAAGTAAGGCATTTCATCTTAAAGCTTAATACTCATAGAAATGAAGTCTTCCCAAGATGAAATGCATTGTTTTCTACGTACCTGTAAAAAACACCCTGGCACCATACAATCTGAATTAGCTGAGGGCCTGAGTACTTTTTCAGTATCTTGATTCTGAAAAAAGTCACAGAAAGTCCACCTGTACAAAATACAACCAAAGCTTCAGGAAGTCTGAACGTGCAGGTTTTGCTTTCGTGTGCTGGTAATAACTTCTGTACCAAAAAAAGATGCATGTATATATATTCAGAAGGAAAAAAGGCCACATATTTTCAGAGTCCTCCAAATCCTTAGTTATCCACAGCACTTACTGAATTAGTTTTTTCAAACCTGCAGAGGTTTTTGGTTTTTTTTTAATTTAACGATGCTGACAGAGACCTTATGTCACTGACCCACCTCTGAACCATTGCCTTCAAAAAGTGAAAAAAACAAACCAACCAATCACAACCACCAAAAAAAAACCTCAAACAAACAAAACCAACAAATACCAGAAACCAGCCTAAAACCTGTATTTTTTTCAGTATTATCTTTTTCATTTACATATTTATACAGCACATCAGCATCTGGGTCAGGGCAATCCCAAGCACCAATATAAGCTGGGCAGTGACTGGCTTGAGAGCAGCCGTGAAGGAAAGGAGTTGGGGGTGCTGGTGGATGTGAAGCTCAACATGAGCCACCAGTGTGTACTCACAGCCCAGAAAACCAATCACATCCTGGGCTGCATCAAGAGAACCATAGCCAGCAGGTCGAGGGAGGCAATTGTCCCCCCTCTACTCTGCTCTGGTGAGACCCCGCCTGGAGTACGGCATCCAGTTCTGGAGCCCCTAATACAGAAAGGATCTGGACATCCTGGAACGTGTCCAGAGAAGGGCCACAAGGATGATAAGAGGGCTGGAGCGCCTCTCCTATGAGGACAGACTGAGGGAGTTGGGGCAGTTCAGTCTGGAGAAGGTGAGGCTCCAAGAAGACCTTGTTGTGGCCTTCCAGTATCTTAAAGGGTCTCGTTAGAAAGCTGGGGAGGGACTTTTTAGGGTGTCAGGTAATGATAGGACTAGGGGAATGAAAAAAAAAAAAATTAGAAATGGGTAGATTCAGATTGGATGTTAGGTAGAAGTTCTTCACCATGAGAGTGGTGAGAGACTGGAACAGGTTGCCCAGGGAGGTGGTGGAAGCCTCATCCCTGGAGGTTTTTCAGGCCAGGCTGGATGTAGCTGTGAGCAACCTGATCTAGTGTGAGGTGTCCCTGCCCATGGCAGGGGAGTTGGAACTAGATGATCTATGAGATCCCTTCCAACCCTAACAATTCTATGAAAATAAAATATTCTTTTCTCTGGACCAGTGTTTATATGCTTTTTTACAGTAGGATACCAAATGTTACTTTCATAAATGTTGTATTTCAAGAAGCTCCTTTAAAAAGTACAATAGTAAATTTTGTTTCATTTTTTATAGCTGGAATTTTGCTAGTGGTTGAAGTTCCAAATTGCAGAACTGTAAAATGTACATTAACACAACTGCAAAGCAAACAGTTTAAGTTTACCTGTGTAAATGTGGAGCTCTGCAGCTGAGTGGCAGAGCTGTAGGTACATGAGAAACTGCTTCATGTGTTTTGGGGTCCATTAAAACACCACATTCTATAGGTGTAGGGTTTTTTTTCTCACAAGTCTTCGCTACATCCTTAACAGCATGTGAGCTGTAACACATTAGTGCCAATGACAAAGGGTATTTCCATTCTTCGGGGTACAAGGAAACAGACCAATGCTGCGTAACCCACGTGTATTCACAAGAACAATTTGTGTAGAATAAAGGGACTCGGTCTCTGTCTTTCTGGTCTGTTGATTTGATTGGTTCTCTGTATTTATCTTTAACACAAATGTGTTCACTCTTATTCTCTATTCCTGTTTGTTTTGATGACATAACTGCAACAGAATTTTTACTTGATTTTCCATGCTGATGTCCGGTTCGATAGTTGCTGTTCTTTTGAGAGGAGCATGAAGATGCTGCAGATGACTGGCTGACTTTGCATAAGAACTCCACAGTAAATTCTTGCTGCGATTCTGACAGGTAAAGGTGAGCATAACCGTCTACTGATGAGATCCGCACACTGCCATTGTCTATACATCGTGTTAGATCAGCCGTGTCAGGGTCAGGCCATCTAATTTCTAAGATATCACTGAAAAGAATCTAACACAAGAAAAAAGATTGGGATGTGCAGCAAGATGACAATTACCATCTTTGCAGAAATTACAGTGGAGGATTTATATTTAAATTACTTCAGTCCTTCTGCAAGGTGAAGTACAGCAAGAAGCTTTACTCTGTATTCATTTGCATACATGAATTTAAGGAGAAGCAAAATATCTAGCCATTATATCTCTGTCCTCCCAACATCTAGCAATAATGTTTCAATTTAATATGCATTCTTCAATTAATAAAGTATATAACCAACTGACCAGGCACAATTGTCCACAGGCAACGGTTATTTCTGTTTCCAACTGCTTAATTATCTTTGTAATTTCAGTTGCCAGTTCATGGAAAGCCCACATCAGAACTATCTACATTAAAACCCCATGTGCTCTGAAATTTTCTGTTTATTTACAAAATTCAAATAAACCTGTAAAACAGCATGCAACGTGTATTTATGTATTCTTATCAGCAAGAAAATGTATTGAAAACCTTTTGCAGCTAGCTGAGTAATGTTACTTAATGTTACAGCACCACAGATTAAGTTACACAGCTGTCAAGGGTTAAGGCTGGGCTAGATGAGTGGGCTCACCAGCCTCCTTTCCCAAAATGGAAGAGAAAGGGAGTAAGGGAGGAAGACTTAATGGATTGGAAAACAAAACCAGCTTTAATTAAACAGTAAAATAAGGGAATATATTAAAAAAAAATCAATATTGAACCCAATTCCCCCCCATCCCAAATGGCAATTGTGTCACCATCACTCACACTCAACTGAGCAGCAGATAGGAAATGGATTCAGATGATGGATTCTAGAACTGGATTTGGGAGTACATGGATTGGAACTGAAGGCAGAATGTCCAGAGTCCTCCTCAGACTCTTAAGAAGGCATCTTAACCCTTGAGATCTCTTAGCTTTATACTCAGCATGACGTATATAAAAATGTAACACCTTGATCAGTTTAGGGTCACCTGTCCTGTGTGCTCATCCCCAGGGGTGTGACCTCTCATTTACAGCACTTTAACAGAACAAAAGCCTTTCTGCACACCAGCTCTTAGTAGTAACTATGAGCACGAAGAATTGTCTCTTCTAGAAGCAGACGCTGTCTGCAAAAACATGCTGTTAACTTCAAAGGGCAGTAACTTGGAAGAGACTTGGCTGAGAAGTCACTGAACAGAATGACTGTTTTCAGCAATCAAACTGAGCACGAAGTGTTACTAATGAAGCACCAGTCTAGAATTTTAAAAAATTGCTTATCAATTGTCTTGAGATTGCCAACAGTGTGCACATGACCACATGCCTTCAGTGGGAACACCAGAGGTGCTGATGAGGAGTAAAGCTCCTAGAAACGGTAAATGGGGTTTCTGCATGGACCTTCCCACAGACTGCTACCCTACCCCAGTCCTTTTCAAAGCCCATGTAAGAGACCCACACAGGTAACTTCAGCAGGGAGACACCGAGACTCTGAACCTGCCAGCCTCTCAGAAAACAGTCCTCATTCAGCAAGTCTTAACTGATAGGTTTCAAGTGCGGAATGTATAAAGCACTCATTCTACTGTAGATACAAAATCCTAGGTTTTAGCCTTACCAAGAGTAAACAAACTCTTCACTGTTTGGCCACAAAGGATATACAAAAATATAAACAAATAGAGGATTGAGTAACAGTTCCACTGTTTAAAATCACAGTATTCTAATGAAGCAGACAACTACATTAACCAGAGTGCACTCTGTAGGTCTTCCAGGCCTGTACTCATATGCATACCTGTGAAATTAGCCAAGTCCATTTTGTCAGACTACTAGGAACATTTGTTTTATGAAAGAATTGCACGTGCGACTCTCACCTGTTTTCTTTCTGGAGGTATAACACGTGAAGGTAAGTAGGGGCGAGAAGAATATTTGTTACGGAAATCTAGAGCTCGCAGAAGTTGCTCCTGTTGAGAAGATAAAAGAACATGGGCCTGTTATATATCATGAGTTCTTCTATGCAGTGATAGTTCGATTTTGATTTCACCCTCCTCTTTTCTGGGGCAGAGCCTGAGAGATCTGTAGTTTACGCTGAGGAACAACGACTTAGTTTCCGCGGTGGAGAGGGGCTCGCCAGTATGCGCCCTCCGCGGGCGCGACGGCCCAGCACTGCCTCCCGACACGCACACGATCACACAACGCGCGCCCCATCCCCCCGAAAGGGCTTGACAGCGCCTCCCCGTCGCATACCCGGTAGGCACTGAGAACAAAGGCGACCCGCTGGCGGGTGGTCTCCGGAGGCCGGAGGCTCCGGGAAGCGGCGGGAAGTGCCGCTTCATATAAGTACTCGCAGCCGCAGGGAGACAGCAGCAGGCGGCCTCCCGCAACGTAGTGCACCTCCACCGAGTTATCAGCGTACAGCACCATCAGACTTTCCGCCTCCATGTTCGCGGAATGCCTGCGCGACACACCAAGCGCGCACCCGCGCTCCGTGGAAGGCCGCCACAGGCCACCGACTTGGCGCGGCAGGAAACCCAAGACGGGGCGGCCCGCCGACTTCCCGCCCTCCCGGCCGCGCAGGCGGTTGCTAGGTGAATTTATCGTGTTTTTCTGCTACCTGAGAGCCGGTCGACAATGTGACGTGTTTGCGCATCTGAAAATAAGCTAGGTGGAAATATACAGTGTTGTAACATCCAAGTGAAATTGTTTAAGTAAATGCCTAGGTTATAGTGATGCTGTTTAAATTTGGGTTAAATATACTGCATTGGTCCTCTAAGGAGGAGCACTGACCAGGGGCTTTATGGTATAAAGCTGTTCACTTTGAATAAAGCATGCATGCCTTGCCTGCAACTATGTCCATTAAGGGCAGCTGACAGATTGAGGATGCCTAGCCTGTGCTGGAAGTTCCCATCAAAGTAAAGCAAAAGGCTCTAAGAAGACACCAAGGACATTAAGACCTAAAGAAACAACAACTATAGTATTGGTAACGTAGTAACTATAGTATTGGAAAGAGTCGGCGGGACCGTAAGCAAAAAATCTGGAAAAGGTGTATAGGCGATTTGAGAGATATGCAAGTATTAATGAAGGCCTTGCTGTTGAAGAAAAATGTCTGGTGTTAAGGAAAGTGTGTGAGAAAAATTGGTTGTGATGAGATAGGTTCTGAGAGATACATACCAGAACAGGAATCCCTTTGGGATCCCAATACATTAGTATTCCCCATTAGGGGGAATAATGATGGTTAAACAATATCAACAAATTTCAGTGGTATCCAGCATGGGATAATGAAACACCAGGATGTATCTAAATTTTACAAAAAACGCAGAAACCTGAAGAAAACCCCTTAGCTTTTTGTGAAAGATTATGTAAGGCAGCTAGGAAATGGATAAAGGTGGATCCAGGAAAGGAGGAAAATAGGATGATGTTTAACATATTGTTTATTGGCCAGTCAGCTCTGGATGTTAGAAAGACATTACAAAAGGTTTGTGGGGCAGCAGAGATAACAGTTTCCCAGTTAATTGAAAGTGCTTATCAAGTCTGTAAGAATTGGGAGGAAATGGAGAAGAAGAAGCTGAAAGAGAAGGGCAATAATAAAATGCAGGTGAGTCTGTTAGCATCACAGCAACTGCACCAGAACAGGTTAGGAAGTGATCTGCTAGAGAGCAGCCCTGTGGAGAAGGACCTGGGAGTCCTAGTGGACAAGAAGTTGTCCATGGGACAGCAATGTGCCCTTGTGACCAAGAGGGCCAATGGTCTCTTGGGGTGCATGAAGAAGAGTATGTCCAGCAGATCGAGGGAGGTTCTCCTCCCCCCTCTACTCTGCCCTAGTGAGGCCTTACACCTGGAATATTGCATCCAGTTCTGGGCTCCCCAGTTCAAGTGGTACAGGGATATACTTGAGAGACTCCAATGGAGGGCTACAAGGATGATTAAGGGACTGGAGCATGTGCCTTATGAGGAAAGGCTGAGAGACCTGGCGCTGTTTAGTCTGGAGAGAGGACTGAGAGGGGATCTAATAAATGTATATAAATATCTGAGGGCTGGGTGTCATGAAGGAAAGGACAGCCTCTTCTCACTTGTGCCCTGTGATAGGACAAAGAGCAATGGATCTAAAACACAGCACAGGAGGTTCCATGTCAACATGAGGAAAAATTTCTTTACTGTGAGGGTTACAGAGCACTAGACTGGGCTCCCTAGAGAGGCTGTGGAGTCTCCTTCTCTGGAGACTTTCAAGAGAAAGCTGGATGCATTCCTGTGTGACCTGCAGTAGATTTTATGGTCCTGCTGTGGTAGGGGAGTTGGACTTAAAGATCTCCAGAGGTCCCTTCCAACCCCCTAACATCCTGTGATCGTGTGAACTAGGCTCATTTAGGCAGAGGGTGTGGTGTCCACAGGCAAGATTCTAGAGGATATGGATTTCAGCCTCTGGCCAGAGTTCAGCCACCTTTGGGCTCAAACAGTCTGCAATTTGCAGGAAAGCAGCACACAGGAAAAATGAATGTCCTGCATTAAAGTGAGGAATCAGTGTTTGAAGATGAGACAGATTAAAGAGGACTGGAGGAAGATAATGTACATTTGGAAACTTCTCCAGCTGATCCCCTGGTTCCAGTAAAGTTGAGAAATGGAACATAGGTACTGGGGCCACCCACTAGTATAGAATCATAGAATCAATAAGGTTGGAAAAGACCTCAGAGATCGAGGCCACCTGTCACCCCAACACCTCATGACTAACTAAGCCATGACCTCAAGTGCCATGTCCAATCCCCTCTTGAATACTTCCAAGGACAGTGACTCCACCACCTCCCTGGGCAGGACATTCCAGTGGTCAACAACTCTTTCTGTGAAGAACTTTCCCCTCGCCTAAAGCCTAAACTTCCCCTGGTGCAGCTTGACTCTGTGCCCTCTTGTTCTGGTGCTGGTTGTCTGGGAGAAGAGACCAGCCCCCACCTGTCTACAACCTCCCCTCAGGTAGTGGTAGACAGCAATAAAGTCTCCCAAGCCTCCTCTTCTCCAGGCCAAGCAACCCCACCTTCATCAGCCTCTCCTCATAGGGCTTGTGCACCCCTCACCAGCTTTATTGCCCTTCTTTGGACACATTCCAGCAACTCAACACCTTTCCTAAACTGAGGGGCTGAGAACTGGACACAGGACTCAAGTTGTGTCCTAACCAATGCTGAGTACAGGGGCAGAATGACTTCCCTGCGCCTGCTGGCCACACTATTTCTGATGCAGGCCAGTAACTAGTTGCAAAGGACTCTTTAAGTAGAATCACAGTACCAATTGTTGGGGCAATGAGAAAGCAAACCCCAAGGCCATTTTGGAAAACACTTGAATGTACAATTTGAGATAGTAGCAAATTAATGAGTTTCTGTGTATGCCAGAATACCACCTTCCATAATTAGGATGAAATTCACTATGCAAATCAAATGCTTAAGTAACTTGTTCTGAGATCTTTGCTCAGTCATGTATTGCACAGGAAGTAACACGGAATGCTCCAATCTCCTTGCTGACAGACAAGACTCCAGAAAAACCTGAAAGCAACATTTTGGACATGGTGCTGCATGCAGTAATTTCTTTGGTTTTGGCCTCAAAGAAACCATGCAAAGTGAAAAACCACCCCCCCTAAAACAGAACTTGGGCAAAGGATTAGAGCCTTTGATAAATACTTTCACACAGTATGGACTGCTTAGAGAAAGCAATATTCCTACCTACCTTACCAGTTAAGAAGACACATTCTGGAGAGTACAGACTGGTACAGTTTTTAGGAGCATGTTAACTACATATTTTAGGAGCTTGTTAACTACAAGCATACACCTTACTGTGCCAAACCCTTATACCCTGCTAAACAAATTATTTTACTATTTAGAATCATAGCATCAGTCAGGGTTGGAAGGGACCACAAGGATCATCTAGTTCCAACCCCACTGCCATGGGCAGGGACACCCTACACTAGATCAGGCTGGCCAGAGCCTCATCCAGCCTGGTCTTAAACACTTCCAGGGATGGGGCCTCAACCACCTCCCTGGACAACCCATTCCAGGGCCTCACCACTCTCAACTGTGAAAAACTTCCTCCTCACATCCAGTCTGAATCTCCCCACCTCCAGCTTCATTCCATTCCCCCAGTCCTATCACTACCTGATAGCCTGAGAAGTCCCTCCCCAGCCTTCTTGTAGGCCCCCTTCAGATACTGGAAGGCCACAATGAGGTCGCCTGGGAGCCTTCTCTTCTCCAGACTGAACAGCCCCAACTCCTTCAGTCTGTCCTCATAGGAGAGGTGCTCCAGCCCTCTGATCATCCTCGTGGCCCTTCTCTGGTTCCAGCACCTCCATATCCCTCTGGTAATAGGGGCTCCAGAGCTGGATGCAGTACTCTGGCTGGGGTCTCATCAGAGCTGAGTCGAAGGGGAGAGTCACCTCTCTTGACCTGCTGGCCACACTTCTCTTGATGCAGCCCACAATCTGATTGGCCTTCTGGGCTGCAAGTGCACATTGAGAGCTCATGTTGAGCTTCTCATCCACCATTTAGACTTGTAAGTTCCCCTTTTTCATCCCAGTGGACAAACAATCTTTGTCTTGGAATCGAAGACCTCCTCAATGGAAAGAAAGTTGGAGCTCTGTTGAACTGTACTCCTCAAGGATGGAAAACATACCTACTCTATGACTTACTAGCAACAGTACTAATAACAGTGACTATTTTAAATTAAATTAAGGAAACAGAAGAATCACCTGGCTGCAGAAGGAGTTGCCAAGCACAAACAGGCAGTTTGAGCCCTGATACCTGGCTGAAAAATCAAGAAAGGTGCCCAGTATTTGAAAAAGGAGGATCAATTGGTGGAGAGTCTAAAGTGTTCAAAGGATATAGAAGCATAGTAAGTAAATCCAAACCAGCAAATTCTTACTATGACTCCAATGATGAAAGTCATCTTTTATTAGTAAGTTACATGAAGGAACACACAGGCAAGTTGATGCCATTATAGGCAGATTTAAAGAGCTATATTAAAGATCAAAAAATGCAATCAAGTGCACACCAAATAGTGAAGAACTGCTGTGCAAATGACCCAAACATCCAGAGGAAGCCACCTGCAGGCAAAGTAAAAAAGAGGAATAACCCTAGGAGAACACTGGCGAATAATTTTTTCCTGAGCTCCCAAAACATGGGCAGTAAAACATCTTGTTTTGTTGACTATCTTTTGTGGGTGGCCTGAAGCTTTCCCTCATAGTAACAATGAAGCTAAGCAAGTGGCTAAAGTTGTGTTCAAAGAATCCTTGGGCTTGGAATCTCCAGAGGTTTATCCTTTGACAATGGGCATTGTTTTATTGTTAGTCCAGGAATGATCCAAATTCCATCAGTTGAAATGGAATCTGCACACCCCTGAGAGGACACAGTCTAGCAGGAAAATAATCAGACTACTAAAGGACAAATTGCTAAATTATACCAGATGACTCAAAGTGGATAGATACTTTACCCATTGCCCTAATATGGATTAGGATTACTCCCAGACTAAGAGTAGGAGGGAGATCATCTGAAATTCTGTACCATAAACCTTATCCAGCACTGTAACAGGAAGTGTACAAGGCACATTAAAGGGAAAAAAAAAAAGAAAAACCAAATTATCCCTTTTTGGAATTTTGAAGAAGGAGCAGGTCTGACTCCTGCTGAAAAGATTTAATGTCTCCAACTTTGTGTGGTCATAACATCATAACCTCAGGCATAGTGTGAGAAAGGCCTGCCTTGAGTGGGAAGGTGTGAAATGCAGCAATGGCCATGCACCCCTGCAGCTTGAGGTGAGGCCTGCTTGTTGAAGAAGTTAGCTAAGGGAAGAGAAATTCTGTGAAGGCAGGATGATGTCTTTCCCTGAGTGAATTTCTTACCATGCCCACTCCACATTCCAAGTATATAAAAAGGATAATAGTATATTGATTGATGTGTATCCACCATGGAACACCTCACTGGATCTTCACCCACCGCTGAAGAACTATCTCCAGATCAGCACCAGTCCTGTGAGACATTGATGGAACTAAGAGTGGTGGTATCTCTCTCTCTCCTCTTTTCCCCTTCCTTTCTATTATTTCATCCTTAAGGCATAAGAAACTAAAAGCTTTCATGTAACTCTCCTTGATTCAAAGACACTAATCAGCCATTTGGTATAAGTTTACTTTCTTTTACTCCAAAGGGATTTTTGAATCTAACAGACTCTGACTCCCCTGCATTGTCCAGGGTAGCTTGGCAATCAGGGCTTGACACATTCTTGTACAGGTACTTGAATCAAACAGCCCCACTACCTTTAGTTCCTCCAATGCACAATTTTCAACCAGAAGACACCAGAACCTGCCTTCAGACCTGTGAGAGATTACCTAACAATGGTGAAGCTGGAAGGAACTGACCCCTGGATTCACTACATGTGGGTCAAGAAAGCTTGGTTTGGTGTAGAGTTGTGTGTATTTCATATAATTTTCTTTAAAGTGGTGGGTTTTTTTGTTTTCCCCCCCACACCCTGCCCCAATTCATAAGTCACTCTCCCTTATTCTCTTTTCCTTTCCCTTTGGTAAGGAAGGAGTCAATTGTGATTTGTCTAGTGGTCAGCCAAGCCCTAACTCTTGACACTGAGCCAGGGACAAGGTGCAAGCTTCAGCTGCTAATACTTAAATAAGTTCTGTGTAAGAGGAAGGAAAGGCAGATGGTTGTAAGGAGAATACCAGAGAAATAAAAATGTCTACTATTAATTATTGCATGCAACTAATACTCAGGTGTCATAATGGATTATTCTATTTTAAAAAATCCCATATATGTACAATGTGACACTTGACAGTTTTAAAAAGCAGTACTGTCTGAGCTAACTCACTGGTGGTTCCTTTTGCAGCTTGAAGTTTGAAGTTATTTTAAGCAAAGTATGAGTTTCAAATACTAACATTTTTTAACTGATTTCGTCAATTGTAAATATTGTGCACTTTCTGATGTGTACAGCTTACACACATGCTTGAATTCGAATGTGATGTGTGTTTTTAAGAACCAGTGCTAAGGAAGTTTACTTGCTTCACTTCTCTCCCTGAGTTTGCTTTCTATGCTTCTGTGCCTTCACTGATTTACCATTATACCTCAAAGAGAAATATTTTAGAAGGGTTGCTTACCTGCAAGTTATTGTTCAGAAACTTGCAGACGAAGCCCACTTTTACATAGTGCACTTGAAATTTGTAAATGCTAAAATTCAGGTGAAATCATCTTTAAACTGTCCATACATAGAACTACCAGCAGCAAAAGTCAGCAGATAGGCAGCAACTGGCAATTAAGACCATGAAAAACCTGCTCTTTTACTCTCCCCCATCTCATTCCACCATCACTAATTTGTATTAGATTCCTGTGAGATTTAAGACAAGTGGGCAAGATTAAGTGCCTAAGGCAAAGATTATACTGTCTTCCTTACTCAGTAGGACTATTAAAACCAATTTTTCCTTACTGCAGTACCAGCATAAAGCTCGTACAAAACTTTGCATGTATAGAAACCACAAAATGCACTGCTTCGAACAGAAGTCTCACTGTAATTTCAGTATTTCTGGTGAAGAACAGCTAGTTCCAAACACCTTTGTACAGAATGACTTGGCATACTTTTTATCTACACAAGACATACTGTCTCCTGAAGCTGACAGAATACACATGTTGAGTCTCAAAGCCACTTCACAGTCAAGAAAAAAGATGCTACAGAAGATGCAGAATGAAAACACGTAAAGCAGAGTCTGCTGAAGACACTATTTACTGTAATGCAAATATGTTTCTTGGGACTACGTTTTGAGTAAGTATGTTTTCCACAAGACATTTACATGTAAAGTCAGCAGGAAGTCTGACATGTATTTGAATTAAAAGTTCTATGTGAAGAATAGGCTTAGCTTCAGAGTTAGGTGAAGGGAAGACACAAGGAAAAAGTAAGAAGTTGTGGGGTTTTGTTAAAGCAAAAAAGGTACTGAAATTATGCCAAAGGAAACAAAAGCTAGTTAAATTTTATTTTCTAAAATGCCAACCTAATTAATTATGTTAAATAAACATTCAGAAAACAGTCAGTGCTCACTATTAGTAGATGCACAAGTTACTTAACCAAACAAATAATGGTGAAGTATAAACAGAGTTATTTACATGCATATTTACAAAATGTGTTCTTTAAAGTAGCTAACTTCTGGGAACTATTTCCTTCCTTACCCCCTCCCTTCTCCCCACTGTCCAAGGGGTTCTACTTGTGTAACCAGTAACAGGAAACAGTACAACCAGGTTTGGCAACAACAGTGAAGTACCCTAGGAAAACTAACATGATTATATGAGGTCAAAAAAACAGAGCAGCTGGCTTCAGAAGATTGATGAAACACGAGTTTACTCCAACTACAAAATTAAATCAAACTATGTAGAATCAGAAGACTAAAGGAAGTTACAAGGGTTGGGAAGGTCAGACATGTTAGATACTTGAAAACAAACAAAATCATATTGAGCACTGCATATACTCAGGAGAGGCTGGTGTTAAACCAGAACTATATTCATATAGTCTTCAAGACTACAAGTTTAAAGATATTGTTTTGCATGTAGAAGTTGAAACTTATCTGAACCAAAAATCCTGAAAGCACCTGACTTCAAAAATACTTGTCAACATACAACATTTATTCCAGAAAAAAGCAGCTCTGGACATCCCCTGTGTGAGTTTTTGAAGAAAAAGAAAATGGAAATAAGAAACAAAGTGTTAAACAAACAAAAATTTTCCACAAACCACTTATCATAAATCATATTTTTCTTAGGAAAAAACCCAAAACACCCAAACAATGCCAAAAACAAACCAAAAATTAAATACCAGGTATCTTGTGTATAACAAAAAGGATTATTAAATCCCAATATATACCAAAACAAGCAAACAGGCAATTAAATTTCAATCAAGTTATCCCCATTTCTTCCTCAAGGGAAGTTGTACTTGACATTCCCCAATAGGTTTTAAATTATGGTAATTTCAAAATAATTTTTATTGCAGCCAAAACATTGTTCATATACCTGTACAGAAAATAAACTATTATATATACACAACATTTTAAGTTACAGGGCGTAAGTTTACAATTTTTGGCAGATTCTGTTAAAATGGAAATTGTATAGCTTTAGTACTTGGAGAAAGTCAAGTTTCTTATTTTGGTACAAACGTTTTGTGTCCCCATGTGTTCTAACCATATCTAAACTGGCTTAATAAACTGACATTAATGTATAATGCATCACTGTTTTCTCTTATGTTCTGATTCTAGACAGAACTTTTCAAATGCTTCTTCAATTTCTGGATCCATCTCATCATCAATGTCATCAAAATACCTAAAAAAGAATTAATAAAATAAAATCAAAGATGTTAAAGTTTATGCACAGATTTTCAGAAACATTCTTGACATTTGTGTAAAATGGAGCTTTATAAATAGCAGTTAGCTATGACATTTTCTTAATATGTGAAGGGGGTTAAAAATAATTTGTACTAGCAAAGTGAACAAACCTCAAAGTAGCAGTATGTACAAATAGCTACAGTATTCTTTCACTGGTTTAGATCATCTTATGCTGTCCAGTTTGTAAGACAGAAAATACAATAATGCAACTGAAGCTTGCTCAAATTTAATAATGCTTCTGTATTAATCTATTTGCATAACAATTAGCATCATATTAGTACAATTTTCAGTTGGTCAACATCCTAGTTCAAATACTGCATGAACTATACTTTTTGCACACTGAATAATGTGCTGCTACATGACAGAAGGGAAATGTCTCCTCACCTCCTTATATCTGCATTATATAACCTTCTGTTACATGGTAACCAGCCTTTTAGAAAAATATCTGTCTTATTTAGGTCACAAGAAGGACTGGATCCTACTAATGGTGGCAAGAATTGCCGAGAGTGGAAACTAAAGTCTTAATTGCAAAAAGCTGGGAAGGGCATCACTTCAGCTTTCTTTTTCCACCCAGTTACTGGCAAGTGACTTGAATATGCTTTGTTTTCTCTAGGTCCAACTGGAGCATTCATTACCACAAATTAGGATAACATGAACATGCTAAGTCTACATAATTCTTAACAGCTTTAAAAAAAAAGTCAACAGCTATTGACTCTCCAAAAGCCATGCTTTAATTTCAGGTGCTCAGTTTATTATCTCCTGTGCCTTAGTTCCAAACAAGGGAATCAGCACCTCTCATCTGCACAGTGGCCCAAAATAGTGTTTCACACAAAGCCAGCCTAGGTGCCACAGAAATGT
Source organism: Colaptes auratus (assembly GCA_015227895.2). Classification (NCBI taxonomy): domain Eukaryota; kingdom Metazoa; phylum Chordata; class Aves; order Piciformes; family Picidae; genus Colaptes; species Colaptes auratus. The sequence continues at coordinate 25,168,610 of CM026897.1, forward strand.
GTAAGGAAAAGGTTTTTTTTGTCAGCATCATGCACTTAAGAAGCAGATTACGTATTTATTTGTTCCTTCTTCCTTGTACGTGTACACTTGAGAAAGTACTCGGTACAGAACCCTTCCCCCCGATGTCAGTCATGAGAAATACCTGACAGGATTAACATACTTTTGCCTAAGCTTCTCAAACCTTCACCTCACATGAAGGTTGACTCACAGAGTCTTCTGAGTGGCATTCTTCAGTTTTGCTGGGTGGGCTTTATTTTTTGGGTTGTTTTTAACCGTCTCCATTAAATTTGTTCTAAGCAGAGTGGTTCACATACGTATTTCCCTGTCCCCCCCAGTATGAGCTTGTTGATTTCTCATGAATCTAATTTATCTTCCAAAGTTCCTGTCACTCCCCTCAGCTAGGTGCAATCTTAAAGTTTTCTAAGTTCCTAGCAAAACCACTGATGCAGGCTAGAACTCTTACTGCACAAACAACATAGAAAATGTTCTTAGTATCAGCTCATGATCTGGAAGTGTTCCATCAACCAGGTGAGTACAAAGCTCAGACCAATTTATTTTTGACCACATTTCTTTAATGTGTTTCCCATTCTTATAGTCTGGTGTCAGGAGTCAGGCTACACTCCTGTCCATTACCTCCCCCTCTGCCCTTAGGTTGCTCCTCTTGTTCTACAAGAACACTAAACAGCCATTTAGCTGAGAGAGTACTACATATCCTGAGAAGAGAAATTAAAGTTCCTCCCTTTGAAAGACTCTATTTTGTAATCATCTCTAGCTAGAACATGTGTGTATCAGTCAGATGAATTCATGTTGCCTCACTACCTAAACACTTGAAGGTCTAGTGCTTCATTTTCCTTGCAAATTCTTACTTAAACAGAGAAGGGAGTATGATGGTAACATGTGCTTAGATATTTGAAATTTACCTACCCTAACTGTGTTGGACAAATAAAGTGTGTTTCAAACTTGTGTGATAACAAACCAACCTACGTCCCAAGCTTTGCGGATTGTACAGCTAAATAAGAATGATACTTAGTTTAATTTTTGTCAACATTGAGTTCTTAAGTCTGAAGTAAAAATAACTAGTATTAAAAAAGTCCTATCACTCAAAAGGAAACATACGGATCTCCAGGTCCTGATAGATCAGTTCCATTTTCTTCATAATCTGCAAACAAATCCTCTCTTTCAAGGAGCTCTTGGTATTTTTCTTGGTAATCTGCCAAAGTAGAAGTGAGAACCAAGTAATACACAAGACTAGTCCTCTAAATTAAAATAGACTGATACATCCTGTTTAATGAAATCAATGGCATGAAACATATTAGAGAAAAATTCCTGCTACAAACACTCTCTCAGGACATCAACCAACCTGTAAGAGAATCTATCCTTCAGAGAAGTGTAAAGGTAATCACAGACATCTTTCCCTATTGGGCTCAGATAAACAGGAAAGAACAAGGAAGAAAACCCCTTTTGCTACTAAAAACCAACAAAATCTTGAAGATTCCTGGCTATCTAGAGATACCCAGTGCCAAGGGCTGTGCCACAAATTCTTCTGAACTCAATGAAAACCACACATTCTTGATTTCAAACATTTATCTTCTTTAAATGCTGAGTAAGGCATGCATTACACAAAGCCAGGAATTCAGGCTTAATTTTGTCTTTTAAACTGTAAGAGCTTTAGATTTTTGAAGAACAATTGTTTTATATACTTTAACAGGACATACACTTAATGACAACTTCCTAAGTGAGACAGAAAACAAGTATACTAAGCTTGTGACATACCTGGATCTGCTGCAGTGAAAGGAACACCATCAGAAGTGTAAAATGTTGGCTCATTCTAAGAACAAAGTTATACTGAAAGTTATATACATTCTGAGAGACAGTTGTTTGCGGTTTTCAGCAATGTGACTGTTCATGTACCAAATAAAATTCACATTAAGGATTTAAAGTGTCCATACAGTCTTACCATGAAATAGTTTGGATCATTTTCAGGGGTAGCTTCTGTATGTGAAGAAGTTCCATGCACTCTACCCCAGTTACTTGCTCGCAGCTCTACTAGTTTCAGAAGCATGTGTTTCACATCTCTGAAACAAAGATAAGCACTACAAAAATCAGAACATTTTGTGCTAATCCAGAAGTTTGACTTGAATTATCCTGCAAATACTGGCTAGTCAAATCTTCTTCCCCTCAACAAAGCCATGAAGTAGACAAAGCTAGGTCCAGTCTACAGATAATTTTGGTATTTTCCCCTGCAAGTCTAGATGCTTTGTGTATCACTTAAGAAATACCCATTTAAGCACTGAGAAAGCAGAGAAGATATCTAAAGGGTGGGTGACAAGAGTATGCGGACAGACCCTTCTTAATGGTGCCCAGTGACAGGACCGGGGCAATGAGCACAGACACAGGAAGTTCACTTAAACATAAGGGAAAACTTCTTTACTGTGAGGGTGACAAGAGCACTGAACAGGCTGTCCAAAGAGGTTGTGGAGTGTCCTTCTCCGGAGACTTTCAAAACCTGCCTGGAAGCATTCCTGTGCAATCCGATCTAGGGGAACCTGCTTTAGCCGAGACATTAGAGTAGATGATCCGCAGAGGTTCCTTTCAACACCTACTATTCTGTCATTCTATGCCTCTGTGGTAAAGGAGCCCAAATTCAGCAGAAATGGCTATAGATTTTCCTTAAAACACCAATTCTGCAGCACAAATACTTTTCTGATAAAAGTACTACAGAGAACAGGAGGATGATCTTCAAATCGTATTTTAATCACCTATTTTATGCTCCTGACTTAGTCATCTTTATGGCACTGAAATTTTGCAGTCAGTGAGAAGTAATCTCTTCAATAGATTAGATACTATCAGCATCCATTTAATATCTGAAATAAGAGGAATTGCTTTCTTCTTTTAAGCAAGTTCATGGAGAAGAGTCCCATTAAGGAACAAATGAATAAGTAAATTAAATCTTCTGTTGTTTTCTCTATTAAACTAGGTTTGTGCTTCTGTGTCTTTGAAGCCTCAGCTTATGCTATCAATTTTCTCTGGTTCCTGAAGCAAAAAACTTCCCTCATCATCCCTGAAAGCGGCTCATTTACAACCCACAGATGCTATGAACTACCTGTTGGCCTCCCTCTGTATGGCAGGAGACTAGACACTGTCTAGGTCATTTGCAAGAAGCTGAAGATAGACTACAGCAGGATCAGATAAATGTCCTGCACACAAAATTGCATGATTGCAAAATAAGAAACAGAATGCATTAGCTAACCACTAATTTTTTTTTCTCCAAACTGCTGTAAGACCCTGCCAAAAATGTATGCTCTCCATAAAAAAACCCAAACAAACACCACCACCACAAAGCATATTCCATTTTGCCTTTGCCTCTATAGTGATTTGTAGATATCTGAAGTAGTGAAGGTTGAGGGCAGCCTTGGCTGTAGCAGTGACATGGTAGAGTTCAGGATCTTGTGTGGTAGAAACAAAACACCAAGCAGGATCACAAACTTGAACTTCATCAGGGCCAACTTTGGCCTTTTCAGGCAACTGCTAAGGGAAATCTCATGGGACAGGGTACTAGAAGGTAAGGGGGCCCATGACAGGTGGTTAATATTCAAGGACCACCACTTTGAAGCTCAAGAACAGAGCATTCCAACAAATAGGAATTTGAGAAAGGAGCCAGGAGACTCACATGGCTAAGGAGGGAACTGCTGAGCAAACTCAAATGGAAGAAGAGAGTCTACAGATCATGAAAGGAAGGGCTGGCTACTTGGGAGGAGTATAAGACTGCTGTCAGAGGATGTAAAAAGGCAACTAGGAAAGCTAAGGCCTCCTTGGAATTCAACCTTGCAAGGAAGGCCAAGAACAACAGAAAGGGCTTCTTTAAATACTTTGCAAGAAAAACTAACACTAAGGGCAACATAGGGCCCCTGTTGAATGAGGTAGGTGCCTTGGTGACAGAAAACAAGGCGGAATTACTGAATGCCACCATCTATACTGCTAGAGAGTGTTCTCAGGAGCCCAAGATCCCCGAGGCCCCAGAGGAAGACACAACAAAGGAGACATTTTCCTGGGTTGATGAGTACCGGGTTAGGGAACATTTAAGTAATGTGGGCATTCATAAACCCATGGGTCATGATGACATGCACCTGCGGGTGCTGAGGGAGCTGGCAGTGGTCATTGCCAGACCACTCTCCACCATCTTTGGTAAGTGACAGCAGACAGGAGAGATGCCTGGGGACTTGAGGAGGGCAAATGCCACTCCAATCTTCAAAAAGGGTAAGAAGGAGGACCCAGGTCAGCCTCACCTCCATCTCATCTCCATCTCCTTGGCACTGTGCTTAGACATATCAAGGACAAGAAGGTCATTAGGAGCGGCCAATATGGTTTTACCAAGGGGAATTCATATTTGACCAACCTGATAGCCTTCTATGAGGACATAACCAGGTGGATAGATAATGGAAAAGCAGTGGATTTGGTTTACCTTGACTTCAGTAAGGCATTTGACACTATCTCCCACAGCATCCTTGCAGCTAAACTGAGGAAGCATGGTCTGGATGATCAGGTAGTGAGGTGGATTGGGAACTGGATGAAGGGAAGAAGTCACAGAGTTGTGGTCAACTGTAGTTGGGGGCCTGTATCTAGTGGAGTCCCTCAGGGGTTGGTACTGGGACCAGTAATTTTCATCAGTGACCTGAAGAGGGCACAAAGTGCACTGTCAGCAAGTTTGCTGATGACACCAAACTGGGTGGAGTGGCTGACACACCAGAGGGTTGTGCTGTCATTCAGTGAGACTTAGGCTGGAGAGCTGGGCAGGGAGAAATTTAATGAAGTTCAACAAAGGCAAGTGCAGAGTCCCACACCTGGGCAAGAGCAACCCCATGTACCAGTATAGGCTGGACACTGACCCACTGGAGAGCAGTGAAGGGGGAAAAGGCCTGGGGGTCCTGGTGAATGGAAAGATGACCACAAGCCAGCGATGTGCTTTTCTGGCCAAGAAGGCCAATGCCATTCGGGGGGTGTATTAGAAGGGGTGTGGTTAGTAGGTAGACAGGTTCTCCTGCCCCTCTACTCTGTCCTGGTGAGGCTGCATCTGGAGTATTGTGTGCAATTCTGGGCCCCTCAATTCAAGGCCAAGGAACTGCTTGAAACAGTCCCGGAGTAGAGCCACGAAAGTGATTAAGGGAGTGAAACATCTTCCTTATGATGAAAGACTGAGGCAGCTGGGACTCTTTAGCTTGGAGAAGAGGAGATGAAGGGGTGATCTCTTTAAGGTTTATAAATGCATGAAGAGTGAGTGTCAAGAGGATGGAGTTAGGTTCTTCTCAGCGATGCCCAGTAACAGGACAAGGGGCAATGGGTGGAAGTTGAGGCATAGCAAATTTCATGTAAGAATGAGGAAAGATTTTTTTCACTGTGAAGGTGATGGAACACAGAACAGGCTGCCCAGAGGGTTTGTGGAGTCTCCCTCTCTGGATGTGCTCCTGGGTGATCTACTCTAGGTGATCCTGCTCTAGCAGGGGCATTGGACTATATGATCTTTCAAGATCCCTTTCAACCCCGGACATTCTCTGATTCTGTAATACTAAGTCAGATTTGTAAGTCTAAACTATGAGATACCACCACTATTATCTCTTTGTATATATATTTGCTTTTTGGGTCTAAAACAGTTACGAAAAAGTGCAAGACCTAAAAGGTTATAAATAAGTTTTTTTTTAGAGTGGAACACACAACTGAGAAGACATGGAATACTAAAATGAAAATGAAAACCACCCATCACATAATTTCCACACACACCCCCCCCAATCTGGGAAGTGACCCAAAAGTCATCTTATTGTATCTACTTTTTTTAATTTAGTAAATATTTTGGGCATATTCATTCTTACAATACAATACACCAGGTTGGAAGAGACCTTCAAGATCATCGCGTCCAACCTATCAACCAATCCAACCCACCTAAACAACTAGACCATGGCACCAAGCACCCCATCAAGTCTCCTCCTGAACACCTCCAATGATGGTGACTCCACCACCTCCATGGGTAGCCAATTCCAATGGGCAATCACTCTCTCTGTATAGAACTTCTTCCTAACATCCAGCCTAAACCTGCCCTGGCTCAGCCTGAGACTGTGTCTTCTTGTTCTGGTACTGGCTGCCTGGGAGAAGAGACCAACCTCTGCCTGGCTACAACCTCCCCTTCAGGTAGTTGTAGAGGGCAATAAGGTTACCCCTGAATCTCCTCTTCTCCAGGCTAAGCAACCCCAGCTCCCTCAGCCTCTCCTCATAGGGCTTGTGTTCCAAACCCGTCACCAACCTTGTTGCCCTCTTCTTGAAGATTAAGGTGTTCTGTTTAATACAAAATCAAAATATGATACAAACTTCTCACCTGCTACAGTTTGCATCCAACACAACATTTTCAATTCTCTGAATCATTTCATTCATATCATTCTTTCCTTTTTCTTTCCAGGCATCTTCTAAAACTGAGCCTGTCAACTAAAGATAAGGATTTATTTAAAGAAAGTTTCAGAGCTTTAGTAAACTGTCAGCAGAAGAGATTCTATAATAATTTGCAAGGTTCAGATGCCCCTGTGTGACTACCTGAGGGATGAAGCTCCCACCTACATCCATCTTTTCACCAGACAGATTCACAAGCCTTGTAAATAATTGTTCTCAGACTACACACAGTATGGTAACTCTACATCTAATGTTTATGTAACCTAGAAGTTCACAGACACTACTCCTGCAGTTCTGAATTTGAAATGGTCTCAATGACATCATGGGTATTACTTAAGTACATGCTATGAAAAAGATGACCTTACTTCTGCATATACCACCAGATTACCTGAGAATCAGTTTAATAAACTTTAGAAACACTTCAGTCAACCTAGTACTAGACATGCCAAAGAATTTAATCTAGTTGTACATAAAAGGAGCCAAGCTGAATTTTAATACAAAAATCGGAGGCTGCAGTTGCTGCTGGGAGAGCTTTAGCAGCAGACAGTCTAGAACTGCTGTGAATGACAGTATTTTAAGAGTAGGTACTACATGGGACAGTAATTGCACAGTAGAAGCTAAAATCAGAAAAGAATGACTTTGCTACTGAGATCAAAGTTAATAGCAATTCCTCATCTACTCAGCATAAATATTAAGTGACCCAAAATGCTTGTAATGGCACCTCATGATTCAAAGGCATAAAATACAAAGATGAAAGCAAGCATCTTAGGCAAGAGTTGCCTGGTATTCCCAGTTTTCTCTTGCTGTCCTAACTTGATCTTACATAATTAGGTAATAGCATCAAGAATGTTTAATTAAAAATAAACTTACTGCAAAGCAAACAGGTGGAAAACCTAACCCTATATTAAATGAAAGACAACAGGATACATTTATTGCTTCATTATCAAAATTTCATGAAGTAACCCAGTCCAGCTACAGATACACTCCTACATTTACACTATAGGACACCACAAAACACTTGCATTAAAGAAAATAAAATACTTTCTATAACACCTTTTAGCTTGAGCAACCTGTTATAAAATAATTTAGATCATTGACATATTTTAGAATGGATGTTGTGAAGCCAAATATGTATTTCAAAAATGTCCATAGAAATAGAGAGACCTTCACCTTCTGTGGAGAATTATTTAAAAAAAGGCCCAAACCAAAACAATACAACAAGAAATCCACAGCAGCACTGGGAATCTTGCTGATTTGTGTACTGTCTTTTTCAAAGGTCCTTTGGTGGACCTTGCTATGAAGCATGCAGCTTAAACAAAATTTTCAAATTGTAAGATGTTTTACTACATTAAAAAACACTGGCAGGATTGGAATTCAAGATAATGCTCATCACAGTAGTAATGAGGGCAAAGTGTAAAATAGCTGATACCAGCAACCTTTTGTGACAAAACATGATAATCCCAACTGCAGAGTGTGTTTCAGAGCAGATAATATACCCAAACTCCCATGATTAGAGTTGGTTAGTTTTTCCTCCCACACCAGAAGGAGCAAAATGAGACCTGAAGGGACTCCTTTGTGCCTTGGTTTCAGTTCTACTGAGTTTGTATGCATGCAAATAGAAATGCATTTTACTTTTGCAGCAGTATGTTACTTTGTTAGCTCAGTTTCATAATGGTACTAAGGAAAATTAGTTTGCTCTGCTAATGATGTAATGCATAAAACCCTGTAAACTTTCCCATTGGAAGCTTACTTCCCCGCTTATAAAGGTAGGAAGGTGAACAGATATTTTTCTTTATTTTAGAACTACTCTCTCACCTTCAGCAGTTTCACTGCACATATCAAATTACTGTCCACAGGATTAGAAAAGAGTGCATTTAGTAATTCCCGAAGGCCTTCTTGAAGAACTTCTGCTCTCATTACCTGTCCCTTTGTTCCTTTAATCTGCAATTAGAAATTCACAGTCACCTTTTGTCTCTTGAATGCTGTATGGTCTGGTTTATGATCAACATAGTTGAGCTCTTCAGTTGGAAGAACACACCAAATACTGTATCTATTTTACACAACATAAAATAACATCCTGAGAATTCTGACAGATTAAAAAATACTTGTCTACCATTTTGTTTCTTTGCTGAAAAATTGCTAACAAATCTGTCTGACAAGTGGTCCAAACAATCCTGAATTCCCAGAACCTCATACTATTTCCAATACTATTTTATGTATTCTCTACAGCTGTGGTGGCTTACTTATATAAGGCACTCAAGAAAATCAGATTTCTGTTTTTAGTGGTATTCTCCACAGAACTGGACAACTTCTCTAATTTCTGTCTAGTGGAAAGGAGATTCAAAGCCCACTTATGAACAGAAGACCCAATGATTTTCTTTCCTTGTGCCAGCAGAATATTTTTATAGCTTTTGCTTAAATCAGACCATTGGAATAATCCAATCAAAACTGCATTTTTATGTATACTACAGAGTAAGTTTACTGAACTTAGTCAAAGAAGTGTAAGTTCTTCAAAGTTAAGTGTATGTTCACTTTTTTGTACACATATTGATAAGATTTCATGCTTCATGCATAAGTCAAGGACTTGACATTCAGAAGTATCTTTACAGGTCTGCATTTTTTTATTGCTCATTTTGAGGATTTCCACATCTTCCTCGAAGCTTTGATAATAGCTCCTAGTAGTGGCTGAATATTGAGTTACATGATCCTAATTTGCTTCTCTAGATTCTAATGTTTAAGTTGGTTAAGTGTAGTCGTTTGGGAATTTTGCTAGTCAAAGTGACTACTAAAAGCTTCATTCCAAAGGTGGCTTATGATTGGTTCCTTTTATGAATAATTACACCTTTTTGTGCTTTTAGTTGTGTTTTTAAATCTTTATACACTCTTTTCTAATGATCTTGTCCTTTACCTATTTTTTTGACAAATACTGCAATAAAACTGTTCTTTTGCTGAATTTCTCCCTCCCTTTAGAAAAACACCTTGAACTATATTCTGTTTCAGCATTTACCTAAACACAGTAAAAAAAATTAATGAACCACCACCTCGTGTGCAACTTTATTCTTACCTCCAGGTTAAGGTAAAGTTCAGCTAGGAACAACACAAAAGCATGAAATTGTTTCTGAGTAGTCTCATCGCCTTTGGTAGCTTCATCTCTGTTTTCATACTCCGTTCGACATCTGTAAACATTAAAATGATGAGCACTAATAATTTTGATGATAGTGTTGAATGTTTATGGGTAAGAGAGAGAGAAGGTCAACAAGGCAGATATCACAGTGGGAGTCTGTTATAAACTGCAGAACCAGGATAAACAGGGAGACAAAATAATCAGCTGGTAGAACTTCCACAAATCACTACCACTTGTTCTTGTGGGAAGCTTCAGCTTATAAGATGTCTGCTGGAAATGCAGCACAGCAGAGTGTAAGTAATCTAGGAGGTCCCTAGAACATGTGGAAGATGAATTTCTGACAGAACTGATGAGTAAGTCAGCTAGGGAAAACTCTCTGCTAGGCCTGCTGTTCAGAAACAGGACTTGTAGATGATGAGAAAGAAGGTCATCACTTGGGCACAGCAACCATAAAATACCAATTTTCAGTTTTGAAGAATTAAGGAAAGGGCTCAGCAGAACTATTACCTTGTACTTCAAGATGACAGACTTCAACCTTTTTAGAAGACAAAGTCCTTTGAGAGGCAAACCCAAAGGGCAAAAACGCCCAGGGACACTGGACATTCTTCAAAAATAAATCTTAAAATAGCAGTAGCAAATTGTCTAGTTGTGCTGAAAGAGGAGCTGGGGCAAAGAAAGCAGCATGGCTAAACAAAGAGCTCTGGCTGGAACTCAGGAAGAAGAGGGAGGTCTATGGAATTGCCTACAGAAGGGACAAGCCACTCAGGAAGACTATGAAGATTTTGTGAGGCTCTACAGGGAGAAAATGAGAAGGACCAAAGCACAACTAGAACTTGATCTGGCTAATACCACAAAAGACAAGAAGAAATGCTCCAATCAACACATCAACAGCAAAAGGAGGGCTAAGGATAATCTCCATCCTGTGTTGGATGTAGGAGGAAGCATAGTGCCCAAGGCTGAGGTACTTAATACCTTCTTTACCTAAGTTTTTAATAGCAAGACCAGTTGTTCTCCAGGTACCTAACCCCCTGAGCTGGAAGACAGGGGCAAGATGAAAATCCCATAATCCAAGGGAAAAGAATCAGGGACCTACTGTGCCATTTAGATGTACTAACCCAAGTAATGGGGCCAGACAGGATCCACCTAAGGCTAAAGGAGCCACTACCCATCATTTAACAGCAGTCCTGCCTAACCAGGGAGGTCCCAGTTGACTGTGAGATAGCAAATGTGATGCCCATCTGCAGAAGCAGCAGCCAGGGAACTACAGACCTATCAGTCTGAACAGTACAGGGGAAGGTTATGGAGCAGATGATCTTGACTGCCATTGCACAGCATGTAAAGAACAACCAGGTGGATCAGGCCCAGTTGTTAAGACAGGTTTGTGAAACACAGGTCCTGCTTGACTAACCTGGTCATACTGTTATGACAAGGTGACCCACTTAGTGGATGGGAGAAAGGCTGTCAATGTTGCCTGTCTGGACTTCAGTAAAGCTTCTGACACTGTTTCCCACAGAAACTGGCTGCTCATGGCTTGACAGGTGCACTGTTTTGCTGGGTAAAAAAACTGGCTGGGTAGCAGGGCCCAAAGAATGGGGTTCCCTGGTGTTCATTTTTGGGGCTGATAAGGAGATCAAGGGCACCCTCAGTAGGTCTGCAGCCTCAACCAAGTCAGGCAGATGTGCTAATCTGCTTGAAGGTAGAGAGGCTCTGCACCAGGATCTGGACACACTAGTTATCTATCACACTGGCTTAAAAAACCAAGAACCACTTAATCCAACATTAACAGGGATTTCCTTTATGGGTAAGTAACAAACAGTTAAAAACCTGAGAAAACAAAAAGTATTATTTTGAAGGTATAAAATCTCATCTGCTTTGAGACAAGGGGAAAAAAAGCACTTTAATCTTTTTCATAAGGTATGACTCCTCATAAAAGATCAGAATGCATTGCTGTTGATGTTTATCACGCTTTTTGCCCCTAAATACAGTTGGACTAAGTGAAACTTTTAAAAGAAGCAGCAACTTTGCAGCTTAGAAGCTCAGAAGCTCTTGAAGCAAAAACACTAATTAAAGAACTCTAAAGTATTAGTGTACTACTCCTTCAAATGTTATACAGCAAGATTTAAGAGGAAATACAGCCATTTTTAAAATGTATTTTTGCCAACTACAAATTACAATCATTGAACTGCAAAACCCCAGAACTCTGCAGTAACTGAAAATTAAAACAACAACCTTATCCTTCTGATTTTATGCTGAACAATAAAACTTTATGCAGCAACTCCAGCCAAAAAAATGAAGAAAACACAAATTAAGTAAGTCCTAGCAAGAGAAAGGACAAGGAGAGTACATGTATGTGCATCTAGTTTAAAGTTGACTAGACTTCAAATTTACCCTGTAATTTGGGAATCAGTCTTGACATGCTCAGTTTAAGAATGCCAACACAGCTCTGAATGGAATCTGATTTTATTTAAATATATTAGAAAATGCTTTATATTCAGTACATATCTGTGTTTTAATAATCAATCTAACCTTCCATTATAAGTATATACATCTTTGCACATGATATTAAGAGATAGATAAAAAATAGGAAGACATGCAATCCAAGAAAGCAACTGACTTAAAATGACATGCTGATACTGACCTTTGAAGTAACAACTGTCGGAAGTTCCCACTTTGTGGACTAATGGTGAGATGGTGAGACAGATAGTTACACAACCGTGCTCCCATGTAAGAAAAGTTTGGGACAGATGTGGCCTTTTGAAAAAGTAGTAGAGAAATAAATTATTCATATAACTCATGATTAGGCTATCAGGACATACCTTTAAAAGCTTTTCTGAGAACTGTTTCACAGCAGTTGATTAGGTAACTAAAGAGCAGAAGATTAATAATTACTACTTGTCATGCTAAGTCTATCTATTCAACACCTTCAGCACTTAGAAGTTCATTATACTGATTTTGTGGCTTTAAGAAAATTGCTACCATTATGCCACATGTCCTCTACTTCTCCATTGTGACCTAGAACCAAATAGTGTCTGAAAAACCACTTAGAAACTGTTCATGCACAGAACCCACTGACACCAGAACACTTTTTCCAGGGCATGCATTCCCTCAAAGAGCAATGAGTACATTAAAAACAAACAAAAACTACCTTCATTCAATCTATAACCTATGTATTGCAGAATCTACTTTTGGCAATAGTGAATACTCAAGGACATAGTATTTCCTTGCCATGTTTCTGTTTTTTGTCCTGTACATGCCCCAGCAATCTGCAGAAGAACAAACTCCTGATTAAGAGGTTAAAATTGAAACGCTGTAGTTACCAGCTCTTGGTAGGTCCTTTTTTTTCCTTACAAGTCTTGTGACTATTGAAAATTTACATTTCTGTTATCTAAACCAGATGGCAACAATAAAATTCCACAAACTGAGTTATACATTGTCTGAAAAATATTGCTTTACACCCAAAAATTAAAATTTCAAGAAGTGGAAAAGAATAACTTGGAATTGAATTGTCTACATTCAGCCTGTCATAGACCTTAACACAGAACAACTTCTGATTTTGCAAATTTATTACACTCATTGGTTTTGACTTTCTCCTAACTGCACTTTAAGGTAAAGTTTCAGTGAACAGAGTTTCTGGTGTAAGTCAGCTCCGCCAAAACAAACATAATGATACTAAGAATTCATTAAACTTGTCCTATGTCTTTATCATCATTTAATATTAGTTTTACATCTTGATAATTTATCAGTGCTACAGATGTGCTTGCATACTTCTGCTTATAACATAGTTGCAGAACCTTCGCATGTCAATGCATTATAGCTGGCTACTTTCTACAGGCAGAAAACCCCCCTGCACTGAATGTAACTGTACTATGTGCATAAAGTCACTGGAAGAAAAGAGTGTCTTTAGAATTGCTAACATGCTTTTTTGTGCTTTGGTTCAATCAGTTGCTTGGACTAGAAGAAATGCCCCCTTTTTATAAGGCAAAATACATCACTTAAATGACCATTTCTCTCTCCCAATTAAAAAAAAAACCCAAACTAAACAAACTAACCAAACAAAAAGGCAATAGAAAATGCCCCCAAACCCACTGAAAACACCCCAAACATCCCCCTCCAAATTCTTCAAAACTCATCCATATTTTATAAGCATTAACTTTTCTAATAAATTAGTCTGTTTGCGGTTGCATTACATATGGAAACAAATTTTAGGTATTATGACCTAGCATAACGCACACAAAAAAATATCAAATCCAACACCTTACTTCATCTTAATACCAATTATTACAGTACAGTCATCTTTCCTGAATTACTGCTGCTTGTAATCTTAGTTCATGTCTGATTCAAAAAAGCACCATCTAAGTGCGAAGGCTAATCTACTAATATGTATCTTGAGCAATTTTATTCACTGTAACAGGAACAATCCAAAATATTAACTATACTGTGATCAAGATTCTTAAGCTATGAAGTCAGTGATCAACTTTTCCAAAATAAGGGCACCGGCACATCACTGTGCAGAAACATAAATGGATTAGGATTAACATGGGAAGTACATAATTAACATAGGCTAAAGTACTTTACAATGCAGACGAAGGGAAGACTGTACAGGACTTGGGTTTCCCTCATTTTAGCCTTTTTCCTTCACAAATCTAGCATCTGTAAATCTGCTCAGATGGGTTACATCATCAATGCAGATCCTTATAATTACACTTCAGCTATTTTGCTTTGTGATGAAACAGGGAACAAAAATACTTAAGACTCTGCTCGAGGAAGAATAATAAGCAGCATAGCAGACTTACACTTGAACACTGTCATATCCTATATGCAACAAACCTAAAAGTCAAATGCTTTTGTATACTAGCACAGGTTTCTTGCACTAAGTTTATTTTTCACATACTTTAACTGTTAACACTCAGTGCTTCTCATCTAAGGAAGTCACAGCCAGCCTCAGCACTGGACTTGTTTTGAAGCAGGGGGAGAAGGCAAAAGGCAACATCAAAGACTTACATCAACCGAGAGTCAATGTATTAAACATGTATGAAGTTAAAATTAGGGTAAATAAATAAATCTTTTAAGTAAAGTTAAATGGAGTATGCTATTTTTTTTAAAAACTGATCTCCATGTGCTCAGAGAAATGATGGGAAAGTGAGTCTGCCAAATAGTCTAAATTGTTCTGATTCAAGTGTGCATCAATTCTGTATGGTAAGAAACTTGAGACTCTGCAGTTCTGTACAATGACCAACCAGTTAGGCAACTTCTACACACCACAGATTAAAATATTCTGCAAGCATCTGCACTTAAAAGGTGAATAAGACTTTTCACTCTTCAAGGTAGAATTTGAAAGCAAACAACCCAGGAAAGTAAGACACCCAATGTAATAAATACCACAAGTATGACTTCATTCTTTGCAGCAAGCCCAAAAGACAGTAGCAGCAGCTCATTTGCTAAGCAACACATATTAATCTGTTCTTTCCAATGGCTCCCCCAATTAGTACAGAGTTCAGCTCAAGGTCTCTGTCCTCATTTCCATGGCCATCAATGGGACTGGAACTAGTTACCATTAGATAAATTTTCCCTTCCTCCATTTATGCTGTTCTGAAATAGGCGTATTCCAAATGAAGACGACATCCTGCTAACAAAGAAGCACTTCCCAAAGGGTGCTGTGTACAGCAGATATAAATTCACATTTTTAAAATACCAAGGATTTAAAAAATCTTTTGTATTGCCCTGTAAAAAAATTTCTAAAGTGATATTGCTTAAGAGTTTGTTCAGTATCTACCATATAAATACAGCAACACAAATAACACTCACTTTAAGTGCTGCAATCTCAACTCTCAGTACGTGACCCAAATATGCAAAAAAGGAAAACAGTAAACTAGGGAAACTTATTAATCACCCAGGTACCTCACACTTGAGCTATCATTTAAATTTATTCAGCAAAATTATTCCTTATGTTTCAGTCTAAAAAGAAACAATCCAACTATTAAGATACTACACACATAAAGTTACATAAATAATGTGGGCTTGAGTATCTTGGACACTAGGTAACAGAGGCATAAGATCCATGTTTTAAGATGGAATACACAGGCTACCTGCTGATAGATGAGTTCAACAATTTCTTGCAAAGCTTCATCTGTAGTGATCCAGCCATTCAGTGTTTCAGCAAATTGCTCTATTTCAGTTTCAAAACAACCCGGTTGCTCGGTGAGGTGATTTAGAAAGTCTTGTACATATTCTGCCAAAGTTAGATAGCCATCAAATCTATCTTCAAAGGAAGAATCCTACAGCAGTGAAAGAATAAAACAATTATTTAAAAGAAATCTAAAGTAACATTGCTACACTTAATATCTCCAGAATTAACCATATAGCCTTAGTCTTGTGTCTCCACATACTTGAGACTGATGTTTATTACACAACTCAACATTTTTACAGAGCATAAACTTCAATGTATTAAAAAGCCCAATCAGTCCTGTCATCTTACGAACTAGGCAAGGTTTTTAGAGAGATTAGGGTCTTCCAGCAAAACATGACAAGATAGATTGAAAGAAATCAAACATTTTGCCAAATTGTGTACAAGTATGTCTGTTTGGAATAAAAATACCAAACTGAGGCTCCACACCTATTTCTGATGTGCATACAAACTGTGCTGCAGGTACATGAACTGTAGAAGGTAAAATAATTGAAAATTTAAAGTATTTGGGGCTTAGAGTGTATAACACTCCAAAATATGCATAAAGGGGGAGAAATTACAGAAGTACAATAAATACAGTGTACTGGTCTTGTGGGAAGAGGCTATATAATTGATAATAAGAATAATATGCTAAGAATTTTAGAAAGGTCAATCAAAAGTGTTCTTTTAGTAAACAAAAAATGGGGAGATGTGGGAAGAGGGTTATTTTTGGTTAGCTTTAGAAGACTATAGGGAAGAGTTGCCTTTGCTCGACTTAGAGAAAGCTATGTTTTGTCTTTGACTCTGAGAGTAATGTAAACACCTTGTAACTGAAGGAGAAGCTGGATAGAATTTGGTTGGCTGTGTTAAAATATTGTGCTGTTATTTTGACCTGTTGTATGCCTTAATTACACATATGCCAGTAGAAAGTGACCAATTGAGAAGTGACATGTGCCTTCTGATAGGCTATACAGCTTTGGTGTATAATAAACATCTTTGCCTGCTTACATCTGGTCTTGAAAGCATTGCATGAGGCAAATCTAACATCTATAAAACATCTATACTTTTACATGGTCCCATGTATAAAATATAGAGAAGAGAACTCATTTTAAAGGCATTTGCATTTCTTGGCAATGGATGAAACAATACAAGGCATAAAATGAAACTATTCAAATGGTATTGCATTAATTTACAGCTACTGAGGTTAAAACCCAGACAGTAAACAAACTGCTCCCTGAAGAATTCATGATCTAGCATAGTACCACTTTATTCATGTTTATGCTCCAGATGATGGAACAGAAGGCTGCTAATTTCATCCATACAGACATGAATGTATGTGAAAGTATCAAAGGTTAATCCTGTCCTAGATAATTATACTGCTAATATATGAGAGGGAATAACAAAGGAAGTGGCATACTTTGTGATATCCCTAGTAATAGAATCATAGAATTGTCAGGGTTAGAAGAGACCTCAAGGATCATCCAGTTCCAACCCCCCTGCCACAGGCAGAGAAACCTCACAGTAGGTAAGGTTGCTCAAAGCCACATCCAGCCTGGCCTTAAAAAGCTCCAGGGATGTGGCTAGCACCACCTCCCTGGGCTATCTGTACCAGTGCCTCAACACCCTAATGGTGAAGAACTTAGTAACATTCAATCTGAATTGACCCATTTCTATTTTTGCTCCATTCCCCTTGTCTTATCACTACCTGACACCCTAAAAAGTCCCTCACCAGCTTTCTTATAGGCCTCCTTCAGATACTGGAAGGCCACAATAATGTCTCCTCAAAGCCTTCTCTTGTCTAAACTGAACAACCCCAACTTCCTCAGCCTGTTCTCATAGGAGAGGTGCTCCAGCCCTCTGATCATCCTTGTAGCCCTTCTCTGGACACGTTCCAGCACATCCATATCCTTCTTGTAATAGGGGCGCCAGAATGGGACACAGTACTCCAGGCAGAGTCTCACTTTGTCACACTACACAAGAGACTATGAAAAGTGTTACTTAGAAGTTCAAGTAGTCAAAGTTCTGGATAATAAAATGAAACTATTTTATTCCAGAGAACGATGACACTGTCTAACTATTGCAACTTCACAGAGCTGAACTGGCATTTCTTTGAACATGCATCCAGTTGCAGGGAATGCAACAGACATAGCTAGGAATAGAAGCTGTTCTTTCTGACAGCCATCAGGTTGTTATGAGATCCTCATTTAGCACAGAGAAGGGTATCTTCCACTCATACTCACCTGACAAGAGTTTACTGGGGTCTCTTCCAAAACAATTTGGTATTCTACTATCCCTGTACTCATAACCCTTTTCCCAGTTTGTAATTAACAGGCTAAACACAGAGGCTAACCTCTGCACCACATTCACCTACCTGTGCTATATATGCAACTTCAAAGGCATTCTAGGTTTTAGAAACTATGCTAGGGAACACAACAAATGGGAGAGAAATATGAATTCAAACATTATGATAAATTTTTATATTGCTAAATTAGTAATACCTGAGACTGCAAAAACTTTCAGATATAAGCCACTTACATTTCTCATTTGCATATAGCACCACATACTGTACCAGCTGCAGGAAAATCAAATCTCTTGTGATTATTTCTAAACAGCAGTTGGCTAACAGGAGGCTGTAAATTTACAAATTAATGAAAAAAATATGATTGAAAGCCATGGAAGTAAACTAGGAATTTTTTATTAATTTCAGTGATTTCTGAGTCAAGCCAACACTAATTCTCCATTGTGTTAACTGCAGGATGGGATCCTGTACTAATCACAATAAAAGACTCACCAATTTAGAGATTATAGATTTGCCTCTCGTATTAACAATCAATTCATTAATTTAAATATTTAAAAATGAAAAGCCCAAATAGGTAATAAAAGTCCTCCAAATTATATAAAGAAAAACTAGAAAGTCTTCAGACATGATCCCTGAGCCAAATCTGCTCTTGGGCTCCATTTCTGGATGTGTGCCAGTTACCAGTTCCTTACACAAAGCACTCAAAGTTTTCACTTAGGAACTTAGTACCTAAAAATTTATTATTTATTCAATTTGTCTTCAGGTTTCTAAGAACCAGCTTTCCCCCCTCTCAGATTATATACATTGAAGGGAATTTACAATAAAGTTATTGCACATTGAAGTACAAAAGCTATCCCTACTGTATGAAGGTAGAGTGGCACTGCCATGCTTAGCTGAAGATCTAAAACCAACCACAGGCTGCTTAGCTGCCTCTGGGAAAATAAGAAAAAAACATGCCAAGAAGTGGGGGAAGGTGAAGGATTCCACTTAAATCAATGCAAGTCTCACCCCTAAAACAATGGAGTGAAAAGATCATTATGCCCTTCTGATGAAATGACACCCATGTGAAAATCTGACATTTCCTGCTGGCAGTCTGAACCTAAATGTAGTCACTAGTTCAACTGCAAACACTCACAACTTCCCATGGGATGGATAGCTGTATGCAAATGGAATTCCATGGAGGTCTTTCTTCCCCAAAGTCCTGTTAAAGTTTTTCAGAAAGTGCTAGTATGCCTTGCATGCTGTACTCAACACTGTTTTCATGGATAACTGATAATTTTAGTATCAGTTAATCAGAAACAAAGTTCATAAGCAAAAGTTATATGAACACACATAGTAGCTACTGTAATCATAGAGTGCCTTGAGTTGAAAGAGACCTTAAACATCATCTAGTTCCACCGCTCCTGCCATGGGCAGGGACACCTCCCACTAGATCAGGTTGCTCAAAGCTTCTGTGAGCCTCCTATTAAAACACCTCCAGGGATGAGACATCCACAACTTCTCTGGGCAACCTCTTCCATAAGAAATCACCACTTTATTTCCAAAGCAACGAATGCTTAACAACAAAATCACTCCGTATTTTGTAAGAGAAAGGCAAGATTTCAGATCTAAAAATTATAGGGAGTATTATAAATAAAAATTAAGAAGCACCAATGTTAAGTTACAAATCCCAAAGTTCCTAAAAATCTTAGTTTTGGTTAAAGTTTTAAAAACCATGGTCAAAAGATATGCAGTAGTGAAGTGTGCTAAATTCCTAATTTTTATTAAAAGTAAGCTCAGTTTAAGAAATTCAGTCACTGAATTAAAAAAAAGACAAAACTAAAGTTTGTAATAGTGCAGGACTAAAGTTGGAAACACTGCTATTCTATGCCTAGTATATTCTGGTTAGATTAAGGTTCCTGCAGCATACTTCCAAATAAATGTTCTAGGTTTTGCTAGCGTTTTAAAGAAGTATTTTATTAATAGATGCATCATATTCATAGCATATTTCTACAACATAGCAATGAGGAACTCCCCCATGCTTGTGTGTTTTTGTAAAACAGCTGAAAAGAAACATTGCTGGCCTCAAAATTGTGTAATTATAAATTAAGACGTTTGCCATTACAAATGGCTTTTCATTTGGTCTTGAAACTGAAATCTTTTATTTATAGAACACATGTAACATGTATGGGACATGTTGACATTCTACTAATAGCTGTATATTGATTAGGGGCTTGTATTATCCAGGACAGTAATTCATTCAGTAAGCTTGCAAAGATGATAATATTATAGCAGCATTAATTTTACTAGTGAGGAGCAGACTTTGAGACACCAAACCATTATAGTTAGTGTTTTTCTGTGAGTTATTAAAAATCTATTTGTTTCAGTACAATTGCTTTTTAATCACTTGACTATTTGTAAAGACAGGAGTTCCCACCTGTTTACACACAGTGCGAGAATTTGTCTGCTACATAACAAAAGGACATTCCAAGAATTTGCACAGATTTATCCTGGAATAGAATTACTGAAGCAGTAACATGACAATGGAGTACAAAGTAAGAAGTATCAACTTTTATTACATGATGCATCTATTGGACTGATCTGAAATCATTCTTAGTCTGTCTGAAAATACACTTCCCATTAGGTATGCAGGTAAGTAACAGCTAGGAATGAGCCTAACCCTCCTTTTTTGCTCTTTGGCAATACAGTATCACTGTATGAATTAAAAGACACATGATGGTATGTTGCATTAGGCAGTTGTGGCAAATCGTGTCTATGGCACAGTAAGTGTAGGAAAGATAAGCTTTTCTGAGCAGAAGCTTCAAGTTCAAGACTTCTTCCACATTTGCTTCAAAAACTTGGGAAACATGCATGAAAGAGCAGCTAAACCTTTACTTAAACTGTAGTGTGGATGTAACTACGCTAGAAAAGAAGCGGATGCCAAAAAAGATAGCTTTCACTGATGTTGGGTGTAATCAACAAGGGACGTAGCAAGATTTAGCAAAAAAATCCCATGCTAAAGGCTTTCACATATGCCATATTATTAATCCATTATCACTTAACATTCCCATTGTAACGCTAGAGGTTATCAGAATTTTTGGAATCTCTCCTGCAAATGCAGTATTCAAGTTACCTGGTAAACAAGATCTTCACAGAACATTGCTAATTGGCATATAATAATAAGAGGAAATGAACACTCACCGCAAAACTCTGATTCAAGTTCTGGTTGTATCCTGGTGGATAGAACTCAGGTGCTTTAGCAGATAACTTTGACATTACCACAGGTGCCACAGGCAATTGAGGTTCAGACATTTCAGGCCCTGAAGCAAGAGCTGAAACTTTATCTTGTGATCCAGGTGAAATTCTCGTCTGCTGCTGATGTTCTGAAAAAATTGTTAACAGCTTCTCTTAGAAATCACTAAATGACTATGTATTCACATAGAATACATATTTTTGGACTTTACATGCTCTTACTACAGACACACTTCACATTTACTTCAAATATGTTGTTTCTATTTTTTTTTGTTAAATATGGATCAAATTTTCATTTCAGCAAACTCTAGATGGCTTCCTACATGACTTAAATAAACCACAATATTCATGTGGAGGTGGGCAAAAACAAACAAAAAAAAGCAGAGGAGAGAAGAAAAAAATAGCTATTTTCTTCCCTATGAAAATATGCTTTGTAAAAGAGTTATCTCAAGGAACTAGTAAATCTGCTTATGGTATGCTTGCTTATCTTGTGGGGTGGGTTTGGTTTGTTTTTTTTTTTTAAATTCTATATACAAATGCAAGACTTTGAAGGTCAAAAAAGGGAAGCCATGAACAATTTTTAACAATACCAATTGCCAGCATAATTCTCAAAAGACTCTTACCTATTGTTGTTCTACACCATTTGCCAAAATAGCCAATGAAACAGTGTTCTAACACTTGCATTTTCCAGATTTTTCTAAATGTATTTTTATAGATTAGCTCCTAAACTTATTTGAAGCAGAATCTGATACCTACCTGAAAGGGCTCACCAACAAAAAATATTTTGTGTTACTGCTGTGTTGGGTTAAATTTGTTTGACAAACCTTTAGGGTTAGTTCTTCAAGAAGAGAAAGGCTCAGACCATCTGTGGTCAGTTTAAGACACACACAGACACGAGAAGACAGAGAAGTAGAACGGACAGAACAGTGCTGTGAGCAGGTGCAATATAACATCAAACATTATCAGGGTACAGGCCCATAACCCAGAAACACGACTACTCTCCCGAGGAAAGGTGCATGTGCTCCTACACAGCTCATCTCCGTGTAGTGCAGAGGAGTAGCCAGGTGCTCGGGGTGCACATGGCACTGGCACTCTGGCAGCGGTGGCACCTCTACCCCTAGATGCAGAGGAAGGAAAGCGGACGTGACCCCGTGGCCTGGCTGGAGGGAGGTGGAAGTGAAAACCCATGGCTCCAGCCTCGGTGAGACGGCGAAGGCGCTCGGGGGAATGGGATGGGGGAGGGGTGGGGGAGGGATGGGGTGGGGGAAGGGGGTGTCGGTGCAACAAGCGGAGCAGGGGCAGCGCGCTGCGAGCAAACAAGCGGAGAACCAGCAGGCTTCCAGGGGCTGGTCCCCGACATGTTCGACACTGGAGGCCTCCAGAGGGTCGGCGAAGGGGCCGCTGCACGACGGCCCGTACCTGCGGTTCTGGTGCCCAGCGGTGCCGTCTTTGGAGGCCGCAATGGTTCCTGCTGCGGGAAGAGGCCGCCCGCTTGGTGCTGGTGCTCTTCAGCCGTGGCTGAGCTGAGGGAACCGCCGCCCCCGAGGCGGGGGCCTGCCTCCGTTCTCAGACGCGCCCGCGTCGCCGAGGGGAGCAGCACCGTCGCCGAAGGCCCGGGCCCAGCCCCTGCCTCGGCCGGCACCTGGAGCTCGGTCGAAACTCTCCGACATTCTCAGGCCAGGGCAGCTCAAGCGCTCATGGGAAGGAGCCCGCAACTAGCGCGGGGTTGGGCTGGGGCATTGATGTGGGCTGGGGGGCGGGAGGGCGGGCGCAGCGCGGCGGCTCGGCCCCGCCCACCCGCGGCCCCAGCCCTTCACTTTCAGTTTCACCCCCACACCCACCGCCTCGATGGTCTCTGCCCAGCGCTGCCTGCCCACGCCCGTCACCATAGCAATTCGGGCGCGGGGCCGCGGCCGGCTGTAGAGCAGGGGGAGCAGCGCAGCGTGCTGGGCAAGCTGCGGGGGGCGGCGAGACTGGCCACAGACAAAACGGCCAGCTCGGCTGCGTCGGCGTAAAGGTTGCCGCCCGCATGGCGGGCCGCGTTGCCAGGCTCACGTATTCAGAACCGATGAGTCAGCATTGCCCCCGCCCCAGCCTCGGGATCGACTTCCAGCAACGGTCCAGCGTGGGGCTGGTTTGTGTCAGCAGCCGGTTAGGGGCCCGTGGGATGTACCCTAATTACCGACGTTCCCTCGAAACCCGGGAAAGCATGGAAACGGCACTTCTAGAAAGGCAATATTGTCTTCTAACTGCTTCCCTACAGTAATAAAGAGCATGACGTGACCGTGGCATGACCAAGATCGCAGCTCCTCTTAGCAAGGAGACCTGTTGCCTCAAGCACGTCACGCCACACTCTGCATGTACAGCTGTTTCCACAAGAATGAGGTTTGTGTGAAAAAGCTGCAGACTAAATTATCAATTTAAGCCAACAAAGTTAATCCTCTAATATGACAATATTGTACTGTTAGGACTATTTATTATAAATGTGTTCAGAACAATGTATTTTCATGTATGATACATGCATAACATGACAACAAATGCTCTCCTGATGTAAATTTTTTAACCTTCCATGCCAACAGGAACTGAAGGAGACTAATGCATTTTGCTAATACTACAGCATTAATGATGCATGATTCAACTCATATGTCCATTCACAATTTAATTCACCTGGTGCTCTCCAGTTTCAGTCCAGAATCTTGCTCTACTTTGCAAACTCTACAATCTGCTATTAAGCTGATGAAAATAGGGGAGATCCAGGGCACCCAGAACACATCTGAGCTGACTCTGCTGGGGACAGTCAGGTTTTGTCTTGCCTGAACAGCCTGGCATTTGTTGGTCTTGCCACCTGCAAATTCCACAGCCAAAGCTTGTGTGATGTTGGGTCAAACTCTGCTCCTCATTCATATGAGGATGACAAATACGCAAGCATGTAGGAGACCTTCTAAAAAGCTTAGAATAGCACTGTCTTACGTTAAAAAGTAAAAATCCAACTGTATTGTAAAATGGTGCCTTTAGAACTTCTGTTCCTACTCATTATTATGTTTTACCGATTTTTACTATTAATGGGGAAGGGGTACGTTGTAAAATATTTTTTACTTTCCCACGGCATGAATTGGGCTGACTTTTAGTGACAAAGTTGGCCAGAAAGTAAAGGTGACACAGTCAAAATTAATTAGTCTCATGGGAAAACTGTTCCTAGGCAATCCTTACTGAAAGTAAGACTGGTAAACAAACAAATCTATACTCTGCAACTGAAATGAGAGCAAATGTAGATTTTGATTAAGTCTTCAAGAAACCTGGAAGACTTCCGTTGTATAAACAAGTGTCAAAACTAGATTTAAGCCATATTACCAATCCTTTAAAATTCACAAATTAGTTACTATAATGAACTATATTTAAAATAATCAGTGGTCAGCTCCTGTTTGAAAGCCCACATTATGACCTTACCAGGAGAACATGTGAAAAATTAATTTGAGATTTTCAATCACTTCTGTCAAGATGATGAGGCTTTAAGAAAACCATCACGATGTGCTACTAGCATCATTTTTTAATCTGCCAGTCTTCCAAGAAAAGAAATCTCAATCTTTAAGGTATACACCTATGAGGAATTAAATGTGCCAGGTAATCATTATTCAGACAAACAATCTTTCACTCTTGGTCATAAATGTGAATTCTTTTCACTGAGCAGACATTTGGTATTAATTTAATGACCTTTTGGCAACCACTTAGTATTTAGAGTGGAATGGGATTCCAGATCCCAGATTTCTGTTACAGATGCACTACTGAAGTTTGTATAAGAGCAGTTGTGTTTGGTTAGGAACCCAGTTTTTCTTCCCCAATGTAGACACCTAAACCAAAAATAAAAAATTAACACCCCCTCCCTTTTAAACAGTTACATCCAAAATTATAGTCTCCAAATGATACCTACAATAGTCAACCCCTTTAGACAATGTCTAAAATTCCACTTAGACTGTTTTGGCTCAGGTAGTTGAAGTTTTGTTGACTATTTAACTTCTCAGACCAAAGAGCAGAGAATCTGACATACCTAAGATAGCAAGATATATAAGCTAAGCACCCAATGATAGGATTAAAACTTTAACCAAATGCAGTTATGACCACTTACAAATATCCACTATGTGAGTTACCTCCTATGTCCTAAATGTATTACCTCATAGTCTAAAACCTGATTCAGAAGCAATACTGCACACACCTGTAGTGTCTGGTGCTGTATAACCACAAAAGGCAATTTTGTCATTACTCTGAACACAAGCATTTTTACATTGTGGTTGGTTTTTCCCCACTCTTTTTATGCTGACAATGTCTTTTTAATTAGAACAATACAGAGGACTGGTTCTAGGTTTTAAAAGTGAATATACTGTTAATAATTGGAATTAGGCTGATTCCTATCATATTGATGATGTACGTTGTTGCACAGTCAATGGTTATTGAGTCCAAAACATAAAGCACATATATTATTAGTACGTAAGCTGTAACTCTAACATAGGATCTTTCCCATAGATTTACAAGTACAGCTGTCTCCTGAACACCCAGTAGCAGTGTGTCCTATTAACTACTCTCAGAAACTCATGTTTTCAGTGCTTAGTCTCACCTCTATTCATAATTGAACAGTGAGTCTGGAAGCTGGGTGATGCGCTGGAAACACGTGTTTTGCAGGAACAATTGCACACGTGCAAATGACAAAAAAATAGTTTAAAAAAGCCTAAATCAAACCTAGTAACTACAGACCGTGTCAAATATCACAACGGGCAACCTGGCAGCATGTTCGCTGTGAACTGTTTCTTTAACAGCGTATTCTCTTTATCGATTCATGCATTATTTACACAGTTACCATCCCGTATTCCATCTACCCTCTAAGTACAACCCGTACACTAGATCACTGCTTTATTGCACATTTCACGAAATGAAAATAATAAAGACGGTACCACCTATGTGCTGTGACGAATGTGAGACAACCACTTTTCAAGGTTTCTTCTAAAGTCGCCTGCCTCGACCTTCGCCTTCTCGTCCCAGTCACGGCCGACCCGCTGCGGCTGAGGGACAAAGGCGCCAGCTCGTGCCCGCCTTCTGGCGGCACCCAACGGCTCCCCCAACGGCTGCGGTGGACCTCAGTCCGGAAAGTGACAGCTCTGCTTGCCCGGGAAACCCCTCTCCGGCGCGGCGGCGGGGGCAGCGCGGACACCCAGTGGGCAGGCCCCGGGCGGGTAGAGCCGCCCCCCCGCCCAGCCGCGAGCGGCACGCAAGCACCACGTGACGGACACTCCCTCTCTGCCCCGCGACCCCTTGGGGAATGATTCGGCCTGTGACGTAATGGCTCGGACCTCCGCTTTCCCCGCACTCCATCCGGGTTGGTGGGCAGACCGCCCCGCCCGCGCCCCGCCCGCACCCCGCCCGCGCCCCGCCCGCGCCCCGAGGTTGCCGTGCCGCTTCGAGCCAAGGTCGATCAGTGCCGCCGCAGGTTTGGCGGCCGCGGCGTTCTGCAGCGTGGTGGGCGGGGAAGCGGGGCTGCAAGGAGCCAGGAGTGGTGGCCCCTCCGCTTTCTTCTGACGCGGATAGTGGGCGGCCATCCTAAGAAGTCTGTGGTGTTCCGCTCTCGCGGTGCCCGGGAGCGGCTGGAAGGAAGGAAAGAAAGACGGGACGTGTAGCAGGCAGGTGATGCGGGAAAGTGTCCCCGGGAGTGCTTCCAGGCGGGAAGTGGAGAGGTGGCGGTTGCGGACTTCCCCGTTGTTGGGCGCGATGGCCGCCGACCGCTTTGGCGCCGGGGGGTGATGGGCCCGCCCGAGCGGTGGAGGGCAAGCTATCTGCCCAAGGTCAGTTAGTGGCCGTGGGTTAAAAATAGCGGTGGCAGAGAAACGGGGCCGCCGTCTCGTGGGCCGTGTCGGCGGGGGGCGGTGGGCCGCTTCCGTCAGAAGGGACGGAACGGGGCGAGGCAGGCCAGGAGGGCGGGATCGCGTCCGACGGCAGGGTTTTGGGCGGAGAGCCTTTCACGGCGCCGGCAGTCACCTGCTAGCGACAACGGCTCCTTTTCCACTGCCCCTGTTGTCCCGGTTGTCCCACGCCGAATGCCTACTTTGGTGTCTCTCCTGAGCCTGTAAAGCTGCAGTCCCGCTCAGGGTAACTCCTTTGAGCACTCTGGCAGGGGGCTGAATTGTTTGTCGGGTTGCGGGGGACGCGGGAGGTTTTCACGTGTCACAGTTGCTTGTTTAGAGCAGTGGTTTAAACGAAATAACATCTTGAGTCGCGGAAGCACGATCTCTAGGTCAGCTTCTAATGTCAGTCCTCCAGTTGGGTTATTATTTTAGTGTTGTGTGGGGTGGGGTTTTTTGTTTTGCTTTGGTTTGTTTTGGTTTGTTTTTTTCGCCCCCTTTTCCTCCTGAATTTGAAAAATTGCTGATTTTGTTTTCTAGCTGGAAAGGTGGGGAAAAATGATGATTTCATGGCTGCTGGCAGTCGACTGGACTTAGGCTGCCAATTTCACATAGTTTCTGCCTAGTATGATTAATAAATCTTGCTTTGTTTTCACATGTGCAGCAGGGATTCTATACGTGGCAAGGAGTCTGCTGTGGGATCTGGGCAAAATGGCGAGCCTACTGCGAATTGCTGTTAGTGGGTGCTCAACTCCTGGTTTTGGCAATGTGTTGCAACTAAAGGTGCATTCCCCAAAGATGCTATGGTTACGAATGTTTAGAACCCACCAGATGCTGATTTCCCAGGCAGCTCCAAAGCCAGGTAAATTGGTGAAACTATTGTAAGTTATCTTTTATTTTAGAACGTGAAAGTAGCCTGAATTATTTAGGTACGCATTAGTACAGAAATAGCTTAAAACAAAAAGAACATCTTAAGCTAATGCTAACAACATTCTCGAGTCTGTAGTTGCAGTGCAGTTTTATGCTGGTTTTAAAGGGTTTATGCAGAAGGTGTTTGTGTTTATTATGTACTTTGAATCCGAATGTTTTTTCATGTATAGGAGGTCAGGGCTCTCGCTGACACTGTTTGAGGGAAGTAGATAAACAAATGTTTTTCTTAGTTAAAAGCCTGAGTTCCCCATGAGTTTTGGTAGTGCAGCTCTTTGTGTGCCTGCAGGGGAAAACAAAGCCCTCAAAAAAAGAACATCTGGAAGCATTGCTATACATAGGTGTAATTTTTCCATCTGAAAAAAAATCTCTTAATTTTGTTCAAAAAGCTCATATGTTGTACCGTTTTGAAGAACTTTTGATCTGCATCTTCACATGAGGGTTTTGTTGGTATATTTGCACTAACTACATTTTGGTGCAGGTAAGGGACAAGTTCAGGTATTTTTCAGGGAAAAAAAACGGAGTAGGGAATTGGAGGCATCCTTATTTCCTTTTCATGAACCTGGTGTGTGAAAGCCAGTACTCACTTTTTTTTCTGTGCATACCCTGACAGCTGCAGGAGAACAGAATATATAAGACTGGTTTAATGATCTTTTTACTCATTATCTTGCATAAGCCATATCTCCCTAAAGGAATTTAGAGACCCTGCTTCCGCATAGATTTAGGGTCTAGATTAACATGGAGAGTTTGATTTTATATGCAATGTTGGTTTCTTCCAAACCTACACAGTAGGTAACTGCCTTAGCTGTTTTAGACTATTAGAAAAATAGTGCTGTTTGTGAAGTGTCTTGTTGTGAAAGCATAGGATATAAGATTAGACTGTGTAACTCTGAGAAGCCTTTGTTGTATGGAATTTCTGGCAACACTGATAGTGGCTAGTATATTTAGGGGTCCTTTCAAATCAGTGACTCAGTGGTTTGGAGCTTCTGAAGAAATGTAACGAGAGGAAGACTTTGCTCGCTGTGAGGGCTCCTGATAATTTGTTTTGCCATGGTTGCATAGTGTAATCTTTGTTTTGACATATTCGTGGTGTTTCCTCCCATATTAAACATCTGAATGAAAGATATGGGTGTCTGTCTTGCTATGGCAGTTTTTCCCTTGGTAGGGAGTGCTAACCTGGGATGTGGGAAACTAAGTTCAAAGTTCTTTCTCAGATGTCCCAAGTGAATACTTTTGTTGTTTGATTTTGGAATCAGTACTCACCTGTGTATGGTTGCTTTGTCTTGTTTTTATAAATCACTTTTCAGGAATTTTTCCCCAAGGACAAAGACTTCTGATTATTGTAATGTGTTCAAATATTCGGGGCTGTCCCTTCAGATCTGTCATGTAGAAACCCTAATTTAAGGGCAAGTAGTATTCATGCAATGCAGTTATTTAATGCTTGGAATGTAAAGTTTGGTAAGTCTTTTGGTTGATAATTAAGCTGTCCTTACAGTTCATTTTGTTAACATGTGATGTGTCATTCAGTAGAGGACAAATTAAGGATAAACTAGCATTGAATGACAAGTTAGTAGCAGTGTTGTGCTTTTTAAGTGCTCTTGAATCCAAATTTAACAGCATATAAAAGATGATACATTTTATTCTTACTTCTACAGATTATCTTTGATTGTAGTGACACTTGGTAAAAATCACGATAATATTAAGAAGAGTAAGTTTTCAGGAAGGACTAGTGCCACAGTAATTCTTCTTAAGCCTGTAGTTATTAGTTCCATTCTCTGAGATTATCTTTCATTTAGTCTGGGATATATCATATACAGAATAATAGCTGCTTGAGGAGTAAAGAGATTTGGAGTCAGTTAAAAAGCAAGCTTGTAGGGTGGATTCATTTATTGTTGCTATTTATTTTGCTTCGGTTTGCTTGATTAGTTAGGAACATAGGTATTTTTATACAGGAGTAAACAAGTACTCCTGTAACCTCTATCAAATAGTTGCTGACACCTGATGCAAACCTTTACCAATTCCTGGGAAAGGTGTTTATGGAGTGACTGACTCTGAGGTTTCCAGTGTATTTCCAGATTGTTTTGAGTTACAGCTCTGTGACTATCACCTCTCTCTGCCTTGGGAATTTTAAAGTCCTTCTTATTTTGATACATCTTCTTTATGATTGCCTGTTTTTTGTTGGTTTTGTTTTTTTTTTTTTCCTCCCTAAGTCTTGCAGAACTTTTAGACCTGTAACAGTTTGTTGTCAATTAATTCTCTAGATAAGCTGTACTTTATTTATAAACCATAGACATTCTCCTTCAGTTTCCTTGGGGTTTTCATATGTCCTTGCTTGTATAAGAAGAGAGATCAGGTGTTTGTTTAATATTCTATACTGTTGTTCTTTTTTTTTTTTTATCTTTTTGCCAACATCATATTGCTGTTCTTCGGAATATGTCCTCTTCTTCAGAACAGGTGAGATGGTTTGTTTAAAGCTGATATTAGAATAACTTAGAAATCAGGCAGATTCCTATCCACAAACATGTGGCATGTAGTCAAAACTTACCCTTTCTCTTTTCTCCAAGTCAGTCTCTAATTTAATTTTTGGATACTCTTTTGCTGCAAACTATTTCTTGAAGTCAGGGAGATAAAAGGCTTTTTTAAATTTCTTCATATCTTTTCTTGCTAGTTTTAACTTAGGATCTTCTTCAAACACTCAGTTTATAGATGGAAGTTAATGAAGAAAATTGCTTTTATAGTTGTTTTTAATTGCTTTATTTCTGAAGCCCGGAGATCTATGCTGCCTATTTACTTTGTTTATTTGATGTTTGAGACTGTGCTTTGAATATGTCCTTACTATACCTTTGAGAATAAGTTAAGGGTATGAGAAAGAGTAACTTCTTAATAGTTTTTTCTCAATTCTAATTTATACACATTCTATAAAAAAATTCTAAGGCCTGTGAAATTTCATTATTCTACTTTTGATAGTGGTGAAATCCTTTTTGTGTTGATTCTTTGTATCAAAAAAAGATACTGTCTATCTCCATCCCAGTGAACAATACATTCAAAATCTCCGGGTGACTCAAAATGTGCTCAAGGTATGTGTATTTTGGTCTGTTTTTGGAAAATGTTCTTTATGTCATAAAGCAGTAAGTTACTTACAGAAACGTGCAGTTTTAAAAGATGTTTTCTGTCTTAGTGGCTTAGAAAGACAACTTGGAAGCTTCATGCATGCAGTTTTAAACCCACAACAGTGATAGTGAATGTGCTTTCTCAAAAATAAAACCTACATCAAAGTCCTAAGTTTATAATTACAAGTTTTCACATTTCACAACTAGTGACTTCAATAAAATTGCAGAGTCGAACAAACCAAATCTGTGTTGACAGTATAATGTCTTATAAATAGAGTATTTATCATACTCTGTCCTGAAGTTTTAACATAGCTCTTTGCTTCACAGTTGTAGATTTGGCTCTGTTTTTGTGCTGAATGATGTGGTAGCTCAGGGTAGTCTGCTTGAAAAATGTCCTATAGCTGCTTTAGCTAGAGGCTGGCAAACTGGCATGTGTTTGCTTCTGTATTCACTTGCTTCTGTACGCACTGGTTGCTGAAGTGCTGTGGCCTAGCAGTAGACCCTGAACCAAAGTTGACCTCTAGATGAACATCCCAACCATGTTAGATATTATTAGTATTTACTCATTAGTGAAATATGTATTATCCTTAGCATCTATCATCAGCTAACAAAATACATATACTTATTAGTGAAAAATGTAGCTTAGGCAGAATATAATTGGTGAGGATGAAATGTCATGAAAATGTATTCAACTTTCCTTACTTGGAGGCAGACTGTCAAGGCCTTGCAGTTAGATGTCCAGCCTTGTGTGGAGGTGTGTGGGCAAAGCCAAATGGATAAAAACACTACCTTGGTTTTCTTCCTGGGCCCTGGCCAGGCTCCAGGAAAATCCAAGAAGAGGTTTCTGCATTTAGAATCATGTAAACTTGTTTATTCAGCAATATAAAAACCTGGACCCTCTTGCAGCGACTTTGGAAACCTTACCTACAAGTGGACACACTGTGTAGGACCTCCCAGTTGCTGGGAACGGTTCTCCAAATCATCGCTTCAACTGGGGCACCCCCAGTGGTTTGGCATCTGGATGATGGTAAAGTACTGGGGCAATTGGTGATGTATCTTTCTTAATCATTAACCTTATATAGTAATGATTAGGTGAATTACCTTGATATATGTTACCTTTGCTGTATTATTATTATTTTTTGCTTGTTTCACTGCTCTATGCTTAAGTAAAAGATAAGTTTACTTTAACTTCTTGTCTGTGTTCCTCGTGCTAACCCCATCAATTAGCAATACATAAACTGGTGTCACAGACAGGATTCAGAAGCTAAATGTATCGTGTGAAGGTTAGGATTTGTGCTTAAGCAGAAATAAAACTTGATGTTTTCATAGAGGAACCTCTTGATGTTCAGCAGAGATAGAATTTCTTAGAAAATTCTGATCAAAAGCTTTTCTGTGTTTCTAATTCTAATCCCACTGTTTAGCAGTACAGTTGCTAGAAATTGTTAGTGGAACAGGAGAAAAGATGAGAGACAAGTGAGACTTGCTGAATGTTTATCTTTTGATTTGATCTCCCAAAGCATTGGAGGGCATGGTCCTCAATATTGGTCTCTGATCATTCTGCTTACCAAATAAGGTACAAATACTTTCCATCTGAAAAAGTTTTACCTATTTTCATTACATCCAATATGTAACACTGTGAAAGAAAGAAATGAGGAAAACACATTTGACATGCAGCAAATTCATATTCCCGTTGCATCCCTCCTAGCCATTCACCTTTTTAACTCTGGTACCTTTCACAGAAACAAGTGAACAAAAATGAAGCAGAAGCGTCACTTGTCATTTGAGTTGTTTATTTTCTTTTACTTGAAAAAAAAGTAGAAGCTGTAGTTAAGTGCTTGTATGCCTTTACATTTGTGGTCATCCTTCTATTCTTCTATGCTAGAATTTTTTTTTCTTCCTCTGCATTTGTGTTCTGGAAAAAGTTCAAAAAGGAGAAATGGAAGGTATCATTCCAGTTCTTATTTTCTCTGTGCTTCTTGAAAAGCTTTTTGCATTCTGTCCTAGAGCTACTTTCTTTCTAAAGCTACTTTTTTTCTAAAATTATGATTGGTATCTGTTACTCTAACAAATTTTGATCTTCAGGTTTTCATTTCTGGTTCTAAAAGACAAGAGAGCTCATTTCCACTGAGCTGATACAGTGAAAATTCGAAGCAGGACTTTGTTATCTAGTAATTAGGAGAAGAGATGGGGAGAAAATTCTCTTGAAATGACAAGGGTAATTTGTATGAGTGACAGCAACAGTTACTTTAGCTTTCAAGTGGTTAGTGCTGCTCTGATAGGGATGCTCTGAGCTGCATGGTGATGCTTAGATGTTGTGCATATTGATGAAGCAGATATTTGCAAAACTTATTACCTTTGTCGATCTGTTGTTTCAGACATGCACGCTCGCTACTGTTATGATTTTATGTTCCCTTAAAGCATGGTTTTTTGATTTTGGTCGTGTAAGCTAAAGAATGTAGAATGTTCTCCAGCATGCAAAATATCAAAACAATTGCATCTTCAAAGTATTTGTTACCATTTTATTAGCTTAATTTCAAAGAGAAAGCTAAAATACATTTTAAAAAGCTAAAAATAATTGGAAGTAATGCGCTTCTTGGTCTGGTGGTCTTTCATTCTGTTTTCCTCTTGGATGTGTTCAATCAGATTTTTTAATGGTGTAGGAGGCTGATACAGGTAGATATTCAAATACTGATTCTTAGCAACTCTTCTATTTTCGGAACATAAATTGAAAGTGTCTTGAAAATGGCTAATCTGAAACTTACTCACATGTTCAACTCCAAGCACCTTATCATCCCAATTTTAATCTGTAGATGGATTGGATTTAAAAATACCAAAATAGTTTAGTTCCTCAAAGCTCTGGCAGTGTGGCATGTATTTTCTTGTTTGTTTGCTTGTATCTATCTTAAAAACAAACAGGAAAAAATGTGGCAAGGAGGCATTACTAGTCTATTGTAGCACAATACCTCTTATTGGTGGCCAAATTAAAAGCAGATTTATAGTTTTAAGAAGCCTTTCCCTCCTTTCCCTCCTCCTCCTCCCCCCTTTTTTTTGTGTGTGTTTGTATTTGGTTGGTTGGTTTGTGTTTTTTTTTTTGTTTTGTTTGTTCCCCCCTTCCCCTTTAGGTTTTTAAAATGTTTGTTGTTGCTTGGTCTTTAATATGAGTGACTGCTTAGGCTGCTCAGGTTACATTTCATTAAAATGTCATCTAAGTGTCTTGTGCATAAATGACACAATCCAGGTTTAAATTCTGGATAGACATCAGTGAAAACTAGTTCAGAACTGTGCTTGGGTTGTGGAATGCATGCTGTCTTGTGTAATTGAAGCAATGCGATGGTTTTATAGAGACTTGTTCTGCATGAGTGTATGTGTGATAAATAGTGTATTTAAACACTGATTGGATCTGAGAAGTTTAACCCTCAGATAGTAGACTGGAAGCCTGCAAAATGTTCATGAACAAAGTTAGGTGTTAGCAGTTTGAAATCTTAAGCTAAAATTGCTAAGTTGCAGCTTTGGCAACTTCCTGGTGTTACTTGGTAGAGACCTGAGTAAGTTAAGACAAGGAGATAACATTTAAGAAAAGTATGATTAAAAACCTGCTAGACAGATATTCTGTTCTTGTTCCATTACTCTGGAATTCACTTTTTTAGTTTCTGTAGCAACTCAAGAGTTCCTTAATCAGTGTAGTTGTGTCTTTCAGTGTTTCAGTGATATGTGAGTTACACTCATTACTAGTCCTCTGAGACAACTGTAATTTGATAGACATTAAAAATGTGTTCAGTTTGAATGCAGTTAGTTTTCTTCACAATAAAGTTCAAGTGTCTACAGAAGTATTTAAATTATTCTTAACCCAGGTAGAATGTATTTTCACCGAAACAATATATATTGTGTAGATCAGAATGCCAGTTACGCAGCTGGAATTGGTTAAATACAGGTGGGTATGAAATGCACCAAACACTTGTTACTGCTTGTGTGGCTGATTGTGCTGACCTGCTGGTTCATCAGAGAACTGTGGTTTCTAGCAAGATGGTGGAATTTAAGGAAATTTAAACTGTACTGCTGGAAAATACTCTGCTTCCTCTTCCCCTTAGGAGGGAGAATTGCTAAGTGTCTGCATGTGTCTATACAACACTGAAAAGTGGCATTAATTCATTAATCTTTAGTGCAACTAATGATGTCTTTATCTGCCATTCTTACAGGAATTCCTTATAAACAGCTGACTGTAGGTGTCCCAAAGGAGATATTTGAGAATGAGAAAAGAGTGGCTCTATCACCTGCTGGGGTTCAAGCCTTGGTTAAGCAAGGCTTCAATGTTGTGGTTGAATCTGGTGCTGGCGAACCTTCTAAATTTTCTGATGACCATTACAGAGAAGTTGGAGCAAAGATCCAGGGGACCAAGGAAGTTCTGGCTTCTGATTTGATTGTCAAAGTAATTGCTTTATTAATATATTCCCTATTACATTCTTTTTGGAAAAACATGTAGGTCAATTACTTTCTGATAGTCTGTTGAAATTTCAGTAAGTTCCTTTAATACTTTACATTGTACTTACTGATTCAACTTTTTACAAATTTCTTACATTTCTTAAAATTTCTTATCAAGTTTTTAACTGTCTTGGAAGAGTTGGGTTTTCTTGACTAGTCCCAGACTCCAAGCAGATGAGATCTCTGCTCTAGGAAACTTCTGCTCTGAAGTTACACTCTCTGGAGCTCCTTGGGATTTTGAAGACTCAAATTTCTAACTCTTTTCAGTCAGATGTCTAACAGTTCCATGGTGAAAGTGGGTTTCAAAAGTATTTGTAAATAAATGAGTTATAGCTGCTCTGGGAAGACTTCTGAAAGTGAAGTTGCTTGACAGGTGTCAGGTTGTGCAGAGTCTTGAAGGAAAAAATAAAAAGACTTTAAACTTGATACTGAGGCATCCTTGAACTGCTCTATTTGAGGTTATTCTGTTGGGACTGAACATAGGATTTCTGTGAGCTAGTTTGTGCACAACTGTGTCAAATATGTTTCTTTCTGAGAAAAGTGAAAAACTCGAAGTGAATGTGGAGCAAGATGAGTATCTACTGGACTTAATGCTTGAAATTCCCTGTACATAATGGTGCATTGCAACCTAATTAGTGATTTGTAGCCTGTAGAGCTTAATTGGCACATCTGTTCAGTAATCATTTTGCTTAAAAACGGTGGGGTTTGCTGTGTCTGTCTGTCATGGAAGTTAGTAACTGCTAGTTAGAAGCCAGCAGATGTTTCTGAAGATGTGTGCTATTATTGCCCTGTCACCAATTACACCTACAGCTCATTTTGTGGTTAAGGGTAGTTACTCAGTTCAGTTGTGCAAACAGCCCTTTGATACACTTCCTTGTGTACTTTGTGGAATGGGATGGGCCAGCTGCAAGGTGGGAGAAAAGAAGTGGAGTATATTCTGATTTATTTCCTCTGATTAATTTGGAAACTTCTCTCTTTCTTCAGGTGAGGGCTCCTATGTATAACTCAGCCTTAGGTGTACACGAAGCAGATCTTTTTAAGAATGCGGCTACTCTGATTAGTTTTATCTACCCAGCACAAAATCCAGACCTCCTGAAAAAACTTGCAGAAAAAAACACTACTGTCTTGGCTATGGATCAGGTTCCACGGGTCACCATTGCTCAGGGATACGATGCACTTAGCTCCATGGCCAACATTGCCGGGTATGAGTTTAACTTTTTTTCTTTTTTTTCCACACCATGAGTAAGTATAGCTGGATTAAAAACTGTGTGATTTGATATTAGGTGTATCTGAAACAATTCTGCATCTCCATTTTCGTACAGCTGGTTCAACCAGGATGTTGCTTGTTGTAGTTGCCAAACAAGTTTCTTACAGTCAGTTTTACAGCAGATTAGAGCAAGGCTTTAGGAAAAACAAACACAAATGGAAACCCAAACCTGAAGGCAGTTCTAATTCCTGGACTGCTTTCTCTAGTACCTTTTGGATATGAACCAGATCAAAGTAGGCTTAAAGATGTCCTTAGGACAGCTTGAGCACAGATTGTCTGTCAAGGGGATCAGATGCTATTTGAGAGCTAACTAACCCAGACAGAAAGAATGCAATTGCCATGGCAGATGTAAACAAAAGATCAAATGCTCTTAGACATCTTCATGCTTTATGACTGTTTTTGTAGGTATTGTAATGAATGGAAATGTTGTGGTCATCAAGCTGACTTCTATTATTAGGTTCTTTTTTTAAAAATATCTTTGACTTTTAGGTGATGTCTGTGAGACATTATAAGCTTTGGAGAAGGGTGCCAGATTTTGTGGACAGCAGCAGTATATATCTGCATACATATTTGGCTATGTTTCTGTGTTTTAATTATGTGTATTTTTCTAAAAATATAGACATTCATGATTTATTTAAAAGTATGAAATCAACAAGCCATATTCTGAATTGGATCTACTTTTATGGCATAAAAAGCTCCAGGTTTCCCTGATAAAGATAGGGAAGAGAGTGGAATGGCACTGCTGAAATACAACACTGTTAGTAAAAATGCAAGAAAATGTCTGCTGTTGTTAAGAAAAGACATGGTCACATATTAATCTGCGTTTTCAGGTAGCATTACTGATAAGTGTCCAGCCAGCCGTTCTTGGATGGTTACAAAACAAATGAGGCAGAAGACGTAGCAAGGTTAGGCTATTTGCCCTAAGTCATACAAATCTGCAGTTAGGGTCAGAGTATCTTTTTTGAATGTGTGCTTGCTTGTTTAAGTGGTCTTACTCTGGTTTTGGTAGTTGCTTGTTCATGTTTCCTTCCCTAACAAGCCTCAGGTTACAGCCTTTCAAAGCAGCTTCAAAGGTCACAGAGTTAACTTTTTTGCTTTTTTTTTTGACAGGTTATGCTTTTATTGTTCATGCAAAGTTTTATTTGAAAGAGTTAATAGTAGTGGACATGCAGTATATTGCAGTCTGAAAATGCATTCCATGATTTAGAGAAGAAGAAAAAAAAAAGAAGTATGAACAAACTGTTTAACTTATGCTCAATTGTAAAATATTAAACTTGCTTTATCTTGTGCATGTAATGGTCAGATGTTCAAGAATGGAATTGTACTGAGCCTAGGGAAATACTGATAAGTATTCATCTTTAATTGACAGTTACAAGGCTGTGGTACTGGCAGCAAATCACTTTGGTCGATTTTTCACGGGTCAAATCACAGCTGCTGGTAAAGTTCCTCCTGCAAAGGTAAGTGCAATTAAACAGACACTGTGGAAGAAGAATATACAAGTTCTTGAGCACAGCTAACCACTGCTGAAACTGCCCTGGAAGGACTTTTGCCTGCCTTGGGGCTAGTTTTAGAGACTTCAGGAATCCCTGCAGTTATTCCCATACTCATTTTTGTTCATTACCTGGAAATAATAATTTGAATTTTATGTAAGTTTGCTTACTTCTAAATAACAGACTGGCTATACTTGGATAGATATTTTTCCATATGGGCAAATGCAAGGAAAGGATCTCTTAATTAGAATTGCAAGTGGATTCGCTTGAAAAGAAATGAAAGTACGATTAGGAAAGGGAAAATAAAGATGGTACATTAAGGAGAAAACCTGTACTTATATAAACTGTCAGCTGCAGCTGAGCTGGCTCTCAGGTAAGTGAAGCTAGGAGTTACATCTTCTAAACTGTTAGATTTACTGTACAGCTTCACCAGAGTTTGGGTTCAGTGTGTAACTTATAAAAATTGCTTAGTAAGATGTGCCTGCAGTTGTGAAAGCAGTACCATGCTGCTGCTTTTCTAACCAGCTGACGATGGTGTCATTCTAGGTCTTGATCATTGGAGGAGGAGTTGCTGGTCTGGCTTCTGCAGGAGCCGCTAAATCGATGGGTGCAGTGGTTCGTGGATTTGATACGAGGTAAGTGTGTGAAAATGGTAACAGCAATCTGAAATGATTGCAAGATACTGCAGTGAATCACAGCTCCTTTCCTACCTGCTTTTTTTAAATCCTTATTCCTCCATTTGTTGTATCTCAAGACAGTCCAACATTCTGAAGAGTCCTCATAATAAATATATTAATAGCCAGAGGAGGGACAAGGACAACCTCCACTCCTTAGTGGACACAGAGGGGAATGTTGTAATAAAAGATGAGGAAAAGGCAGAGGTACTTAACACCTTCTTTGCCTCAAATTTTAATAGCAGGACAGAATGTCTTTTGGACAGCTGGCCTGCAAGGCTGGCAGATGGAGCCAGGGAGCTGCATAGTTTCTCTCTGTTCCAGGAGGAGGTAGTTAGAGATCTCTTCAGCTGCTTGGATCCCCACAAGTATCATAGTATCAGTCAGGGTTGGAAGGGACCACAAGGATCATCTAGTTCCAACCCCACTGCCATGGGCAGGGACACCTTACACTAGATCAGCCTGGTCTTAAACACTTCCAGGGACGGGGCCTCAACCACCTACCTGGACAACCCATTCCAGGCCTTCACCACTCTCATGGTGAAGAGCATCCTTTCCCACATCCAGCCTGAATCTCCCCACCTCCAGCTTCATTCTATTCCCCCCTAGTCCTATCACTACCTGATAGCCTGAGAAGTCCCTCCCCAGCCTTCTTGGAGGCCCCCTTCAGATACTGGAAGGCCACAATGAGGTCACGTGGGAGCCTTCTCTTCTCCAGACTGAACAGCCCCAACTCCTTCAGTCTGTCCTCATAGAAAAGGTGCTCCAGCCCTCTGATCATCCTCGTGGCCCTTCTCTGGACACCTTCCAGCAGTACTCCAGGTGGGGTCTCACCAGAGCTGAGGAGAGGGGGAGAATCACCTCCCTTGGCCTGCTGGCCACACTTCTCCTGATGCAGCCCAGGATCTGATTGGCTTTTTGGGCTGCAAGTGCACATTGAGAGCTCATGTTGAGCTTCTCGTCCACCAGCACCCCCAAGTCTCTCTCCTCAGGGCTGCTCCCCAGCCAGTCACTGCCCAGCCAGTACTGGTGCCTGGGATTGCCTCGACCCAGATGCAGGACCCTGCACTTGGTCTTGTTGAAGCTCAGGAGGTTGGCTTGTGCCCACCTCTCCAGCCTGTCCAGGTCCCTCTGGATGCCATCCCTTCCCTCCAGCGTGTCTGCTGCACCACACAGCTTGGTGTCATCAGCAAACTGGCTGAGGGTGCACTCGATGCCACTGTCCATGTTACCCACAAAGATGTTGAACAAGACTGGTCCCAGGACTGATCCCTGAGGGACTCCACTTGTCCCTGGCCTCCACTGGGACATGGATCCATTGACAGCCACTCTTTGGGTGTGGCCATCAAGCCAGTTCTTTATCCATCTAGTGGTCCACACATCAAACCCATGTGTCCCCAGCTTGGAGACCAGGATGTGGTGTGGGACAGTGTCAAAGGCTTTGCTCAGGTCCAGGTAAACAACATCAGTTGCTTGTCCCTCATCTATTAATGTTGTGACCTGTTCATAGAAGGCCACCAGTTGTTTCAGGCAGGATTTGCCCTTGGCAAAGCCATGCAGACTGTTCCCAATCACCTCTTCGCTATTCTTCTGGGTTAGTAGTGCCTCCAGGAGGATCTGCTCCATGATCTTTCTGGGCACAGAGGTGAGACTGACTGGCCTGTAGTTCCCTGGTTCCTCCTTCTTACCCTTTTTGAAAATGGGAGCAATGTTTCCCCTTTTCCAGTCTGTGGGGACTTCCCCAGTCTGCCATGACTTTTGGAATATAAAGTCCATGGGACTGGACGAGATCCCTGCTAGGGTGCTGAGGGTGCTGGCAGATGAGCTGGCCAAGCTACTCTCCATCATTTTTCAGCAGACCTGGCTCACTGGAGAGGTCCAGAAGACTGGAAGCTGGCCAACGTGGTGCCCATCCACAAGAAGGGCTGGATGAGCCAGGGAATTATAGGCCTGTCAGCCTGACCTCAGTGCCAGGCAAGATTCTGGAACAGGTCATCTTGAGTGCAATCACACAGCACTTCCAGGATGGCCAAGGGATCAGGCCCAGCCAGCATGGATTTAGGAAGGGCAGGTCCTGCCTGACCAACCTGATCTCCTTCTATGATTAGGTGACCCGCCTGGTGGATGTGGGGATGTAGTCTACCTGGACTTCAGCAAGGCCTTTGACACCATCCCCCACAGCAAACTCCTGGCCAAGCTGTCAGCCCATGCACACTGCGTTGGGTTAGGAACTGGCTGGAGGGCCAAGCCCAGAGAGTGGTGGTGAATGGTGCTACATCCAGCTGGTGGCCTGTCACTAGTGGTGTGCCCCAAGGATCAGTGCTGGGCCCTATTACTGGCAGCCAGTTACTAGTGGTGTTGCCCAGAGCACAGTGCTGGACCCTGTGCTCTTC
This sequence comes from Colaptes auratus, assembly GCA_015227895.2. NCBI lineage: Eukaryota > Metazoa > Chordata > Aves > Piciformes > Picidae > Colaptes > Colaptes auratus. The sequence goes on from CM026897.1 coordinate 25,210,084, forward strand.
AACATCTATTGATGATCTGGATGAGGGCTTTGTGTCCATCATGAGTAAATTTGCGGACGACACCAAGCTGGGGACAGGAGTTGATCTGCTGGAGGGTAGAGAGGCTTTGCAGAGGGACCTCAACAGGCTGGACAGATGGGCAGAATCCAATGGCATGAGATTGAACACATCCAAGTGCCGGGTTCTGCACATTGGCCACAATAACTCCGTGCAGCGCTACAGGCTGGGGTCAGAGTGGCTGGAGAGCGGCCAGGCAGAGAGGGACCTGGGCGTACTGATTGATGGGAGGCTGAACATGAGCCTGCAGTGTGCCCAGGCAGCCAAGAAGGCCAATGGCATCCTGGCCTGCATTAGAATGGTGTGGCCAGCAGGAGCAGGGAGGTCATTCTGCCACTGTACACTGTACTGGTTAGGCTGCACCTGGAGTCCTGTGTCCAGTTCTGGGCCCCTCACTTTAGGAGGGATGTTGAGTTGCTGGAACGTGTCCAGAGAAGGGCAACAAAGTTGGTGAGGGGTTTGGAACACAAGCCCTTTGAGGAAAGGTTGAGGGAGCTGTGGTTGCTTAGCCTGGAGAAGAGGAGACTTGGGTGACCTTATTGCTCTCTACAACTGCCTTAAGGGAGGTTGTAGACAGGTGGAGGTTGGTCTCTTCTCCTAGGCAACCAGCACCTGAACAAGAGGACACAGTCTCAAGTTGTGCCCGGGGAGGTTTAGGCTGGATGTTAGGAAGAAGTTCTATACAGAGAGAGTGATTGCCCATTGGAATGGTCTGCCCATGGAGGTGGTGGAGTCACCATCATTGGAGGTGTTCAGGAGGGGACTTGATGGGGTGCTTGGCTGAATGGTTTAGTTGATTAGGTGGGCTGGATTAGTTGATAGGTTGGACGTGATGATCTTGAAGGTCTCTTCCAACCTGGTCTATTCTATTCTATTCTATTCTATTCTATTCTATTCTATTCTATTCTATTCTAATTAAATCACTCAGAACTATATGGCTGAGAAATTACTGCTTTATGAAAATTAGAAAGTTACGGCTTTCATCCAGAATTTGATGTGTGTGTTCTTGGGGACACAGGAAAATTACTTAAATAATCTTTATGCCCTCATTTATAGCTTTCTTTGATCCAGTTTCATAGCTGTGTACTCTCATTCACCTCTCCTCTCCTGATCCCAGAGTGTCCATCTAGGAGTTCTTTGGCAAGGCACTTTTGATCTGCAAAGGAGAGAAAGAGTTTGAGTTATTTTACTTGCATAACTCAAGACGAAGAAGCAGAGACTGCAGCTGGAGATGCTTTAAATGCTGCTTTCTGTGGGTCTCTTATGTTCATAAGGATCATTTTTGAATAACAAAAGTACACCTTGCATGGAAGAATAAAAATTAATATCTCTCCAGATTTATGATGTGCAGTATAAAACCCCTTTACTCTGGTTTGTTAGAATTCTTCAAGTGCCTTAAACAGGAAAGAGTTTATTCTTTGTAAAAGCATGGTCAAAATCTGTCTAAAATGTTAAATATTTTTAATTTCCTTTTACCTTGGTGTACAATGTTTGCATTAAATCTTCTGCATGTTGCAAATGTTCATCTTACACTGAAATTTAGTTTCGTTGTTTACTGTGATACCATGTGATGCAAAACCAATCATGGATTTACAGGGTAACTGAAAAATTCTTGCATCCCAAAACAGCATCCTGGCCTACCAACCACCCAAAATCCCCATTTTCCTTATGAAAATAAGATTTTTTACCGTTCCTCATTTCACAAATTAAAGACAGACACAGGCTGTGTAATTATTGCCTTAGGCATCTCAGACACCTAAATTTGGGATGTAGGTTTACCTGGTCACAACAGGAGAAATATGTGAGCAGAGCTAATCAACAGTTAAGCTCCCAGCTTTGAGACTTTTCTCTGAGCTACTCTGCTGACTGTTTAGGAAACTGTAGTCTGCCTTCATTCCTTATCCAAGTATATTAATTAGGGACCTAAAGTTAGAGATGTAATTGATTGTTTCACTAAATGCAGAAAGTTGAGAACCTTAGTTGTGGTCTCTTAATTCTAAAATAAGATTTAGATCTCTTGTCTGAAGACTGCTACTAACAGACAGAAAAATCATGGTGGATTTTTAATAGAAGCTTTTGCCTCCCTTGCAATTTTCTTTTCCTAGAGCTGCAGCTCTGGAACAGTTCAAGTCTCTTGGTGCTGAGCCTTTGGAAGTAGACATAAAGGAATCTGGAGAGGGGCAAGGTGGTTATGCTAAAGAAATGTCCAAAGAATTTATTGAAGCTGAAATGAAACTCTTTGCTAAACAGTGCCAAGATGTTGATATTATCATCACCACAGCACTTATTCCAGGTATGTTTTTTATGTGCAAGATAAAAATTTTCGTTTCTCTTGTGTAAGCTGTCATGTTTTTGGTAGAGTAACCATTCATACCCTTTATTAGATGCTTGGCAGCAAGATGTAGTATCTCTTCTGTCTGCTTGTACCTTTACATTTCATCCTAGGTACCAATTACTTGAAAATTTTGCTTACAAAAGTAAGGCTAGAGAGAGATCTCATCTCCTGATCTCTACTGATAAAAAGCTGTATTTTGTGCTTAACGAACTATGCCTTGTCTTATCAGGCAAAAAAGCTCCTGTCTTGTTTAAGAAAGATATGATAGAATCAATGAAAGAAGGTTCAGTTGTTGTGGATTTAGCTGCAGAAGCAGGGGGAAACATTGAAACTACAAAGCCTGGAGAGCTGTATGTTCATAAGGTAAGCATTTTAATCTGCAGATTTTTTCATTTTACATGAAGTCATGTTATGTTTTGTAAACTGTATGCTGAAAATTAGTAGCTGATTTTGCTGTTTGGGTTTCAACAGTCCTTTAGATTTGCATTAAGGCAGCAAGATTATGGAACAGGTCATCTTGAGTGCAATCACACAGCACCTACAGGATGGCCAGGGGATCAGGCCCAGCCAGCATGGAATTAGGAAGGGCAATCTACAACTACCTGAAGGGAAGTTGTAGCTAGGTGGAGGTTGGTCTGTTCTCCCAGGCAACCAGCACCAGAACAAGAGGACACAGTCTCAAGCTGTGCCAGGGGAGGTTTAGGCTGGATGTTAGGAAGAAATTCTTCACAGACAGAGGGATTGGCCATTGGAATGTGCTGCCCAGGGATGTGGTGGAGTCACCATCACTGGACATGTTTAAGAAGAGACTGGATGAGGCACTTGGTGCCATGGTTTAGTTGATTAGATGGTGTTGGTTGATGGGTTGGACTTGATGATCTCGAAGGTCATTTCCAACCTGGTTAATTCTGTTCTATTCTATTTGGTCAGTAGTCATGTCTATAACAACTTGAAGTTTTTAAAACAAATACCCTTTGTGTGGTGTTAATCTGGTTATTTTGTGTAGAATTCTTACTACTTGGACTTCCAAGGCCAGTGTTTCATATCTGTAGAGCTGAAGTTGTGGTTTGGTGTTGCTTTCTTGGTCTGCCTGAAGAGACAGCAGTAGCAATAGCTTTTCTGACTTGTTTGTCACCTCCCACAATTGGAGGTTAACAGTCTCCGTCAGAGGTAAGCTCAATGGATTCAGGCTGTCCAGTTTTTACTTCAGGGCAAAATCGCTGACTTGAGCTCAATAGAGTTTCAGCTTCAGGAGAGTGCGATCTTTGTATGTCTTTAGGTTCACCAGCTTGTTCTAGAGTATCCAAGCCTCTTGTAACCCAAACTAGGACTTGCAGATATTGGTTCCTTAACATAAACAATTTTGCTCTGAAGTTCTTTGGGTTTATTCCAGTGTTCACTGGCTCAGCTAAGAGCTTGTTTTTCCACTTTTTGGATTTTATTTTTGGTGCTTGAGGGAAATATACTAGCAGTTACAGAAGTCTGGGTGATAAGATTGAAAGTATCATATTTCCAGTGTTGCTATTTTGAAAAATAAAGACATAATGTTGTTGTTAGGGAAGCCAGTAGAACATACTGCTGCTATCATTGTCATAAATGTAAGTGGGGCTGTGTGTCTGTATATGATAATATAAGCATTGTGTTTGGCTTTGAGGTTTTCTAGGATGTCTGATGCTGTTAAAAAACTGAAATTAGAGTATGTACAAGACAAGTAATGAGATACTTTAATGAAGAGTTTATAAAGATCCCTTTTAGTCAGAGGAATGTTATGTCTAACTATAGGGTACTGGCACTGAGTGGTGGAAAAGAGCAGCAGTGCAGAACTATTAGCAGTATGCCAGAGTGTTGCATGAAGAAGGTCAGAATTCCTGGAAGCAGGCATTTATCTTAGCTGTAAGTTGTCAGAGCAGTGATTTAGCATCAGCCTACTTAAACATGAAAAGTGTATGCCAGCCTCAGCTTCTGATACCTTCCAAGAGCTCAAGAGCCTGAAGGCCAAGTATACTTATATTTGTTCTTTAAACAATGTTAACATAATAGAATCATAGAATCAATAAGGTTGGAAAAGACCTCAGAGATCATCAAGTCCAACCTGTCACCCAACACCTCATGACTACTAAACCATGGCTTCAAGTGCCACATCCAATCCCTTTTTGAACACCTCCAGGGACGATGACTCCACAGCCTCCCTGGGCAGCACATTCCAATGGCCAACAACACTTTCTGTGAAGAGCTTTCTCCTTGCCTCAAGCCTAAACTTCCCCTGATGCAGCTTGACTCTGTGTCTCCTTGTTCTGGGGCTGGTTGCCTGGGAGAAGATACCAACCCCCTCCTGGCTATAACCTCTCTTCAGGTAGTTGTAGATGGCAATAAGGTCTCCCCTGAGCTGCCTCTTCTGCAGGCTAAACAATCCCAGCTCCCTCAGCCTCTCCTCATAGGGCTTGTGCTCAAGGCCTCTCCCCAGCCTCGTTGCCCTTCTCTGGCCATGTTCAAGAATCTCGATGTCCTTCTTACATTGAGGGGCCCAGAACTGGACACAGTATTCAAGGTGTGGCCTAACCAGTGCTGAGCACAGGGGCACAATGACTTCCCTGCTCCTGCTGGCCACACTATTTCTCAAGCAGGCCAGGATGCCATTGACCTTCTTGGCCACCTGGGCACACTGCTGGATCATGTTCAGCTGGCTGTCAATCTGTACCCCTAGGTCCCTTTTTGCCTGTCCGCTCTTCAGCCACTCTGACCCCAGCCTGTAGCACTGCATGGGGTTATTGTAGCCAAAGTGCAGCACCTGGCACTTGGACTTGTTGAATGCCATCGTGTTGGTCTCTGCCCATCTGTCCAGCCTGTCAAGGTCCTTCTGGAGAGCCCTTCTACCCTCCATATCCATATATAAGATATGGATATATCTTTTATGTGAATGTGAACCTGGGTATAACACTTGCACAGCTATCTAGGTCTGAGGAAGCTCTCTTCACTCCTCTGTCATATAGAAAGGTGTGTCTAGTGCATGCCCTCCAGAACTGAGGAAATGCCAAGCACTGAGCAGGATAATCTCTTTGTTCTTAGCTGTAAGAATCTAAGTTCTGAGAGAATTGCAGGATTTGGAGAGGACAAGCTCTTGCATCAGTGCTCTTGTATCTTACTGTCTGTGTAGGCTTGTTGCTAATAATATTTAAGATGTTGGGCTTGTTTATGTTGAAATCTCATAAGTGTTGAGAGTAATCCTCCCCTGACTTAATAATATTAGAGCTGCAGGTAACAATTATAGGTGGGCTTAAGAACAGAAGTAAGTGAAAGAGTCTAGGTAGGTGTTTCCCAAAGGATATATTGGAAGAAATGTTATTTCTTTAGAGGTTGCACTAATCCTTAATATTTTACTTTATTTTTTTTTCAGGGTGTTACACACATTGGTTACACAGACTTGCCTAGCAGAATGGCTACTCAGGCCAGTACTCTGTATTCCAATAATATTATCAAACTCCTAAAGGCTATTAGTCCTGACAAAGAGAATTTCTACTTTGATCCAAAAGATGAATTTGATTATGGGACTCTAGATCATGTTATTAGAGGAACTGTAGTAATGAAAGTAAGTTAGTAAATACTTCTTATTTGTGAGTACATACTTACACATCTCTCAATGTTGTCGCTTTACAATGCATTTAAAGATGCTGCATACCAATAGACTTCAAATGTGGCATGATGGACAGGGTGGACAGTCACATTTACATCATTCAGCTGAATATTCTTCTGTGCCTTTTCTGAAGGGAAAACTCCCTGGTTGTTTTTTTTTGTTTGCTTGTTTGTTTTGGTTTGGTATTTTTTGGTCATAGTTAAATCTAATGTCTACTGTTAAAAAATAATCAAAATATTAAATTTGCATATAATATTTATAAAAGCATAGTTATTGGCAGCATATTTGAAATATTACTACAGGACCAGAAAAACATTCTTCTTTCTATCTATCTGTTTATTTTTATTGTTAAATAGACACATTTCTGTTCTTACATGAGTAATTTCAGAAGAAACTGGTAGAACCTGGAATATGCAGGATATTTTAAGCTCTAATAGGAAATAGTAAAATACAAACATAGGAAATAAGACAGTGTGGGCTCTCCTTCGGTAGCTACTAGGAAATAATAACTTGCAGTTTAGATAAGAAGTATTAGTTTCTGTTGAGTTTTCTGCATTATATCATGCTTATGATATTTGCTCTGGGGCTTGCATTGACTTTAACTGTTCCAGGTTCACTGATGTTTTGTTTACAGCTCAGGTCTGACAGCTCTGTCAGTCACTCCTCCAGAGGTTGGGAGAATGGCGAGAAATGTGAGATACCATACTTGATACCTAGCTGAGGTCCAGACAGGCTCTGATTACCCTTCAGATCTGTAGCAGATTTTGCCGTTTCTGAGACCCAGTTTTATTTTGCTGAAACGTTTTCCATTTCTGTTTTCAAGTCATGTGCTGCGTTTCTGCCAGATGGTCTTGGATAGTGATACTAAATGTTGTCTGGAAAATGTGTAAACCAGTGTGGTTAACTTGCTCAGGCTGTACTGACCATCCAGCCTTGCAAAATTCTGGTGATGCAGAAAAGGAAGATGGTCCTGTGGCATGGTTATAGGATGTTAAGACTGATCTGAGCTGCAGGATTAAGAACAATAGGCTCTTCTAACTATAAAGGGATAACTGTCAATATCTCTTGTCAGGATGGCAAGGTGATTTTCCCAGCACCTCCACCAAATAATGTTCCTCAAGGAGCACCTGTGAAGCAGAAGACTGTAGCAGAGCTGGAGGCAGAAAAAGCAGCTACTGTTACACCTTTTGCAAAAACTATGACTACTGCATCCATATACACAGCAGGTAGGCAACTTGCCAAGCTAGAGAATCAGTGCAGAATACTCCTCATACTTTCAAGTGATCACTCATCTTACTCAGGTTAATAATGCTCTGGGAGAGCGGTTTATTGGCTGGTGTATTCTAGTGCAACATAAATGTAGTGTAATAATTGCTTTTGAAAGGGAAAATACAACTTCATAAATTTTACCAGAAATATTAACATTTCAAACAGTGCTGACTCGGGCAGTGTGCATGTCTGTGTGTTTGGCTTTATTTAAATATCATATATGTCCAGGAGCTATGTATACCAACAAAGAGAAAAGCAGGAAAGAATGCTAGGAGGCCTGCCTGGATGAACAAGGAGCTCCTGGACACACTATTACTTAAAAAGAAATTCTACAGGAAGTGGAGGGAAGAACAGCTAGAACAGGGGGGATATAAGGAAGCTGCCTGAGCAGCAAGAGGCCTGGTTAGGAAAGCCAAAGCAGAGTTCAAATTGAATCTAGCCAGGGAGGTTAAAGGGAGCACTAAGAACTTCTACAGGTATATTAATGGCATGAAGAAGAGTAGGGAAGGTGTGGGCCCCCTCAGGAAGGAAAGTGGTGAATTAGTCACAAGTGATGTGGAAAAGGCTGAGGTACTCAATAACTTCTTTACCTCAGTCTTCACTGCAAGGGCCTCCAGCCATATTCCTGCTGTCATGGAAGATGATGCCAGGGATGGGGAGGAAGAACTGCCCATCATAAGTGAAGCTCAGGTTCATGATCACCTGAAGAACCTGAAAGTTCTAGCTTTGAAGGGGGAAGGGGTTAATGACACACCAGGACACCCTGTGGAAACCAAGGGGAACTGGCACAAGACGACAGGGCCAGCCCAGCTGAAGTGCTTCTATGCAAATGCATGCAGCTTGGGCAACAAACAGGATGAATTAAGGGCCACCGTGCTGCTGGGAGGCCATGACATAGTGGGCATTACTGAAACTTGGTGGGATGATTCCCATGACTGGAATGTAGGGATAGACAGGTATAAGCTTTTTAGGAAGGACAGGCAGGGAAGGAGAGGAGGAGGTGTTGCCCTCTATGTCAAGAACCAGCTGGAATCAGCAGAACTCCACCTGGGGAGGGATGATGATCTGGTTGAGAGTGTATGGGTTAGAATTAAAGGCAAAACAGGGGAAGGAGATATTACTGTGGGGGTCTCCTACAGGCCACCTGGCCAGCAGAACCAAGCAGACGAGGCCTTCCACAGGCAAATAGAAGCAGCTTCCAGGTCACAAGCCCTGGTCCTCATGGGTGATTTCAACCACCCTGACATCTGCTGGAGGGAAAACACAGCAAAGCACCAGCAATCCAGGATGTTCCTGGACTGCATAGAAGACAACTTCCTCCTCCAAATGGTAGAGGAACCAACAAGAAAAGGTGCTCTGCTGGACCTTGTTCTCAGCAACAGGGAAGGGCTGGTAACCAATGTGAGGCTCAGAGACTGCCTTGGCTGCAGTGATCATGAAGTAGTTGAATTTAATTTCCTCAGGGCAATCAGGAGGACCTATTCTAAGCTTACTACCCTAGACTTTAGGCGTGCAGACTTCGATCGCTTCAGGGATCTGCTAGCCAGAGTGTCATGGGACGAAGCCCTGGAGGGAAGGGACCCCCAGGACAGCTGGTCAGTATTCAAGGACCACCTCCTCTGTGTCCAGGAGCTATGTACACAACAAAGAGAAAAGCAGGAAAGAACGCTAGGAGGCCTGCCTGGATGAACAAGGAGCTACTGGACACACTATTACTTAAAAAGAAACTCTACAGGAAGTGGAGAGAAGGACAGCTAGAACAGGGGGGATATAAGGAAGCTGCCTGAGCAGCAAGAGGCCTGGTTAGGAAAGCCAAAGCAGAGTTTGAATTGAATCTAGCCAGGGAGGTCAAAGGGAGCACTAAGAATTTCTACAGGTATATTAATGGCAAGAAGAAGAGTAGGGAAGGTGTGGGCCCCCTCAGAAAGGAAAGTGGTGAATTAGTCACAAGTGATGTGGAAAAGGCTGAGGTACTCAATAACTTCTTTACCTCAGTCTTCACTGCAAGGGCCTCTAGCCACACTCCTGGAGTCATGGAAGACAATGCCCTGGACAGGGAAGTAGAACTGCCCATCATAAGTGAAGCTCAGGTTGGTGATCACCTGAAGAACCTGAAAGTGTTCAAGTCCATGGGACCCAATGGGATACGCCCACGGGTGCTGAGAGAACTGGCAGATGAGGTTGCTAAGCCCCTCTCTATTCTATTCCAAAAGTCATGGCAGACTGGGGAAGTCCCCACAGACTGGAAAAGGGCAAACATTGCTCCCATTTTCAAAAAGGGTAAGAAGGAGGAACCAGGGAACTACAGGCCGGTCAGGCTCACCTCTGTGCCCAGAAAGATCATGGAGCAGATCCTCCTGGAGGCACTACTGACTCAGAAGAATAGTGAAGAGGTGATTGGGAGCAGTCAGCATGGCTTTGCCAAGGGCAAATCCTGCCTGACAAACCTGGTGGCCTTCTGTGAACAGGTGACAACATTAATAGATGAGGGGCGAGCAACTGATGTTGTTTACCTGGACCTGAGCAAAGCCTTCGACACTGTCCCACACCACATCCTAGTCTCCAAACTGGTGAAGCCTGGGTTTGATGGGTGGACCACTAGATGGATAAAGAACTGGCTTGATGGCCGCACCCAAAGAGTGGCTGTCAATGGATCCATGTCCCAGTGGAGGCCAGTGACAAGTGGAGTCCCTGAGGGATCAGTCCTGGGACCTGTCTTGTTCAACATCTTTGTGGGTGCCATGGACAGTGGCATTGAGTACACCCTCAGCAAGTTTGCTGATGACACCAAGCTGTGTGGTGCAGCAGACAGGCTGGAGAGGTGGGCACAAGCCAACCTCATGAGCTTCAACAAGACCAAGTGCAGGGTCCTGCATCTGGGTCGAGGCAATCCCAGGCACAAATCCAGGCTGGGCAGTGACTGGCTGGAGAGCAGCCCTGAGGAGAAAGACTTGGGAGTGCTGGTGGCCAAGAAGCTCAACATGAGCTCTCAATGTGCACTTGCAGCCCGGAAAGCCAATCAGATCCTGGGCTGCATTAAGAGAAGTGTGGCCAGCAGGTCAAGGGAGGTGATTCTCCCCCTCTACTCATCTCTGCTGAGACCCCACCTGGAGTACTGCATCCAGTTCTGGATCCCCTATTGCAAGAGGGATCTGGAGGTGCTGGAAGGTGTCCAGAGAAGGGCCACGAGGATGATCAGAGGGCTGGAGCACCTCTCCTATGAGGACAGACTGAAGGAGTTGGGGCTGCTCAGTCTGGAGAAGAGAAGGCTCTGAGGTGATCTCATTGTGGCCTTCCAGAGTCTGAAGGGGGCCTACAAGAAGGCTGGGGAGGGACTTTTCAGGCTATCAGGTAGTGATAGGACTAGGGGGAATGGAACGAAGCTGGAGGTGAGGAGATTCAGGCTAGATGTGAGGAGGAAGTTCTTCACCATGAGAGTGGTGAAGCCCTGGAATGGGTTGTCCAGGGAGGTGGTTGAGGCCCCGTCCCTGGAGGTGTTTAAGACCAGGCTGGATGAGGCTCTGGCCAGCCTGATCTAGTGTGGGGTGTCCCTGCCCATGGCAGTGAGGTTGGAACTAGATGATCCTTGTGGTCCCTTCCAACCCTGACTGATACTATGATACTATGAAATGCTTACAATTGTGGTGAAGGACTTCTGCTAGGACCGTTCCCATACTGTGCAGTAGAATCAGTTCAATGCCATTGATTTCTACGAACTTTAATGTATTGTATGATATTTAAATGCCCAAAATCTATTGAAGTACTAAGAATAGGACATTTGTCTTTTTAAACAAATATTGTCCCTTCTTGTCATTTGGTATTCTTTGTGCATCAGAACCTTTGCATGAGGTAGTAAAGTAATTGAGTATTCCTGATTTTAACCCCCATTCTTCCCATGCAGTCTTTGAGTCTTTCAAGTAGTGTCTCGGTATGACTGTAGCTCTTATACACTTTTGTTATAAATCCAGGAAACCTATCTATGCTGCTTTGCATGCATGCATAATAAGGATGTGTGTATTATTGGTGTTTCTCTATTGTAAAAGAAACAGTAGCACTACAATAATCTTGTGGTTAACAAAGACAATCCAGCAGATCCTGAAACAAGTCCATGCACAAAACTCCTTTGTGTTTTTAGCTTTATACTGGAGTCCTGTTGCACAGAGTTTAGGAAGCCCTTGAAAATTTACAGAAATATTTTACTATTCTTTTCTTCTAGGTTTATCTGGCATGTTAGGACTAGGCATTGTAGCTCCAAATACTGCTTTCACACAAATGGTGACAACGTTTGGCCTAGCTGGAATAGTGGGATACCATACAGTATGGGGCGTGACTCCCGCTCTGCACTCTCCACTCATGTCAGTGACTAATGCTATCTCAGGTAAGTAGCTGTCACACCACTGCTTGTTTCCTATTCCATGTAGACACAGCTCCTTTTACATGAACTTTAGACAAAAGTCTGCTGATAAACCTTTTAAAATGCCAAAGAGCAGTCTGAGTTTACTTCTGTAAACAGCAAGTACTCACGAAACATTCTTTCTGTGGGTGTGTTTTTTCAAAAGAAGGGCAAATTTTTAATGTATATAAGTAATCTTCCACTCTTATCTTGTTTGCTTTGAAATTTCTTGTGCCTGGAGTGCTAGAGCCTCTCCTTTCTTAGAATCCCTCTTTCCTCCCATTTCACAAAAATGTTGTTCTGAAAATAACATGTATTTCATCTTTTCTGCATTATTTTTTCTTCTCTTTGAATTGTTTTGAAGGAGCAGAAGGAAAAAAGATTCATAAGTGACCCCTAGGATTCATAACTGGATAAATATATAAGATTTTACCTATTTGTGATTGTATGTATGTGAGAGGTCATGAGTTTGATCTACCATGATTATTAAAAGCAAAGATTTTTTTTTTTTAATCAGGCTTGTACTTGCAGTCTGTCTCTGTGCTTGAGCCACGGTACTTCAAAACTATATTTCTATATCCCAATTGTTTAAAAAAAAAGTTTGTATTGCTGAGAAAGCTTATGGTAATCTTTGTTTAAGTTATAAGGTTTTGTATGGGTCAAAATGTGAATTTACTGTTATCTGTTTGACAGCTGAAAGGTAACTTAATATGGATATAGAGCTGTTTAAGGCTCAGTAACACTTTTCTCTTTTAAACAGGACTAACGGCAGTTGGTGGGCTGGTACTGATGGGAGGAAACTACTTCCCTGTAAACACTCCTCAAAGCCTAGCAGTGCTTTCCGCCTTTATCTCTTCAGTCAATATTGCAGGTATGAATGCTAGGTTCTCTTCTGAGAGTAACTTTAAAGCACTTGTGTAAATCTTTTGTTTCTTTTAGTTCTTTTATTATACAGATTCCAAAAGTGCTGTTCTGGGAATAGGGTCTGAGAGCCTCTACCAGTAAAGACCCCCCACTCCCTGTTCCCAGTTTTCATAGTGGTTACTATATCTGCATACCCTGTGGTATAACATTTCTTTAGGGAAACATTTAAATGTACATTTTTTCTTTTCTTGTATATCCCCAGATGGTACTGCATTTGCCTTTGTATTCCTTGTTCCTACTTGATAAATGTACTAGTGGCTTAGAAGAATTTATGCTTGCCTGAGCTTCCAAAATCCCAGCTTCATGAATAAAAAAGACATGAAAATGAGCAATGTGACTTACAAATACTGCCTTCTACTAGAATGGGTAGGGAAGAGAGCACAGCCATAAACTTGAGCTGTCTCTTACAGCCAGCATAGAGTATAAAGCCAGAACAAGTCTTCCAGGCTTTCCAATTCCTCCTGTCATGAACTTTCTCCAAAACTTAAAAAAGATGACAGGATGTCACCCTAATTACATCTTTGTTTCCTGATGGTTTTCCAGATTACTTACTTTTGAGAAGATTTATTGGTGTCAATTGCTAATTCTGTGGTAATATGATTGAATCAAATATTTCTCTTACAGCTTAGTTTCAGATTTTATTTTGGTAAAATTGTTCCTTTACTTTGGCCAGGTGGGTTTCTAGTTACACAGAGAATGCTGGATATGTTCAAACGCCCGACAGATCCTCCTGAGTACAATTACTTGTACCTGCTTCCTGGTGGTGTGTTTGTAGGAGGCTATGCAGCTGCTCTCAGTGGTGGCTATAATATTGAACAGGTGAGAAGATAACTTTGTGGCTCTTCACTCACTGTTCACAGCACAGTATGCTTCTTCACTGCTTGCTCTGAGGAGTAAAGAGCAAATTGCTGCTACTGCTAGCATAGTCATATTCAGCTATGTATTTCTGTGTGGCCAAGCTGAAGTTGCTTAAGTTTACAGTCATAATCCAGTTGATGAATCTGCAAATTTTAAACACTTTGCATTGTGTTGTTTGGTGTGTTTAATTTTTTTAATGATAAAGCTATAGATACTTTGTTATTCATTGGACAGGTTTTCTAAATTATAGCTTAAATATTAGAGTAACTACAGAAATCAGTCTTTAGTTTAAATATTTCTGAAAGTTTGACTTGATCTGACAGTTAAACTAGGTATGACATTTGGATGGGGTTAGGTTTCAGCACAGAGGAATGTACAGGGATTACACCTGTATGGTAAACTTTTGTTTGTTTTAACAGTAAGAAAAACTAATGTATATTGCCATTTGTGTTTAGAAAAAAATTAATCCAAACATACCTGGTTGCTAGGCTCTTGTAATATATATATTTATGTTTTTTTAGTGCATAGACAAGTACAGCTCAGTTCATTTAAGCTAGCTTACACTTTTTCAAAAGAGGAGTTCAGATATGCCGTAAACAAATTCTGGGGGTATTCCTATAACAAACAGGATCATTTTGCTTTGTGTTTTTACTAAAGAAAAACTGGCACCTCAACTGATGAGGAAAATCAGCCTGACTCAAGTTTAGTATTCACAGTGCAGATAAACCAAGGTCTTACAGTGGGCAAGGAAGTTTGAATAGATGTTGTGTTTTAATTGGCCAGAATCATATCCTGTGCAGCAGTTTCAAGAGTTTTGACTTTGCTTGAGAAAGATGGCTTACACACATTTGGGAGAAATCAACCGTTTTGTGTAATAATCAGAAAGATTTTTTGGTAATGCATAATGATGTTTTTCTTGTTTTAAAGGTGATGTATCTGGGCTCAGGTTTATGCTGTGTTGGTGCCCTGGCTGGTCTGTCCACCCAAGGAACAGCTCGTCTTGGAAATGCTTTGGGTATGATTGGTGTTGCAGGAGGTTTAGCAGCAACTCTTGGAGGCCTTAAGCCATCACCTGAATTGTTGGCACAGATGTCGGGTGCCATGGCACTTGGTGGTACCATAGGTATGTATATGATGCTGTAAACTAACGATATGTTCTATACACACATTATGCAAAATACTGTATAGCTCACAGGTGAGTTGTCTAACTTACATTTGTGGCTCATGCATGTTATTTTGCAAATATGTCATAAGTCCCAGGGCTTTTATTAAGGCATCAGCATGTGTTAAAGCACAGGGAAAGTGATGGACAACCAGGAGCACATCTCTGTTTGGAAAACTGGGTGTGCAAAGAGGTGAATGAACTTGACTAACTTTGTAACTTCTGTTCAGTTCCCTGACTCAGTTTTGCCATATTCCCTTTTTCACACGGTGCTTTCATCACAGAAAATATTGAATTTCTCAATATTTAGTGAGGCTTTTAAGAACGTGATACGCTTTAGTCTTCTCTAATCCTCATGATACCCTCACTGCACAAAATACACATATGCGGCTTCCAATCAACTACCATAGCAATTTACAGTGTGGAACAATTTTTTCCATTGAAACAGGCACATGTATTCATATATCTATTGCACACTGAACCATGATACAGTAATTTCGAGCTGCACAAATTGGTTGTGTTTTGTAAGACTTCTTTTCTGTCTTTGTCTGTCAATAGGTTTGACAATTGCTAAACGCATCCAGATTACAGATCTGCCTCAGCTAGTGGCTGCTTTCCATAGTTTGGTTGGTTTGGCTGCTGTTCTCACCTGTGTAGCGGAATACATGATAGAATATCCTCACTTTGCTACTGATCCAGCTGCAAACCTCACCAAGATTGTGGCCTACCTTGGCACGTACATTGGTGGAGTGACTTTCAGCGGCTCTCTTGTTGCTTATGGAAAACTGCAAGGTGAGACTGTCCATTCGGAGCTAAATAACTGTTCAAATTTTTTCGTCCTCCAGCATGTAGCTCTGCCTTTAGACTTCTGTGTGCTTGGAAAGAAACCTTGTATTTTGTATCAGGTAAAAGTTACGTGTTTAATCCTTACGTATGTAGTTTTCTCTTTTTAATTCTATTTAATTTGTGTACAGCTTTAATTTTGAATGGTTTGCCTTCAGTGCTTGGACATACTACCGCTATTAATTAGCAAGTCATGTAAGCTTCCCTCACTTGTCGAGAAATAAGTGTTGCTTTAGTGTTGCTAAGACACTACCTGATACTGTTTCTCCAATTGATTTTATCGAATTTTTGACGTCACAACTTTGTGTTTGTAGGCAGACATTTTATCTGGAACCCTGCTGTTGCTAGACTCAGTAAGCACTGCTAATACTCATGAGATTTTGTTCTTGGGACGGTAGGCTTCATTTCAGTGGGTAGTTGTACAGTATTCAGTTGAGACTGTCTCACTTGAAACCATTCAGTTTACTGTCTATTTACCTATGTGCAAATTCCATGCTCCATATCTCTTACTTGTTTATTAAATACGCCTTCTTAATAAAATACTCATTCCTGATTGTTAGGCACTTAAGGGTTTCTTGCATTTATTTTTGGTTTTGTAAGCACACAGCTTTTGAGAGCCCGAGATAATACCTCTACTAAGAAGTTCCGGCTAAGAGCTTTGTATTACCAATCCTGTTATTAGCTTTGCAGTAGTTCCTCTGGGAAACATCTGTTTGCTTTCTTCAGTGTTTGAGACCAGCCTTTGAAGGAGGAGACGTGACATGGATGGAAAGCTGTCTTCTCTAATAATCTTTTGAAGGATTTGTCAGTAGTATGTATTTCTGATATATTTCTGCTAAGTAGTTATTTATTTCTCCTCAGTTATTTTTTTCTTCTTCTCCATCGTACTCCTGCCACTTGCTCAGTGATTTGTGCACGTGTCTCTGGTGAACTTCACTGCCTGTTTACACCAACTCTTCCTGTTTTGATGTTGCTTTTATTTTTGGTTGTTTTTTTTTTCCACTTGCAATTTCATATCAGCATGATATGAAATAATGAGATTATATACACACTATTGAATTAGAGGTAGTAGGTCTCACACTTTGACCCTTGGTCATGAGACCATCAGTTCATTCTTTCCTTGAGTTCAGCTAAATTTAAATGAGATACTCATTATGTAATTGCTTACAGCAAAAGTAACAGATAAAGTTGCGTTATTTTTGCTCTCTACTGTTTTGTTTGCACAATAAGAAAAGAGCCTAGGGTGAAAATAAATATGTAACTGTCTTTTTAAGTCACACAAACACTGAACCCTCTTTTCTCCCCAAGTCTCTTCCACTGTGGGAAACTACGGTAAGTATTTGTGACTGGAGAGCACTGGTTAAATTAAAGCATTTGAAAGCAGGAATGCTTTGTATTTCAGATTATCTCTCTGGTCATGTATTTCTGAACTCATGGTTTTTGAGAGATTGTGACATACCTGTACTAAGAAGCTTCAGCTAAAATGTTTCTGTTACTGAACATCATACTCAACACGTGAAAGTTTGGGCCCAGAATGAAAGTATTTAAAAAAAAAACCTTTTTTAAAAAGGTTTTTCCGGAGGATAAGTGTTTTGTGTGATCGTTCTGAGGCATTTCAGCAAGAGTAGGACATAAAACAAAAGCTTAGATAGGACTGTTTGAGAACTTAGAATAAGGTTGAAAATGTTGCAATATTGAGTCAGTACAAGGTCACAATTTCAACTGACTTGTTTTATCTTATCCTTTTTTCTTTAGTTTTTCTTTTGTGGAGGTATTCAGTCTCCTCTGAAGGCAAGAGACAAACCCTCCCTCATGTATGTGTTAGTTTCTGAATATGTGTTTGATTGCAGGGATCCTGAATTCTGCACCACTGCTCTTGCCTGGTCGACATGCATTGAATGCAGGATTGCTGGCAGCCAGTGTTGGTGGAATGATTCCATACATGATTGATCCTAGTTACACAACAGGAATTACTTGCTTAGGTTCTGTGTCTGCTCTCTCAGCCATAATGGTAAGTTGGGGAATTGTAGGAGGTGAAACAAATTTGAAGCAGTTTGTTCTTTAATTTGCAAGTTTCTTCTTAATGATTGTGTTTCACAATCCTGAGTCCAATTGTCACAGGATCTGTGTGTTAACTTGGTGTAGCAAGTGGGACTTCCTTAAATCTAGCTGTAAACCAGAGCTGTTTCAGAGAACAGGTTTATATGTGTATAATTACTTTTTGCAGCTATGACTTGATGGAGCCTTGTATATGACAGACTGATACTCTAAAAGACTTTTTGGAATATTTGTCCTTAAAAATACTTAAAGGAGCACTGCATCTGCAGGTTGTCACGATAACTTAGTAAGAATATTCTCTTGTGCAACTTCCCCCATTCACTTATACCAGCTGTTGCAAAATTTACCCTTTAGGCTGCTTGATATGAATCCTTTTGTGGTAGGAATAGTTCCATGGACCTGGTAAAATATTTTTGCGAATAAAAATGTGTGATTCAGCACAGGATGGGTCAGTGAGAGTGCTTTCCTGTCCCTCTCAAAAGGCAGAATCCTAAGTTCAATCCTAGCTGCAGTAACTTGGTATTTATTTTTCATTGCTGCAGGCAGATTGTGTTCTCTGCCTGTTCTCGTTAGTCATGTGTCATACTGAAGTATTTTACTTCTTTTTCCAGGGTGTCACTTTAACAGCAGCTATTGGAGGTGCTGACATGCCTGTAGTTATTACTGTCCTGAACAGTTATTCTGGATGGGCTTTGTGTGCCGAGGGCTTCCTACTGAACAACAACTTGCTGACCATTGTTGGTGCACTCATTGGCTCCTCTGGAGCCATCCTGTCTTACATCATGTGTGTGGTAAGAAGTCAGCCAAAGTTTTGTGCTTGCTTTCCAACTAATGGATACCCTCATTCAGTATGTTTGCTAGGAAGATGAGCAATCTTAAGACCAAACTGCTAGGTGTTTACAGACTGAAAAATTTCTGATGGAAACTGTTGGACTAGATTGCAGTAATCTCAGGTTTTGAGAGATGCTTTCCTTTAAAGTTGAGGAAAGCCTTTGGATTGACTTAGACATTGAAAGTTGGGGTCTGGTCTCAAATGGTTTTGATTACTTGTGCTCAGCAGTTTTTAGTTGTATCATTCTCCAGTGTTTTAAATTTAACCTTAATATAACATTTATGAAAAGCACATATTTCAAGCGGGGAGTTTCTTTAAGCAAAATGTTTAGTTCGATTAGAGAGTATATTAAAGTTCACGGGGTCTTGGAGAGTGCAATTTCTTCAGAGCTGCTACTTCGAGGCTACCACCGGGTGGCAGCAGACTTGCATTAATTGCTGACACTAATGTCTGTGTCAGTGCAAGCTTGAGCTTCAGCTCTATGTGAATCATACTGTTCCGTTAGCAATGGTCTCCTTTTCTCTAGAACGTGTATGGACGTCTCTTGTTTTCCTCTATCACTCGCCTTTTTGTTTTCAAAGATGGAGAGATAGTGACTTAAAATTGTTCCCAGTGCAGTATCTACCAACCTTCTAGTTCTTTGAAATTGTCTCACTTCTGCTTTTGTGTTCTTATATGATCAGTATTGTTGTTCTCCTGTCCTGATGTTTCTTATGGTGAGCCCTGGCTGTCTTGTTTTACTTCAAGTCGCTTGATAAATAGTGTTGTTACTGTGTTAGGAATATTCAGTATCATACATTTCT
Source organism: Colaptes auratus (assembly GCA_015227895.2). NCBI lineage: Eukaryota > Metazoa > Chordata > Aves > Piciformes > Picidae > Colaptes > Colaptes auratus. The sequence continues at coordinate 25,229,249 of CM026897.1, forward strand.
ATCGCTTTTGAAGAAGAATTTCAGAAAAGCTCATAAAGTATTTTTTTTACTTCAAATGAACAATCCCAGGTATGAATTTTAAAGAGTCTTGTTCTTTCTTGAAGATTTTTTGTCTCCTTATGAAAAGGAAATCATACTGTGTGGCTCGTGGGACATTATTTTAGGTAAATACAATTACATATATACACACACACGCATATATATATGTGTGTGTATATAAATATATATATATATATACATACATATACTTTTTTGTAGTCAGCAGATTAGTCCATGCAGTGGGAACATGATGCTTATGGGTAGCAGAGATATGAAAAGTGTGTCCTTTAAAGATCACGTTATTGTAAGTCTTGGTGAAAATATGATCTATTTGGAGCATAGTTACCGGTAGGCATAGTCACTCTATACCTTAACTTTTCATTTACTGCCCCTTCCTTTTTGATTTCTTGTTAGCTAGCTGGCTCTCAAGACTCACAAGAGAGTTTTGAGATATTTGTGGCTACCCACTTAGGACTGCAAAAACGATTGCTTGAGTTTCCACCCATCCCTCTGTAGTGCTTATTAGTAGGATGAATTAAGGACAAAACAAAAAAGCAGAGGTCTTAGCTGTTTGCTCCTGTGAACTGTGACTGCTTTTAAAATACACGTCATATGCACAATGCTTGATTTTATTAGCATCATTGTGCTATCATGTTTTGCTCTCTTTTCTAGAATCAGTGTGCTTAGGAATGGGGGATATGTATCAGGTCAAAGAGGAGCCACTGATTGAGGAGATGAAACAGAGCAAGAGAAAGGACTTGTGGTGTTAGTCTTACAAATTGTATGGTGGCCCACCACCTGAACTAGCTGTGCAGTTTCCATGGGCACAGTGGAAGGATTTGGAGTTCTAAAGGACTAAAGGTCTGATTTTCACTGGCCTGTAAACTCCTGGCCAGTATCACCTGTGTGCACTGCATAGAGAGCTTTTTGCAGGTGGTTGGATTATCTGTGAATGGTGAAGCCTTATACTTTTTGCATGTATGTTTATGGTCTGTGGTAGTAAAGAATGTGAATGAGTTGCCACACTGTCTCTGTGCTGAGTAGTTGTTAGCTGCATTGGTTACTTTTTAATTTTTTTTTTTTTTTTGGCCAGACTTTCCTCCTCTTTCTTTGGTTCTTTGGTGCAGAGCCAGGCAAAGTTGCTTCAATCTCATGCTTGCTTTGTTGTGGATTCTCAAATTTCTTTGTTGACCTGGTCTTACTGGTGCCTTTTGGTTTAGGTGTGTGTAAAAAGTGTTGCTTCTTGTAAACTCAGCATGCATAACATCTGAAGAGGACATTCTTCTGTCTGAACTCTCTTACCTGACATTTCACTGCTGTAGTATGCTAAGTAGTTTGTTCTTCTGTTTGGTGGATTAATATTATGATGCATGGAAAGGCAGATAGTAAGATACTGATTTCACTGCAGTTGTGCGCCTTTCTTACAGTTATCTCAAACAGTGATAATTTATCAGGATAAACAAAAGTTCTTTTAACATCTTTGTTCTCCTTATTTGCTAGATGATGAATTTCACAGAATGGCATATCTTCTCAGGCTATAATAAAAAACCCCACAAACCCAAACCAAACCAAACAAACAAAACCAACAAAAAAGTGGAGTTTCATGATTTGAAATATGAGTGGAAAATGGACACTTGGAAGCATACTTCTTTGTAGGTGTTTCCTCTCCTGTGTGCATCTCTCCAGATCCATTCCTAAATTTTGAAGTGGTTTCTGTGCTAGCATAGCCAGGTGTAGGACACACATGTTCAATTAAAGAACCAATGTATCCTGTTCCTTTTCTTGTTTTCTGGTTTTGTTTACTGAAGTTACAAGTTTTGCCTGTTTCCAGATATTGCCAGATACTACATCAGGACCACACTTGAAAGGAAACATGCCAGTGAAAGCATTTAGCCAGTGGCTTTTCCTGGCTACATATCTAATAGTATAAATTTTTCAGGATGTGTTCCTCTCTTAAAAGTTTCTAGTTTTAGGTTTAAGGTTCTCATTTGGTGCTCAGCCAGCAAGTTAATGGACCTCCTTCAGTTCATTAGCATTTGGTCTGAGTTAGTGTTTTGTTAGTTTTGTGTGGATGCTTAGTTTCATTCTGTTCTTTCCTGTCTTGATACAGTAGGAGTTTTGCTTCTGTCCGTAAAAGCTACATGGTTTCCATGCTGTCAGTACAGCAGTTCTGTGCTGTACCATAAAATTATGTGTGTGTATATATGTACATGTAAATAAATAAATCACTGAATATGTGTTCTTTTGTATCCCTCCTTTTTAAGCACAAAGACCAGTATTTGCTATTTGTGTTATTTTGTACTTTGTCTTGGGAAAATGCTGGTACTCCCATTAAATATGTAAATCAAATGAGTTGGAAACTGATGCTTGGCTATTGTTGTGTTAATCTGGGTCTCCGTTTTAAGGAGCCTATTTCAAGGAGTTTTGAATTGTAAGCAGGCAAAAACAGCAGATAAAGACTATTGCCAGAAAGGTTTTAATATTTTCAGAAATTTTATTTGTGGACATCTCTCCTACTTTATCTTTGGATTTCATCTTTAGCTGTTGTCTTTCAGGCTATGAACCGTTCCCTTGCCAATGTGATACTAGGGGGCTATGGCACCACGTCTACAGCTGGTGGAAAGCCCATGGAAATCACTGGAACCCACACAGAAATCAACGTGGACAATGCAGTTGAAATGATAAAGGAAGCCAGTAATATTATTATTACTCCAGGTAAGATAGTCTTGACTCACACAGCAAGATGTTCAGAGGATATATTTTTAAAAAACAAGACAACAAACATGACACCAAAACCCACACAAACAAACCCAAAACAAAATAAGAACTTGTAGCCTTTCAGTTGCAACATAGTGACAACAACACTTGAGTGGTTCTGTGGGATCTGATTTTATTCCCAGATCACTCACTGTTCCTCCCCATGGACATGGGTATGCCACTTTATTTTTCCTTGTGTATACCTCTTCAAACTTTGTCCTATTCATTTAGATTTTTCAGGACAAAGACTGTCTTTTGTAAATTAGGTTGACAGTAAATTTTGTGTACAGCTGTTGGGGTGTTAATTTTGAAGCACTGCCACAGTACTAGTGTTACAAGTAGCAAAGTATCTGTCTCTTAAGTTACTGAAAGCAAAGATTTTGTTTATGCTTTGCATCTATTTGTTCAATTCTGCCTTTTTTATTAAAAAATGGCAGAAAATAATCTAGAATTTAATGTACAATAACTACTGCAATTATCTGACACTATTATGGCTTCAGTGGCACATTCCCTGTTAGGAAGGGACAGGAAGGGAATATCTCAAAACTTGTTTTCTTTCAACTGAATGGCTCAACTATTATTAAATTTATTTTAGCATTGGAATGAGAAGAATGTTTAAAAAAAAAAGTCATCCTTCATTTTGCTTCAACTAAATGAAAATATCAGTGAGGCTAGGTTCTAATATGGGAAGTTACCTTAGTTTCCAGCAAAGCTTGCAAACACCTTCAAGGAGTTTGCCTTGTGCTAGTGTGGTCAAGCCTTGAGAACACCATTAATAATTTATGCTCACCATTTTCTTACTGGGCACTGTCGCTCTGATCTAGCTCAGCCAGAAAGATTAGATTATTTGAAAAGATTATTTGCTGCTAAAAGCTATATTTAGCTGTTAGGTTTGCATTGTGTTAATCTAAATTTTTCAAGATAATAGAGGTGAAGTAACCTGAAAGTATCCTCTTTATCAGCTTTTGAGTGTACCTGTCTGAAACATCCTTTTGTGATACAGGAACATGAGTTTTTGTGAAGCTGAAGTGAGTTACACGTGTAGTTTTACAGGTAAAACTACTACCCAGTTAGTGGCCAGGAGACCAACAAGAAATAAATTATACAGTGGCCAGGCTAAGAATGTGTGGCTATCTGATCTATGTATGTATGCATATGTATATTTATATAATTTTTATGTTTTTAATTATTGTAGCTTCTATTTGTGCGTGGGGTACACACATTGTCTGTAACTAGTCTGCATTGAAACAGAAAAACAGCTTAAGATTTGGAAATTCTTTCAGGTTATGGTTTGTGTGCAGCAAAAGCTCAGTATCCCATAGCTGATCTGGTGAAGATACTGAGAGATCAAGGGAAGAATGTCAGGTAAGTACTTTCATTGATTAAAGGTATTACATTTTTTTTTCTTTATTATTTTGTTTTGCTTTCATTTCATTATAATCCTCCACAAGTCTTTGGTTTTGTTTAATTTTTTTGTTTCAGCAGTCATTATTATGGTGATTGACCTCTCAGAAATGTGAGCTGGAGGAGTGCTCTAGTCTTATTAACCTGTAGCTGAGTATCTAAAAATTGCCTACTTCGGTGTAAAAAATCCCTTACTCACTTGCAGTCTTCTTCAATTTGGGCTTTGGAAGTAGCTGCAGCAGTTGAAGAACAATATTTTTTTTTTTTCCCTTTTAATGTCATGCTGAATTTTGATTTAAAAAAATGGCTTCAACATTTAATACTTCTTTCTTGTAGCCCCAAAATCTTACTTTTGTTGAAAGGTGAACTAACTCTATTAGATATGCTCTGCCTTCATGTATAGTAGTATCTTTGTACAAAATAAGCAGTGAAGTTTTTTGTAAGATAAAACTTTAATGCAGCATTTTTGAGTTGTGTTCAAGAGAACAGTTAGCAGCCTTTTCTAAAGGTGGGGAGATTGGAGAGCCCCGTGAAAGCAACTGCTTTGTGGAAATATGATACTGTAAGGAGTAATCTCAGCATCTGAGTTCAGTGCATGGAGAATGGTTTTACTTTGTGCTGGTAGCCAATAGGAAGAAAACACAGGCATAACTTAAGTGCTTTGAATTGTCTCCTGGAGAAACCTTTGTTGAAGGAGATTTTCTTATTAGACTAAAATACCTTTAGTATTTTTGTTTTTTAATTTCTACTTTCCCTGTACTTTGGGGAGAGTTAAAGGGATACCATGGGAATAGTTGAGGATCCCAGACAGGAAATGAGTGCCTTTTGCAGTGTGGAGAAGTGTTCAGTGGTGTCAGTCTGGTATGAAGTCAGAGTAGATCAAGTAAGTAGCCTCTGCAGCAATAACTTACTCTTCCCTGGGGTAACTGACTTGCATGAGTGGAAGTAATGCCTACTACTACACAGCAATGTTTGTTTATTTGAAAAATAATATGGACAGTAAGATCCAATTCTTCTTTGCACATTTGAAACAGTGCTATAAAGAATTAACTACATTATAATGTTAGATGCTCTTCATACGTTAAAAATCCACAGTCTGCCATACCTTTTTACTTTTCTACTAACCAATTCTGCACTATGAAATAGCTAAAAACATTTAATCATTTAATGTGTTTTGATCAGAGGTGTCTTGCAGATGCTCTGTGGCTCCTGGTTTTAGACTAAAGTGCTGCATGCAGTTTCTTGGTTATATTCCTTAGAGCCCTCATAGGCCAGTCCATGTGATAGTAGCATGGACTTTAGCTTCCACAGGATATACAGCATGATTCCCTCTTGCTTCTTCAAAGCTGTAGGGCTGTGATATTGTTGTCCAAAAAAGATGGGATTTGTTGCCTGGTAAGCCAAAAATCACACATATGGGAGAGACTTTGTTTAATTCAGATTAATGTAAGCCTGGGTGCTAGGGGCCATTCCCACACAGCTTGCACAGCAGCTGAAATTCACAGCTGATACTTGTACACTGAAATGTGTTAGCTATGCCTCATGTCAACACCTATTATCCATTGGTTATTGACTTGCTTACTTCTCTTTGAAAGACCAACTTCTCTTAAATTCACTACATGTGCTCATATGGTTGAGGTTTTATTTCAGGCAGGGGTTTTCTAGCTAGGAGGTGTGTTTTTTTAACATTATATTGAGGAGAGTTTAGTTCAGGATGCTATTTTTGAGCCAAAGCTGATGACATTATTTACTAACACTCTTTGCGTATTTGTCCAGGATGTTTCAATTATCAAGGACATCCCAATTAGAAGCTCCTTTTTAAATCATACAAATATGTCTTTGAACAGTGTAACCTTGAACATGCATACTTCTTTTGTACCAATGTCTTCTCTTGCACCGTGCTTTGAAGGATTTTACAGTCTGAATTGTTCAGAAGGTAGCTAGTCAACATAGCAAGGAGGTCTGAGGATGTGAACTTCTGTTGCTATTTTAATGTGACATGAATCTTCACAGGGTTGCACAATAATTGAAGTTCAAGAGGTATCTGAAGATTGTACAGTTCATTTGGCACACTTGCACAAAACAGAGTCAACTGGGGTGGGTTGCTTAAGATGTTTGCCAGTTGCATTTTGAATATGTGGTCTCCAAAGCTCTGTATATGTCCAAATTCCATTTAAAAAAGATGTGAAGATCTGCTAGCTGTGCAGCAAAAGAACTTTACTTGGCTAATGTGATGACAGCATCATGCGCTTTTGGCTTTTTCTTCAGCAATTATGTGGCAGCAAGCTTTATTTTTTTTATCAACCTTGGTGTAATAAAAATTTGCTAGTACTGCCTTCTATAATGGCTCTGCAGAGGAGAAATGTGAGTGAATCCTTGAAATAACTGGGTTAGAAGTCAGTTTCAGGAAGGGATTACTGCAGTGGTTACCTAGAATTTTAATGAAATAAATCTGTATTTACAGTTTGTTATAATTTAGGCCTTTCATCAACTTGTGGTGCTCCTATGGTGTTCACTGAATGCAGCTGCAAGCCCTCTGATTTCACTAGGCCTGGAATGCCTTGGGACCATAGCACACTCACCAGCCAGAGGTAGTGACACTCTTAGCCATATGTTGTGGAGGAGTGCTGGCTTGGATGTACGATTACCATAAATTTGTAATGTCCATACCATGCCAAGAGAAAGTGTGTCTGTCACGTGGTCCTTTTTATGGTTCATGTCTCACAACTGATCCAGAAGAGCTGTTGTTTTCATTTACTTTACCTGTAACCATAACATTTTCAGTGAAACAGGAAAGCAGGTGTAATTAACAAGTGGCTCAGAGGCTGGTGCCACCAACAGAATTTTTATTTTTTTGATCTTGGAGAACTTTCTATGGCACCAGGTCAGCTAACAACAGATGGAGTACACCTGTCCCAGAGGGGGAGAAAGATCCTAGCACGTGAGAACAGCCTATCCCACAGAGGGAAAAGGGTTTTAGGAAGGGAGTTGGCAGGACTGATTGACAGGGATTTAAAGTAGATTTGAAGGGGGAAGGGGCTGAAACCAGTCCCCTCAGACAGGAGTCGGAGGGTGGTAAGATGGAGTCATGGGTGAAACCAGCAGCCCAGCTGAGGTGCATGTACACTAACGAAGTATGTGTAACAAACAAGAGGAGCTGGAAGCCTTGTAACAGCAGGAAAGTTATGATGTAGTTGCCATCACAGAAATGTGGTGGGATGACTCACAGGACTGGAGCACTGTAATTGATGGCTACAGGCTCTTCAGGAGAGACAGGCAAGGGAGAATGGGTGGAGGGGTGGCCCTGTGCATCAGGGAGGCTCTAGATGCCATGGAACTAGAGATTAAGGATGATCGAGTTGAGTGCCTGTGGGTGAGAATTAGAGGGAAGGCCAAGAAGGCTGACATCCTGGTTGGAGTCTGTTACAGACCACCCAACCAGGATGAAGAGGTTGATGAATTATTTTATAAGGCAGCTAGAGGCTGTCTAGAGATCACCAGACCTTGTTCTTATGGGTGACTTTAACCTGCCTGATATCTGCTGGGAAACTCAACACAGCAGAGAGCAGGCAGTCTAGAAGCTTCTTAGAGTGTATGGAGAATAGCTTCTTATCACAGCTGCAGTGTGAGCCTACCATGGGTAAGGCTTTGCTTGACTTTCTTTTTACCAGTAGAGAAGGGCTGTTGGGAGATGTGTTGGTTGGAGGCTGTCTGGGGTCCAGTGACCATGAGATAATTGAGTTTTCAATATGCAGTCAAGCTAAGAGGGGCAGCAAGAACACCTCCACTCTGGACTTCTGGAGGGCAGATGTCAGATTACTCAAGGAACTAACTCAGAAGGTACCTTGGGAAACAGCCTTCAAAAACAAAGGGGTCCAGGAGAGCTGGACCTACTTCAAGAAAGAATTCTTGAAGGCGCAGGAACAGGCTGTGCCAGTGTGCCGGAAGATGAGCCGCTGGGGCAGACGGCCAGCCTGGATGGGCAATGAACTTCATAGTTTCATAGTTTCAGTTAGGGTTGGAAGGGACCACAAGGATCATCTAGTTCCAACCCCCCTGCCATGGGCAGGGACACTCTACCCTAGATCAGGCTGGACAGAACCTCATCCAGCCTGGTCTTAAACACCTCAAGGGACGGGGCCTCAACCACCTCCCTCGACAACCCATTCCAGGCCTTCACCACCCTCACGGTGAAAAACTTCCTCCTCATGTCCAGCCTGAATCTCCCCCCCTCCAGCTTCATCCCATTCCCCCTAGTCCTATCACTCCCTGATAGCCTGAAAAGTCCCTCCCCAGCCTTCTTGTAAGCCCCCTTCAGATACTGGAAGGCCACAATCAGGTCACCTGGGAGCCTTCTCTTCTCCAGACTGAACTTCTGAACGAATTAAGGGAAAAAAAGAGGGTGTATCATCTTTGGAAGAAAGGAGAGGTAACCCATGAGATGTTTAAGGATGTTGCTAGGAAAAAAATTAAGAGAGGCGAAAGCCCATTTAGAGCTTGGACTGGCCTCTGCTGTGAAGGACGATAAAAAATGTATTTATAAATATATTAATGGCAAAAGGAAGAGCAAGGACAAGCTCCAGTCCTTAGTGGACATGGAGGGGAATATTGTAACAAAAGATGAGGAAAAGGCAGAGGTACTTAACACCTTCTTTACCTCAATTTTTAATAGCAAGATAGGTTGTCTTCCAGACAACTGGCCTCCTGAGCTGGAAGATGGGGTCAGGGGGCCGTATAGTTCTACACATTGGCCACAACAACCCCGAGCACTGCTACGGGCTGGGGTCAGAGTGGCTGGAGAGTGGCTAGGCAGAAAGTGACCTCGGGTACTGGTTGATAGTAGGCTGAATATGAGCTAGCAGTGTGCCCAGATGGCCAAGGAGGCCAATGGCATGCTGTATCAGGAATACTGTGGCCAGCAGGAGCAGGGAACTCATTCTGCCCCTGTGCTCAGCACTGGTCAGGCCACACCTTGAGTCCTCTGTCCAGTTCTGGGCCCCTCAGTTTAGGAAAGATGTTGAGTTGCTAGAATGTGTCCAGAGAAGGGCAACCAAGCTGGTGAGGGGTTTGGAGCACAAGCCCTATGAGGAGAGGCTGAGGGAGCTGGGGTTGCTTAGCCTGGAGAAGAGGAGGCTCAGAGGAGACCTTCTTGCTGTCTACAACTCCCTGAAGGGAGGTTGTAGCCAGGTGGGGGTCGGTCTCTTCTCCCAGACGACCAGTACCAGAACAAGAGGACACAGTCTCAGGCTGTGCCAGGGGAGGTTTAGGCTGGATGTTAGGAAAAGGTTCTTCACAGACAGAGTGATTGGCCATTGGAACGGGCTGCCCGGGGAAGTGATGGAGTCATCATCACTGAATTTACGAAGAGACTGGATGAGGCACTTGGTGCCATGGTTTATTTGATTAGATGATGTTGATAGGTTGGAGTTGATCTCGAAGGTCTTTTCCAACCTGGTCTATTCTATTCTATTCTATTCTATTCTATTCTATTCTATTCTATTCTATTTGTGCAGATTATGTAACATGATGCATAATCTGTGACTAGAGTTTAAATTTAGAAATATGGAAGAGTTTGGAAACTTTGAACTGTTTTAGTTGTTAAATTGCATAGCTAGCATGATCACTTATGTGAGATGCTCTTGCAGCGGATGACGTCTTTAATGCATTAGTAGTAAAACATAAAAGCTGTTTGTTGCTGAGTCTTCATTTCAGCTTTCCCTTGCTGTGGATGGGCAAAATAACCAAAACTTTTCATAGACTATATATTGTAGGCTCCAGAATCTGTTGTCCTTGGAGGGGAAATGCCTGTTACGCAATTGTTGTTGCATTTCTGAAGTTACAAGTGAGTCATAGAACCATGGAGTGGTCTGGGTTGGAAGAGACTTCCAAAGGTCACCTTGCCAACCTTTGTCAACCATATACTCTATTGTTTGTAGGCCCCTACTTGTGAAATTCTGATTTCTTCTACAGTTAAACAGTAATTATATATATATATATACACACACACATATAATCATTCTGTAGTATTATAGTACAGTGTAAAACTGTATTCTCATATGTGCATGGGTAAGTGATGCTGTTCCTGTCCACATCAAGTTAACTATCTTAGCTTTTGCCACAGTAAGACTTTCCTAAGACTTTTTCTATCACTATGTTTTATTTTCTTGGAGAGCAAGAAATTCTTGATGAGGAAAACATACTGCAGGATGAAAACTCTCTAAATTGTGCTTTGTACAGACTTTGTCTAAATCATAATGAAATGTGGTGGTTTTGCGGTAACTCTCATAGTTGGGAGAAATGCAGGTTACCTCTTTAACAGCCTTTCAAATTAGTTGCTAATATATTAATGCTTTGATTTTTTTAAATTAAATTTTGTATAAGTGGGTGTCTTGAGGGGCTTGGATTTCTGTCTTCCTGATGCTGGAGAATCTAATTACTCCTTAGTACATGGTAAACCAGGCCTCTTACAAGTTTGGAAGTATGATAACATGCATTTAGCTTTGGGTCTGCATTTGTGGATTTTTATTCTTGCTCTGTGGCTGACCTCCAACCAAATCTGTTCAGGGTTTGGGGATTTTCCCCATTGTTTTAATTGCTTGTGAATAATGAAACATGTGGGTGGGAACATTTATCTACAAAGTAATTAGTAAAACTGATTAACATGAATTGTTTGATTATATCAATTTACAGTCATCCTGTGTTGCTCTACAAGAAAATCTAGAACAGGTTTAAAGCATGAGCTGTTAAGGTACTGTCCCAATCAGTTGAAATCAGTGGAAATTTACCATCTTTGCTGGATGGCAGCATAAGAACAGTGTGCATTGGTGCACATTTGTAGGAAGCTGGAGTGTGCTTACTGGGAAGACTCTTTATGTGTGCACACATGTCAGTTTTCAGGTTGTTTCTTATAGTCAGATTAATTTGGTAGATTCTGAATCATTAATGCTGCAGATGAAGAAACTAATGGAGTCCTACAGATTGGTTAGCTTGAGTGCCGTATAAATACAGCTAGAGAGAAACTAGCAAACCTAGCTGTACCTGATCTGCTTCTGCAAGAATGCAGCTGTAACTGTATGCTTTTGTGGATGTATTCTAGGTTCCATAGAGGTCAGCTCAGTTCTAGGTGAGCTTACAAGTAAGGTCTAGGTAACCTTATGTGTGATGTTTTGTGGAGGTAAGCTTTTCTTTCTTCCCTGCAGTTATGTTCTTGTGAGGGTTATTGCACTGAGCTGAGGTCCATGCCATGTATTTAGATCTTGCCTCTACTGTGGTAAACCATAGTGGTTTGTAATAGGGAGCCAGTATCAACCATGACTTAAGTATCCTTAATATAGCTAATTTAATTCAGTTTAAATTTAATGGACCTCATGCCAGCAGAGCCACTGAGCTTAGTCTGTGCTGAAGTACTGGTTTTGGGGACATGCTGCCTCAGGCATGAAACCAGGCCTGAGCTTGCTACGCTAGCTATGTGCTTTGATGTTGGTAATCTGCTTAGTCACCTATAATGTGAGATGAGAGCATTAGACTGTGATACTTACAGGTCATTCTAAACAGCAACTATTGTCATATAGCAGGATTCAAGCTGTGGAATATCTGAATGATATCCATCTCAGCTGACCTAGTTTGGGGATTTTTTTCATTCCTATTGTCTTGATTAAACAATTACTGCTTACACTGAAAACAGAGGTGGGGAGGTGTCAAAACACAAAGTGAGTGGATCGGAGGAAGAGGAGGTGAGGCAAAACATTAGGCAGATTATTCCCTATATATACGGTGTCTAAAATGTTGAGTAAGCTAAATTAGGCACTAGCCAGATGTTACTTGCCTGCATCACTCTGTCCAATTTTGGCATAATGACAGGAATCCTATCTTTACATGGATTAAGTGATCTTGAAACAGTTCTGCACTGGGTTTGATAGGTGCTAGCTCTCTCAGCATTAGTCACAAGAATGTTGCATTACCAGTTTTAAGAAAGATAATGGTGACTTTATGAACTGTATGAAAAGCAATTTCCATTCTGAGATTTCTCAGTAACTTTTCATGCAATAGTTGTCTTTTTCATACTACTATAATAACCTGATACTACCTTAGTAACTTCTCTTTTCCTAGAATTTAAATGTTTTCTGTGCTGAAAGTGCTATCCTGGATATGATGTGTGTAAGGAGTTCTGGATTTTAGATTTTAATCTAAATTTAAAAGAAATTATTGCACTCTTTATACGGAATAAAAAAGGTTGAAAAATGTGAACTCTATTTTTTTAAGTGTGCTGTATTGTCCTTATAAATCTAAAAAGCATTTGAAAGAAGCTGATGAAAAAGGTTAAATATCCTTGACTGGTATTCATGTTGTTTAGATCTGAAGCTTTAGTATCACAGTATATTAGAGGTTGGAAGAGACCTCGGGTCCAAACCCCCTGCCACAGCAGGATCACTGAGGGTAGTCTGCACAGGAATGCATCCATGTGGGTTTTGGAAGGCTCCAGAGAAGGAGACTCCACAACATCCCTGGGCAGCCTGTTCCAGTGCTCCTGTACAGTGTATAGTACAGAAACTCTAAAGAAGTGAAATCTTCTGTGTTCAAGTTTGAACCTGCTGTTTCTTGTCTTATTACTGTGCACCACCAAAAATAGCTTGGCCCCCTTCACTTGACACCCACCCCTCAGATATTTATACACATTGATGAGATCCCCTCTCAGTAGCAGGGAGATATGTGCTTACTTCAGTGTGCTGGCAACTGGAGGTGATAAGCAAGCCCCAGGGTCAAGGGAAAGAATTCCTTGTGAACTCTGTATTTCATTGAGCTACCGGAATAATTTTTCAAGTCAGATACAGCATGATTGTGAATTATTGTTATGGAGAAAATACATGTAGGCTGAAAAGTTAGTGTTATCTAAACAGAAAATCAAAAAGAGTATGAGATTTCCACTTGATTTTAACCCAGCCAACCTAAGGGACTTCTTGGGTAATTGATATTAAAAGCATATCAAAGAAATCTGGCAAGGTTTTGTTTTAAAAAATTTTATCATAAAATGCATCTCTTTTAAAGTAATTTGTGTGATGAAGTTGAATGAGGTTCACATTTTGAACATCTGGGAGGGCATATGTGGCAAAATGTTTCTGCTGTAATATACATGGCTTTGAAGGACTGCTACTGTGATGTGAGGGCGATCTGGCTGCGACATCTGTCACCCCATTGATCACCAGGGTTGATTTGGCTGATCTGTCTGGCTAGGCTGGTGTCCCCTTCCTCCCTATTTTTTCACCTGGAGTACTGTGTCCAGTTCTGGAGCCCCTATTACAAGAGGGATATGGACATGCTTGGAAGGTGTCCAGATAAGGGCCACAAGGATGATCAGAGGGCTGAAGCACATCTCCTGTGAGGACAGACTGAAGGAGTTGGGGCTGTTCTATCTGGAGAAGAGAAGGCTCCGAGGTGACCTCATTGTGGCCTTCCAGAATCTGAAGGGGGCCTACAAGAAGACCGGGGAGGGACTTCTTAGGATATCAAGTAGTGATAGGACTAGGGGGAATGGAATGAAGCTGGAGGTGAGGAGATTGAGGCTGGACGTGAGGAGGAAGTTCTTCACCATGAGAGTGGTGAAGCCCTGGAATGGGTTGTCCAGGGAGGTGGTTGAGGCCGCATCCCTGGAAGTGTTTAAGCCCAGGCTGGATGAGGCTCTGTCCAGCCTGATCTAGTGTAGGGTGTCCCTGCCCATGGCAGTAGTGTTGGAACTAGATGATGCTTGTGGTCCCTTCCAACCCTGACTGATACTATGATACTGTTGTGAGTCAGGAGCAAGATACACAGCTTGCATTGGGAATGTAAGCCATGGAGGATTTTAGCTATGTTTTGTCCATTCTTACTTGAATTCTAATTTCTATTGGACAGGAGGATTTCACTCCAGGTAGATGAAGATCTTACCTTGTGAAATAATGGAAACTTTAGAGAAGCACATAGAACCACACAGAATCACAGCATGTTAGGGATTGGAAGGGACCTCCAGAGATCATTATGTCCAACTGCCTTGGCAAAGAAGGATCACCTAGGGCAAGCCACAAAGAAACACATCCAGACAGGTTGTGAAAGTCTCCAAAGAAGGAGACTCCACAGCCTCTCTGGGCAGCCTGTTCCAGTGCTCCGTCACACTCACTGTAAAGAAGTATCTCCTCATGTTGAGGTGGAATGGACTGCATTCTAGCTTGTACCCATTGGCCTTTTTCCTATGACTGGGCACCACATATTTGTAATGATCTTTTATCATGCTTGCATATCCAATTTCAAGAGGTGCTGGCAGGCTGTTGTCATGCTTAGTTAACAGGCTTTTAGAGGCAGACTTCAGGGAGTCACTTCAGTATTTATTCAAAAAAGCTTTTGTATGAGCATCTTTCTCAAACTTTGTGAATATACAGGGTGTGGTTTCAAGCATAGTCTGTTAGAAGTCTTTAACTACTGGTGGTTCATGACCATCAATAAAGATATCTATCCTTTTCTTCTTTCTTTGCCTCTTGCCAGTAGTGGCAAAGTCAAAGGTGAAATTAATTCTCTTGGCATCTAAAATTGTGGCTTTTCAGCCTTTGAAAGAAGATTGTGTATGTATAGAGTATTCAATAGAAACCTCAAAAAATATTTTATTTTGTGTATTGCCAAAGCAGCTTTGGTCACGAAGACACTCAAATAATCTTATTAGAAACAAATGAGAATTTTGCTGGAAAATTTATTTTCACTGCCAGAGGAGCAAATTAGTTTTCTCAAATGTAGTTCAGAATAAGAGTTGTCCTATGGTTCTTTACGTGGTTGGTTAGTGCACTTAAAGAGTAGCTGCTGTACTGCACATGGCTTGTATTGCTGAGGGAAGTGAAATGTAAGCTGTAAAAGCTTTGTCCTTTCTCCTTTTTCTGATTCTGGGTATTATGCTTTACAACAGGATACCAAGTGTTTACTAGCTGAACATGATCTATTCTTGTTTCTTTCAAAGCATTCCTTTTAAAGTTGGCTTTTATCCTACTGTTACTGGTAGTGTATCTAATATTATGTGGACATGCCCTTAATTTTGTTAGTAGGGTCCCAGTTGTCTCATCTTTGCATTGTCTTAATACTGTCTTGCTGATGGAATGCTCAGTTGCTCTTATAAGGATTTGTACAGTGTTAAATTCACAGGCGATCTGGGTTGATTGGACTTTGACTTGTGGACCATCAGTTATGTGTTATCCAATTCCTTCACAGTGGGGTTGAAAATATAAATATTTGACAGTCCATCTGTCAGTGCAAGTTCATTCAGCAGTCTATCACTCCTTTCTGAAGAACTCTGAAGTCCTTTTATTGCATTCTTGACTCAGATTTCTGCTTAGAAATCTCTGTTTAGAATTCCAAGAACTTGCAGTTTTCTTAGGTATTTTCTGCCTCTTTCAAAGTGCACGTAGACTTCTGTATTGAAAAATTAACTTCAGCAATATACAACATTCATCTGAAGTGTTTCTGGTGTGCTTGAGTCAGCATTACCTTTGATGACAGTTTCAGAGCTGGAAAGACAGAAAATGCACAGGAAAGTAGACACTGGTACACCTAATTTATTCAGAGCCAGGGGATGAGCAGAAGAGTACAATCTGCCCACAAGAAATAGAATTGGTTCTAACCAAAACATGTCTTTGAGAGAACAGAGGTGTTATATTGGCTCAGATTAAATGGAATTTTCCCAGTTTTCTACTCTTCAGATCTGCATGCATGCCCACTGCAACCTTTGTGTGTGTGAATTTTTAGTAACTCATAAGCAATTGTTTTCTCGAAGTTGTTTTTGAGCTGTTCTGAAACAATTTCTTGTATTGTTATAAGTTCTATAGCTTTTTAGCTCATTGCCTTCTCGTTCCTCCTTTTTCTTCCCCCCCCCACCTTTTTATTTCTCCTAAAATCAATCTTGAGAAGAAAGTGGCATGATAACTTAACTTACCAAAGCATTGTCTTGTTCTTGAAGTCCTGTGATTTTAATTTTTTTCTGTTGGATTGCAGTGTTAATGCATACTCGAGATACATGAGTCAATATAGTCATTTGCCAATGACATTTCTCCTAGATCTAGGAGTGATTTTGCTCCAGGAAGGCAGTACAGTTTGTTGGCATTTTCACGAAGAGTGTTCTATTATGGCACTGCATGATGTAAGGAACATGCAAAGTGTATTAGCATGTGTGATGGTTTTGCAGCAAAAAAGCTTATTTATAAAAATCCAAAGGTATCTGTCACAAGATTTTAAGTATGATACTGCTTGGAAGATGGACACAAATGCTTGATATGTGTAAGAGCAATAGTCCTCTTACTTTAAAATGAAGTTGAAGAAAACTTGATATAAGCTACTGCTGGGTGGAAAATTTACTTTATCAGTCCATCTTGTAGTGATGTGTTCTCAGGCATGTGACCGGTTTAGGCTGTGCCTTTTAAGAAAGGCACAGTTGCTGGAATACTCTGGCTGAATGTTTTTGATATTTAAATGAAAACAAGAGAGTCTAAACTAATTTCATTGGTAGATTGGTAGAATGCAACTTTAAGTTCTGTCAGTTCAGTCTGAGTTCAGTCTGTACTTTTCCCTCTGTTCGTGTGGGCCTGTTTCTCTCTCTGAAGCAACAGCTTGCCGGACAGAAGCGACCTTGAATTAACAAAGCTAATCAGATAAGAAAAGTAATTATTGCACACGCTTTGAGCTAACAGAATTTTCTCCTTAAGTGCCTTTCTCTCTCTCTCTCTAACCCTTTTTGGGAAAAAAGGGAGGTAGGGAGGGAGAGTGGGATACAGAGGGGAATCCCCCTGGCTGGGGGTCCTCTGTATTACATCCATTGCTGTATATTTCTGTATATATTGTAAATGCTGTATATTTGTGTACATATTCATTGCATTCCATTTCTGCTTGTAAATATAGCTTATTTCATTTGCTTCTCTGACTGAGTTAGTTGTGGTTTCTTTGTGTGTGGGGGAGAACTTTCTCACCCTACCATAAGGCACTTCTGGCTATGGGTTCCTTCAGCGTCATCACTAGCAGTTGTCCAGCGGCATCTCCAAAGCCACTTCACAAGTGCAATGACTTTCTGAATGAGTGCTCTTATGATGGAAATATTTAAAATGTACTCCAAGCTTCTTCAGTTTTACTGGGAAATGACCATTTTATTTGGCATACCTGTTGTGTCAGTCATTCTTTTAATTTTGCAGAAAAGGAGCAGTTACTTTCCAGGTGAGGAGTCAAATAATTTAGTTTCCCACTTACTCAGTTCCCTGCAACACTGGAAAAGTCATCACAATTTTAAAAGATTTAACCATTTCTTACTTAACTCATGTGTGTGCTTATAGTTACAAACTTCACAGAATTGTGAGTTACAGGTGGCAATTTTGCTGCGTAAAACAGAGTGGTTACTGTTTACTAATGGGGACTTTCTTTCCTGTTAGGTTTGGTATTCACCCTGTGGCTGGCCGTATGCCTGGTCAGCTGAATGTACTCCTAGCAGAGGCTGGTGTTCCTTATGATATTGTACTAGAAATGGATGAGATCAATGAAGACTTCCCAGGTTAGCATGTGTACTATAAATTTCCAGTAGTTTGGATTTGATCTTGTCAATTTGATTCTGTTTTCACATTGCACAAGGATGGACTCAGTCCATTTAGTTTCTCTTAGTGCCTGTTGTGATACCACTGTGGAGGAGCAGAGGTCACACTCTTGCAATCTGAGTGTTCTCTCAAGAAAGTGAGCACAGTGCAATGCAAGAAATAGCCTGACTCAGAAGCAGAAACTAAGGAGTACAGACAAGTAAAATAAATGGAAATACTAAATGGAGGAGTACAGAAAAGAGTGCATATCAAAGGGAGTTTAAATAGGCTGTGAATCTGGCTTCCTCCAGAATCAAGAGAGTGGAGACTGGGTTTTTTTATTTTGTTTTGGCTTGTTTGTTTTGGTTTTTTTTTTGTTTGGTTTTGTTTGTCTGTTCATTTTATGATTGCTTGTAGCTGTGACATAAATAACAAATGCTGTCTCTTTTTTATCACTGTTATTGCTCCATACAGGAAAACTGCTCATGCTTTTTTAGGTCAGGTGTTGTGAATGACTTGACCATTTCATGTCTTGCAGACTAGGATAGCATTATACAGATAAATTCTGGCTTTCTTATATCTTAAGAGTCATGGTTTCTTTAAATAATACTCAAAGGAAAAGCTGTGCACAAAGACATTTAAAAGTGATGATGCTGTGTGTATGTGAAACCACATGTAGATATCAAAGGATTTAATTCTTGTGTGGCAGAATGGTCTGATGAACCCTTTGGAAGGAGGTCGTGGATGCTTCCAGTTTGCTGGAAGTAGTTGGTAGCACTTTCAGATTCTCGCCTATAACTTGCTTGAAGTTTGTACAGTATGTGTGAATGAAATCTCCATATATGGGGTTCTTCTGCCTCTAAAGATCAGACTACAAAATGTACACAAAATGTACACCAGCTTTGGTGTTTAAGTTTCAATTATTTTTTTTTCATCAGTTGTGCTTTCTTTGTTTTGCTGTAGAAACTGACTTGGTCCTTGTAATTGGTGCAAATGATACAGTTAATTCAGCAGCTCAGGAAGATCCAAACTCTATCATAGCTGGAATGCCAGTTCTTGAGGTCTGGAAGTCCAAACAGGTGAGATTAAAAGAATTGCATTAGAAACTGCATTAGGCAGAATGCTTCTAAAAGCATGGTTTATAGGATAACAAAATAAAATTCTTCAAGTCCTCTGGTTTGCATTACAGCCTTTTCACAAGTTATCTAAGGAAACCAGTCAATAATTTGCAAGTGTGATGCACTGTTCATGAGTTTTTTAATCATCATCAAGTGCTTTAGTGAGGCTAATGATGACTGAAGTAGAAAAGCCCAACAAAACTGCTTCTACAAAATATGGTTAGAGTAAATGATGTGCTGCTCAAATCTGCAGCCCTTACTTGTTACTGTACAAATATCTGCTTTTTCAAGTTTAAAGGAAATTTGACTAACTACTTCAACATTGAGGTAAAAATAAAATAAAATTTTAAAAAATCTTAAATAAAACCCCTGAACAATGAGTGTTTGAGTTGAGAGCTTTGCATGTCCAGGTGGAACTGACAGGTTAGTTAACAGTTTTGCCCTTTGAAAGCAGCACTGTCTTATCTAAAGTACATATATTAGGGTTTCCTTGATGTGAAAACTTTAATCCTTTATTCTGAGCCAAATCATACACTCAGTTCTGTTGTGGGTTAGCCATTCAAGTACTTGGAGTCACAGACGCATATATTTATCAGTGTTTTGTGCATAGCTCTGTATTGCAATTAGAGAAATAAACATGTACATGGTTAAAGTTGGTTAAGCTTCATAGCTTACCTTCTGAAGGTGCCATGGTTAACAAATGTGACATTTAATAGCTAAACCTGGATGAAATGTATTTCAGGATTTTTATTTTTATTTAAATCGCATGCATGCAATAGTACACAGTAATGGTACACAGTAATAGTACACAGTAATGAGAAGTACCAGAGAGCATTGCACTAAATATTGATTGTGAATACTCATCTGAATTGTGTTGCTGTCCAGATATTTGGTTCTTAAAATAGTTAAAAAATAAAACATCAAACCCCTTTTATCTTAAAATCATCAGTGCCCATGTTGCTTTGCCTTTATTGCATGGATAAAAGTAAAAGCATATGCACATGTAATGTCTAGTCACCTGTTCTGACATGTAGTAAGCATTTGACAATAAAAGGAAGCTGGTGCAGATACTGAGTTGTCTGCTGTACTACATTCTGAAATGTATTTTTGTAGCAGTGAGCACCATATTTTGGCCAGGTATATCTCTTCCTCTCCTTTGGTGGAGATTGGTTTTGTGTTGTTGTTGTTTGAGGGGGGATGGTAGTTTATTTTTGCTGTTTCAAACATGTGCTCTTTATATATAGGTGATTGTAATGAAGAGATCTCTGGGGGTCGGTTATGCAGCCGTGGACAATCCAATCTTCTACAAACCTAATACGGCCATGTTGCTGGGAGATGCGAAGAAGACTTGTGATGCCCTGCAGGCCAAAGTTAGGGAATCATATCAAATCTAAATGGTGATTTATATTCCACTCATGATTATGACTATAGTTCTGTCACAGAGGTCATGGAAAAGAAGAATTAGTGTAATCTCTTAATGTCATTATCCAGCCAGCATTTGGGGAAGAGTGCTTTAACTCCTAGAAGATGTAGTTCAGTCATGTTTCTATGCAAGGATGAGAACATTAGCCTTTCAAACTAAAATTCCCATGACTCAATGCATTAAAGAATGAAAACATGCTTTTAAAGGTTAACATTGAGCTGTTAGAAGCAGGAACTAATAAATGCTGATAATTTTAAAGTAGTTATTCCTCCACCTTCACTGTCAAAGAAATTCACTGAAAAGTACTGTTCAAAATTGTGTTCTGTCTTATCAAAGCTGTTCTTTTTCTAGTATGGACAAACCAGCTATTTATTTCATCAAAACTTAAAGCAAAATCAAACAGATGCAAATAGATGCTTATATACATAATGTCCTGTTTCTTTTGTGGCTTGTATGGATGCTGTGAATCAGTCACATTTTAGGAAAGTAAATTTTCTTTAAAATAGTTTCACTTCTTTGTAGTGCCCATTTACAGTACATAAAACAAAATACAGAATTTCAGCGATTTGCAAAGTGATCTTCAAGCCTGACAAGAAAATGTATATTTCTAACTGTTCTAAGCAGCTGCTGAATTTTCTGTCATTTCCAGTTGCTGCCTTTTTAAGTGTTTGAGGAAAAATATGGTCCAGTTCAGTACAGGCAGAACAGTTTTTGTACCTGATAGGTTCACAGAATTTGGACACAGTGTTTCAATTTATGTTCACTTAAACTTTTAACTGTATTTGCTACTTCAAAATTTAGTGATGCTTACTTTTTTTTGAGTTGCTGGAAAAGGCACTTTTGAACATACTTAAGATGCTGGAGTTTATTACACGTCTTTTAAATAAATAAGCTATTGTTTGGACAGCACAGAAACACACCAAACTTAAAACGTTCATTATTTGGCTTCTCACTGATATAATTAAAAGCACTGTTAAATTTGCATGATAAGTTCATCAAATAATTAGACTCTGACATAGATTGCTTTTATTATTAAGAGTATTTGACTGCAACTCAAATATTTGTCCAATAAAATGAATTTATCATGTTTCTACAAGGATGTACAGCTGAATAGGAATAGCTGTACTTGTGTTAGAAAGCATTCATACATTATGGGGATGACAAATCATTATGAAATAAGTGCTGAAATTGATCGATGCTGATTGATAGAACAACATGTTTTTTAATTACATCATGAACCTCATAAAAACATGCAAACCTCATACAAAACATAGTGTTTTTACTTAGCTACCTCTGGTTTTCTGTGAAGGTAACTTAAAGCACAGACTTTGAACAGGTAATGCATTAAAGAAATGTCACAATGTATGAATGAAGCCAGCTTTTCTGGAAATACTTTCTATAATTTGAAATAAAAATGGTGATGTAAGCATTGCTCTACTGTACATTGCAGTGAAAGACTTGTAGTGAAATTTCAATTTAAAACATTGAGGCAGCTCTATTTGAATGTTGCATGTATGCCTCTTCATTTCATTGCATTTAACTTTTCTTCTAGATTTCAAAAAATGGGAAATGAGAGAAAGGGAAAGACAAGAAAATACTTCTTTCTCTTTCTCCCTCCCAACTAAGCAAAAAGGGGATTTGAAGGGATTTAACATCCTAAAGCACTACTTTTTGTCTTGTTAAACTTGATATGGTATGTAATATAAACATGTGTCTTCTTAGTAGCCTAATGTAACACTTTGTTTTTTATAAAAACACAAAACACAAAACAGCACAACAGAAGTGGGGAAAAATGTATACTTTTTCCCTTTTCTATTTGGAAAAAAACCCCCATACTACTACATTGGACCAGAGGCACCAGTATTGTCATGAAAACTGTGCTTTACCATGGAACACCAGGTAATTGTTGAAGTGCTTAATAAAAAGTTGCTTATTTTTCTTTCATTGATCACTGCCTCTTCTCTTGTTGTGTGTGGTGGGCTGAAGTTTCCTCCCAGCATTAACTTTGCCAGACCAACTCAAATGAAGCTGTATTTACAAGAAAAATCTACACTCTACAATGGAATGCAATGAATATGTACAAAATTTACAGTATTATTTACAATTAGAAAAACAACATGAAAACCCCCCCTGTTCAAAAGACCAGGAAAGCTCTTCCACTTCCTCTCCCCCCCACCCCCCATCCCAAGAGAGAGGGGAGCAGAGAAAATAGCAGTGGGTTAGACTTAGCCAAGGTCAGCTGATAAGCAGGTTATCTCTCCCAAGCGAAGCAAAACAGCCAGAGATCAGAAGAAGAGAAAAAGGGAGGAATTGTTACGGTACAGCTCTTCTTATTCTGTATATTCACCCAAGGAATTTGTTTAGAAGAATCTTTTGCTTTCCTTTTTTACACCCAATAGTGATTTATTTGTATTTTTCTACTTTTCTGCTCAAAATCTGTAACTGAATTTTAAAGGCATAGCCTAAAACCACCATGTTGTGTTTCCCAAGGAGGTAAATAGTCACAGATTCTTTCTGGGAGGCGAAAGATCAAAATGGCTAGCAAAGGTTGAGTTTGAAGAATGTAGTGAAAAGGAATTGTAATGAAATACATGTATTTCTTTTGTCTTCAATTTGGGTGTTTATTTAAAATACTTATTCTAGGTATGACTGATGTCACCTTAACCTTAGAAACATCACTATGAACTTTTTTAGAAAATAACATCAGGTATTGCATTTTTGACTTTTAGACAAGAGGCTGTAAGAACTAACTTGGCACTACTTCCATTTCCCACTGGCAAGAATGTTGTAGTTTATAAATTTATTGGCTGGAAATATGATAAAATAGGAATATTATTTATTAAATATAAAAATTTGTTTTCCTGTGCCAATTTATTCAGGTTCATTTGCCCAGTTGATGACAGGTTAATTACACACAGTAGAAGGCTAATAAACAGTAGATTAACAGTCTAGAACAATCAGAACTTGGAATACAGAGGAACAAACTGGAATCTCCCTGTGCATGTGAAACTAAACAGCACTGCCTCGAGTGGCATAGATGAACCACCACTGAGTTCACAATAGAGCTAAGAAAGAGGTAACAAGCTATAAACCTCACAAATAACCAGGTAAAAATAGTGTATTTACTCACGAACCGCTGAGCTGCTAACTACCAAAACCTTTGCTGAAAGAAGAGGTATTTGAGTTCGTAGTTATAGTCTGAAGGGCAGTATCCACAGATTTAGAGGAAATGAGAGGGCAGGCTGCTGCAGTGAAGGCCCAACTTGGGCACTACACCGCTAAAACAAAGAAGCTAATTGCTCTGAAGATAGGAGCAAGTAGGGTGCTCGTCGCTGCCTTGAATCCCATTAACAAATGAGAGTTCCGAGCGAGCAAAAAGTATAGGAGGTCTTCCCTTATAAATTCCCTTTTCAAAAACAGAATGGCCCAATAGCACATTAGCCATACAAATCCCACCAATCAATTCGAAATGTTTAGGTGGCGAGTAAACTGCACACGCCTTCTCTCAAGGCATCTGACACGTGCAGTCACCTCTCTGAGACGTGAGGCTCAGGGATCGGGTTCAGCTTCCACTCCCCTACTGGCAGCCTAAACGGTGCCTGCCTATTAGGCTCCTCGACCTCAATCCGGACCCTGTCACAGAGAGGGAGAAGAAAGGGGCAGTGGCTCAGACAGATTTAGCTGTCTTGCTAATACCTCTTCCAGGGCAAAGAAAGATGCAAGATATGTTCTATCTCTGTTAGCCTGATAGCATACAAGTTTGCTTCAGTTCTTAGTTCTACAAGTTGGTCAAGTTTGTGGTGATAGTTTCTACCTTCGGAGTGAATGATAAATGAATCATTTTAGCCATCTGATAGGCTGTTCAGTTGTGTTTTTGAACAAGTCTGACACAACAACTTTCTTCAACCTTTGGTCAAGCAAAGGCTTCAGGCTTCACACTTCCCAGGTGGTGATTCCACAGCCTTTGCTCCCTGGAGTGTTTGATTCATCCCACTGTGGACAGTTTTATGTGCAACTGGAATTACCTTTGCTGTAACTTGTGTGCATTACCTAGCCTAATCTTGTTGCTGTGTCCCTGAGAAGAGTTGGTTTTCACCATTTTCTCATGGAAAACAATAGGAAGATTCTACCCTTACCCTTCCAATTCTGACAATCCCAGGTCTTTCTTTCTGTTCTTTCTTATATGTTGTGTGTGGATGATGACTTAAGTTTGGTTTACTTTAGTATGTCAGTGGTTTCTTGTATAGGACACACTAATCCAGATGCAGTTTCATGAGGTAAAAGTGCACAGAAATCGTCACTTGGCTGTGGGCTATATGCTTCTTGATGCAGGCCAATACACAGCTGGCCTTTGCTGCAAGCTTGTGCTGCTGTTTAATGTTTTGTGATGCTTTCCCCAGAGCTGTATCTACTCAGCCCCTGCACTATGGCGTTATTCCATCCTGAATCATGGGTGTCACATTTTCCTTGC
Organism: Colaptes auratus; assembly: GCA_015227895.2. Classification (NCBI taxonomy): domain Eukaryota; kingdom Metazoa; phylum Chordata; class Aves; order Piciformes; family Picidae; genus Colaptes; species Colaptes auratus. Next base: position 25,254,023 of record CM026897.1, read on the forward strand.
AGCTTACTGAGATTAACCTGCTTGAGGCCCCTCTGGTAGTAATGCTCTCCAATACATGATTAGTTCCTGCAGCTTGCTAAATTCTCTGAACTTCTGCATGATTTCCTCCCAATTGTCTAGATCAGTAATAAGGACATTAGAGAGCACTGACTTCTAATAACTGACCTCCTCAAGAGTGCTGCTGGTACTTTATCACTAGCTGGAGTTCATAGTGTGATTTCTATGAAAGGGCAGGTATCAGCAGGATGGTCTTGAACTCTTCAGTGGTGCCCAGTGATAGGACAAGGAGCAGAGGGCACAAATTAGAGCACAGGAAGTTCCATCTAAATATATGTAAAAACCTGTTTGCTTTGAGGATGATAGAACACTGCAACAGAATGCTCAAAGTGGTTGTAGTCTCCTTTTCTGGAGACTTTCAAACCTGCCTGGATGCATTATTGTGCAATTTGTTTTAGGTGAAATGCTTTAGCAGTGGGCTTGGACTAGATGGATCTGTAAAGGCCTCTTCCAACCCTATGATTCTGTGATACTCCATATGTGCAAACTGGCTGGCACTAATGTTGCTGGATATTGTGTGAAACCTTGTCAAAAGACTTGCCAAAAATCAAGCCAAGCCAAGCCAAAAATTGCTTTAGCAGTGGGCTTGGACTAGATGGATCTATAAAGGCCTCTTCCAACCCTATGATTCTGTGATACTCTGTGATATTCTGTGATATGCTGGACCTTGTTCTCACCAACAGGGAAGAGCTGGTAACCAATGTGAGGCTCAGAGACAGTCTTGGCTGCAGTGATCATGAAGCAGCTGAATTTAATATCCTCAGGGCTATCAGGAGGACCTATTCTAAGCTTATGACCCTAGACTTTAGGCGTGCAGACTTCGATCGCTTCAGGAATCTGCTAGCCAAAGTGTCGTTGGACGAAGCCCTGGAGGGAAGGGACACCCAGGACAGCTGGTCAGTATTCAAGGACCACCTCCTCTGTGTCCAGGAGCTATGTATACCAACAAAGAGAAAAGCAGGAAAAAATGCTAGGAGGCCTGCCTGGTGAACAAGGAGCTCATGGACACACTATTACTTAAAAAGAAACTCTACAAGAAGTGGAGGGAAGGACAGATAGAACAGGGGGGATATAAGGAAGCTGCCTGAGCAGCAGGAGGCCTGGTTAGGAAAGCCAAAGCAGAGTTGGAATTGAATCTAGCCAGGGAGGTTAAAGGGAGCACTAAGAACTTCTACAGGTATATTAATGGCAAGAAGAAGACTAGGGAAGGTGTGGGCCCCCTCAGAAAGGAAACTGGTGAATTGGAATTGGAATTGGAATTGTCACTAATTTGGAATTAGTGACAACATTAATAGATGAGGGGCGAGCAACTGATGTCGTTTACCTGGACTTGAGCAAAGCCTTTGACACTGTCCCACACCACATCCTGGTCTCCAAGCTGGGGACACATGGGTTTGATGGGTGGACCACTAGATGGATAAAGAACTGGCTTGATGGCCGCACCCAAAGAGTGGCTGTCAATGGGTCCATGTCCCAGTGGAGGCCAGTGACAAGCGGAGTCCCTCAGGGATCAGTCGTGGGACCTGTCTTGTTCAACATCTTTGTGGGTGCCATGGACAGTGGCATTGAGTGCACCCTCAGCAGTTTGCTGATGACACCAAGCTGTGTGGTGCAGCAGACACGCTGGAGGGAAGGGATGCCATCCAGAGGGACCTGGACAGGCTGGAGAGGTGGGCACAAGCCAACCTCATGAGCTTCAACAAGAACAAGTGCAGGGTCCTGCATCTGGGTTGAGGCAATCCCAGGCACAAATCCAGGCTGGGCAGTGACTGGCTGGGGAGCAGCCCAGAGGAGAGAGACTTGGGGGTGCTGGTGGACGAGAAGCTCAACATGAGCTCTCAATGTGCACTTGCAGCCCGGAAAGCCAATCAGATCCTGGGCTGCATCAGGAGAAGTGTGGCCAGCAGGTCAAGGGAGGGGATTCTCCCCCCTCTACTCAGCTCTGGTGAGACCCCAGCTGGAGTACTGCCTCCAGTTCTGGAGCCCCTATTACAAGAGGGATCTGGAGGTGCTGGAGCGTGTCCAGAGAAGGGCCACGAGGATGATCAGAGGACTGGAGCACCTCTCCTATGAGGACAGACTGAAGGAGTTGGGGCTGTTCCGTCTGGAGAAGAGAAGGCTCTGAGGTGACCTCATTGTGGCCTTCCAGTATCTGAAGGGGGCCTACAAGAAGGCTGGGGAGGGACTTCTCAGGCTATCAGGGAGTGATAGGACTAGGGGGAATGGAATGAAGCTGGAGGTGGGGAGATTCAGGCTGGACGTGAGGAGGAAGTTCTTCACCGTGAGGGTGGTGAGGCCCTGGAATGGGTTATCCAGGGAGGTGGTTGAGGCCCCATCCCTGGAAGTGTTTAAGACCAGGCTGGATGAGGCTCTGGCCAGCCTGATGTAGTGTGAGGTGTCCCTGCCCATGGCAGGGGCGTTGGAACTAGATGATCCTTGTGGTCCCTTCCAACCCTGACTTAAACTATGATTCTATGAAACTATATGTGCAAACTGGCTGGCACTAATGTTGCTGGATATTGTGTGAAACCTTGTCAAAAGCCTTGCCAAAAAATCAAGGTGTGCAACATCCATTGATCTTGTGTCCACAGGGTCACTGTAGGGGGCAGTCAGGTTGAACTGGCATGATTTAGCCATGGTGAAATCATGTTGCCTGTTCCTAGTGAGAATGTCATGTGAAGTTCTCATGGGAGTTGGTTATATCGCCTTTCCAGAGTTGAAGTTAGGCTTCCTTGCCTATTTTATCTGTCCTCCCCCTGCCCTTTTAGATCCAGTGACTTACTATTCAGACCAGAAATTAAAGTCTAGCTTTGTAAAAGCTGCTGGTTGAGCAAGTATACTATTTATTTTCTGTTCTGAGATAGATGAAGTTTTGTTTTGTGCTGGCAAATTGGCTTTGTAGCTTGTAGGGAAATGTCACTGATTACAAAACGAGAAGGTTACAGTTATGAGATCTACTAATCCATCAGCCTGTTTCTCAAATTCTTGCTTTCATCTGGAATTTTAAACTGTATCATAACCTAATGAGTCATATCTATCTTGCTGTGTTGGTTCCTTGTAGCAAGCATGTAGTTCTGGTTTGCTCAGATAGTAAAACTGAGGATTGAGCCTACCTATTTTTGTAACTTAACTTGAATAACAACCTGGCTTTTGGAGTGAATCACAATTTTATCTGTTTGCTAAGTTTTAGGTTCTGTTGCAGAATTGTCTTGGAGCCTACCAACTTGGATTCTTTTGAAACTAAGCTAGAAGATGCTTTAGAGTTGTGATTGAACATTCAGTCTGTAGGACCAGACTAGTTGTAGTCCACAGTAAACACCCTCAAGCATATCTGAGTGGATTTAATGTCCATATCATTGAGTGCCTTTTTTTGCCAGGGTTGATTCTACTGCCCCACAATAATGGCTAAGCTTCCAGATCTCCAGGGCATAAGGTAGAACAAGAGGGTGTAATAGGACTAGGGGGAATGGAATGAAGCTGGAGGTGGGGAGATTCAGGCTGGATGTGAGGAGGAAGTTCTTTACCATGAGAGTGGTGAAGCCCTGGAATGGGTTGTCCAGGGAGGTGGTTGACGCCCCGTCCCCGGAGGTGATTAAGACCAGGCTGGATGAGGCTCTGGCCAGCCTGATCTAGTGTAGGGTGTCCCTGCCCATGGCAGGAGGGTTGGAACTAGATGATCCTTGTGATCCCTTCCAACCCTAACTGATACTATGATATTACTATGATACTGTGATACTACAAATTCACTTTCTTCCATTCTAAGATATAATTATTTGTTGTAAGTTAACTTTAAATTCAAGAAACCATTGGAAACAAAATAATTTGCTTCTCTGGCACATGTATGCTTTTGTGTAAGCTTTCATATTCTGCAGAAAAACTTTCCAGTGAAGAATTTTAATACTGAGGGATCTGGGCATTCTGTTTTGTACCTGAGAAGTGCAAATACTCATTTTGTAAGACTTGCATTGAGTATTGTTCCAACAATATTACAAGTGTGTGTTTGTTTGTTTGTTAAAGAACTAAATTGCACGTGGTAGTGACTGGCATTATCCAGTTGCTCTGTAGTTTCCCAGAGGATGTACTATATTATCTGTGTTAGGCTAAAGGGATGCATAGTTCTTGCCGAGAGGAAGGCACATTCGTATTTTCATAAATGGGCTTGTTAATATTTGAAGTTCCAAGTTTCCAGAAGTTGAGGTTTTGAACTAGAGAAAAGAGTCGTAACAGTCATAAAACATTAATTTAAGGTATTACTTGAGAAATTAAGGGACTAATTTATAGCCCTTTCCCCAAATACTTTTAAGGAAATATTTTTTTCTCCAGTTGTAAAGATAATGGGAAATGTTAGCTGTGGAGAGGAGGGTGAACAGAAAAAGGTGTTAGAGGAAACATGACTCCTTTGCTTCCTCTATTTCACTTTTGTCTGGAGGTTTTTGCTGAAGATGAGGGGGGATCACACTCTTAAATTGGGCATATGCATGTTTTTTTTCTTCCCTTAATGACAGTTACCAGTTTTATTTTTCCCCATATATGCCCTGTAGCCCTGTACGTTGCTCTGAAACCTGGTACTTCATACTTCAGCATATGTAGATTATAAATTGATACCCAGTTTCACTTCCCTGTTAAAGAAATGACTCCCTGAATCTGTGTTGCTGTTTTTTATTTTCATACCTCTTGATACTTTTTTTAACTCTGTAGGTTGTACATTTGCAAGCAGTTTCAGTTAGACAAGGATGTGGAAAATAACCAACTACAGTTGTCTTTGGAATATTATGTGAACAAGAGGTACAAAATATGTCTGTTACACATTTTGAAAATAGGGTCAAAGTGGGTCAGACAAGATGAGGAAGAAATTACATGTCAGAAAAGGAAAGTAGTCATGCTGCAAAGATCAGACCTTTACTTCACGGGTAAGCATAGCATTGCAAATAAGGTTATGCATGATGCAGTTCTGTTTGATGTACTGAATGACATTTACTGAGTGTGATGTTTTGCAATTAGGTGTGAGACCTGGAAAAGGCCCAGTGTGTCTCTTCTTTTCCTGTCCCTTGTTGTCAGAACCCATAGAGCTGGTTATTATCCAAACCTTTCCCTATTAAAGGAAGTAATCAACAAAGGAACCAGAGGACAAAAGGGTTGAAGAGGCTTCACACTCAGTAAGGACTGTCTTCTGAAAGAAGATTGTGGTTATACTCTAGCACAACATGGAATTAAGTTATTCTGTTACGTGGTCAGTCTAACCCATAATTAAAAAAATCCCTAGCAGAAGGGAAACAAACAACTAGTGAGCATAAAAAACTGAAGCAGATGTTAAGGCTGTCTCATGCAGTAATAACTAGCAGTTGCCCATTCTCCCTATTAAAATCTTACATATGTGGAGAGGAAAAACCATTTGGTTTTCTGATTTTACATTCTCAGAAGCATATTGTTGTCATAGGCCATGGTACAATGAACTTAAGTTTTAAAGTGTTTTATGGTGGATTTGTTAATGTGTGGACACAACACAGGAAGTTAGCTTTTCTCTAATTTATAGGCACATCAACAGTCCTTAATTTTCATCAGCATTCTATCTCCAAACATAGCCATTGAATGTTAGTTTAGTGAACCATATAATATGAGGTCATACATTTCAATTTTAAAGCCAGAGAAATATAACCAACATTGTGCAATATGCTAAGTAATGCTGTAATTTTCATGTTATATTCTCCATGTAATATTGACTTTGTTTTGAAAAATGTCAGCGGTGTCATAAGCCACACTTTATACCTGGTCAATTTGATCTGTGAACCATGTTGAAGTTAATCATGGAGCTGCTGATTTTTTCAGACTTCAGAATCATTTTTTTCCACAGGATGATGGAGCAAGAGGTATCTCTTGTCTTTTTACCCACTCACTCCTTCTTGGTATGTGTGAAATAATTTTGGCATTTGATACATAAATGCTTACTCTTGCTGAGGAATCTGATTTCTATTGCCCTCTGCTGGAGGTAGTCACCTTTGCATTATTTTGTGGAGCCAATCTTACAGGAAGCCATACAGTAGCCCCATCTTACTGTCCAGTATGTATAACTGTTGCCAAACATGAAAAGAGGCACCTTCCCATCTCTGTTGTAGACTGACCATTACAGCTGGTTCTAAAATATTACTCTGCTGCTCTAACACTTGTTTGTAAATATAAATCTACTCATTTTTCTTCACTGTGAGGATGGTAAGACACTGGAACAGGTTACCCAGAGAGGTTGTGGATGCCCCATCCAATGAAAGTGTTCAAAGCCAGCTAGGATGGGGCTTTGAGCTTCCTGTGTAGTAGTAGGGGGGGTTAGATAATGTTTAAGGTCCCCTCCAACCCAAACTGTTCCATGAGTCTATGATTCATTTGTTTTTTGAGGCAGCTGTAAATCCTTTATGTTATAGATGTGCTGGGTTGGTCTTCCAGATGAATTGCAGTGTACCCCTCTGGATAACAAAGGGGCATCTGAATTTATATGTCCTTTGCTGATCACATGCCAATGAGCAAATTTTCAAGAGAGGATAAGTTTGACTTTTGTAACAATCAGTTTGTTCTGTTCTGGGATCAGCTCCGTGACTTTGGGCTCAACAGTTAAATCCCAATGTTTGAGCAGGTGTGATACCTTTCCATCTCATATAGCACGCAATTACTTACAAACACCATGCATTTTAAAAATAAAACAAGTAGTAGTCTTGGCCATCCATTGTTCCTGTGAAGGCATTATTCTCAAAATAATTGTCTTTAAAGTTGTCAGCTCTAAAAATTAAAAACAAGAAAGCTGGTTCTTTTACTAATCAGAACCTGGAACACATGCAGTCTCCAGACTTCTTTGTATTGGTTTAGTCAGGTGATCTTCTACCATTTGTTTTCGATAAACCCATAGCAAAGGCTTCCATAAGTAAGTTCTCACTGCAAATAGCTGTAAAAGCATTTTAGCATATTTGTCTCATTCAGAAATAAGTTTTAGTATTTGAAAGATACATCCCTGAGAAGATGATTTGTTAAAATTGTTGATGAGGTATAAAGCCATTAATGGTTGATGGTTGATGATGTTGATGGTATAGAGCCATAGTTTTCAACCTCTGTGTGTGTGTGTGTGTGTATAAAATCTTAAAAATATACTGATTTGACTCTCAGCCAGACTTATGTAATAAGTAGCCAGACTCATGTAATATTGAGTTAGGACAGGGAAGTAGCTCAGGTTTCGATCAGTTTGACTTGAGGTTTACCATGCCTGAAGACTTACGTCTTTTGTGGGAAATACTGAAGCATTCTACCATTTAGTTTTTTTCCATTTCCAAGCAGAGGTGATATGAACTCTCTTTTGTCTATTTAGCTGTAAAAATTCCTTCTGTCATGTCTTTTAAGAATAGTTGTAATCCGTTTGGGAATTATTCTGATGAACTTGCAGTGTGTATTGGGTTGAACTGAGCTAGAGTTAATTCTCCTCACAGCATCTTTTTAGTGCTGTGGTTTTTGCAGCAGTAGTTGATAACACAGCTGAATCCAGTATCCAGGCTGTGCCCTTTCAACATTTCCCTGCCCCAAGAGTACATTGAGGGGTGGGCAAAATCTTGGGAGGGGACACGGCTGAGCCAGTGGACTCAGACTGGCCAAAGAGGTATTCCGTACCATATGACGTCAGCTCAGGTATAAGAATGAAGTGAAAGAAGGAAGTGTGGGGATTCATCCATGGCGTTCATCCTCCCAAGGAACCACCAAGCTTAGAAAGCCCTGCTTCCCAAGACCGACCATCGTCCTGCTTATGGGAAGTAGAGACTAACATCTCTCTCTCTGCCTTTTTGCTTCCACGCGGTCTATTGCTGTGTGCTTGTTAGTGTTATGAAATTGCTCCTTATCTTATTCCTGGCTTCTGTTATATTTTCTTTCCCTTCTTCCCCTGTTCACTTAAGAGGGGGAGTGATAGAGCGGCTTTGGTGGGCATCTGGCCTCCAAGCCAGAGCCAAACCACCACACAGTGTAACTTTTATTTGGTTCATTTTGTGGCGAGAAAATTAGTTTCATTGATTAGTATCAATCAGGGTTGGAAGGGACCACAAGGATACAATACAATACAATAAAACCAGGTTGGAAGAGACCTTCAAGATCATCGCGTCCAACCTAGCAACCAATCCAACCCACCCAAACATGGCACCAAGCACCCCATCAAGTCTCCTCCTGAATACCTTCTTTATTGTTTATAGTGTTGGAGAAGGTGACCATGGTTAATAGGAATCAAAACATGGAACACGATTACCATAGTCTGCAAGCATTAAATTGTGTTGAATACAAAGAAAATATGAAGGGAACAGGAGCAAACAGGAGTTGAGCACCTCAGGAAATGCTTGTTTGTTTTCTTGCTTGTGGGTTTCTAAATTTTTTTAATTTGTTTTAGGTTCTATATGTTAAAATCCAATCAAAATAGAGACACAAGAAGGTACTTTATTGAGCCCGCATCTCGTAATGTATACACAAATTTCAGAGTAATTATTTGTGATTTATGTCAGTAGTTACAAGCTGTCAGAGGCATTTAAGAAATGTGAATGTTGAGATTTTTTTTACATTTGAAATATTAAATGTATGTTTTCTGATTAAGATAAAAGAACTTTTTGTCCCCCTTACTGGACTGTAGAAAAGATGTGCTTTTATGCCAACTCATATACAATACAATACACCAGGTTGGAAGAGACCTTCAAGATCATCGCGTCCAACCTATCAACCAATCCAACCCACTTAAACAACTAAACCATGGCACCAAGCACCCCATCAAGTCTCCTCCTGAACACCTCCAATGAAGGTGACTCCACCACCTCCATGCGTAGCCAATTCCAATGGGCAATCACTCTCTCTGTATAGAACTTCTTCCTAACATCCAGCCTAAACCTGCCCTGGCGCAGCCTGAGACTGTGTCCTCTTGTTCTGGTACTGGCTGCCTGGGAGAAAAGACTGTGTCCTCTGTCTGGCTACAACCTCCCTTCAGGCAGTTGTAGAGAGCAATAAGGTCACCCCTGAGTCTCCTCTTCTCCAGGCTAAGCAACCCCAGCTCCCTCAGCCTTTCCTCATAGGGCTTGTGTTCCAAACCCCTCACCAACTTCGTTGAACTTTCTTTCTAGTTTCATAGTTTCATAGTTTCAGTTAGGGTTGGAAGGGACCACAAGGATCATCTAGCTCCAACCCCCCTGCCATGGGCAGGGACACTTTACCCTAGATCAGGCTGGACAGAGCCTCGTCCAGCCTGGTCTTAAACACCTCAAGGGACGGGGCCTCAACCACCTCCCTGGACAACCCATTCCAGGCCCTCACCACCCTCACGGTGAAGAACTTCCTCCTCATGTCCAGCCTGAATCTTCCCACCTCCAGCTTCATCCCATTCCCCCTAGTCCTATCACTCCCTGATAGTCTGAAAAGTCCCTCCCCAGCCTTCTTGTAGGCCCCCTTCAGATACTGGAAGGCCACAATGAGGTCACCTCGGAGCCTTCTCTTCTCCAGACTGAACAGCCCCAACTCCTTCAGTCTGTCCTCATAGGAGAGGTGCTCCAGCCCTCTGATCATCCTCGTGGCCCTTCTCTGGACACCTTCCAGCACCTCCAGATCCCTCTTGTAATAGGGGCTCCAGAACTGGACGCAGTACTCCAGGTGGGGTCTCAGCAGAGCTGTGTAGAGGGGGAGAATCACCTCCCTTGACCTGCTGGTCACATTTCTCCTGATGCAGCCCAGGATCTGATTGGCTTTCCGGGCTGCAAGTGCACATTGAGAGCTCATGTTGAGCTTCTCGTCCACCAGCACCCCCAAGTCTCTCCTCTGGGCTGCTCCCCAGCCAGTCACTGCCCAGCCTGGATTTGTGCCTGGGATTGCCTCGACCCAGATGCAGGACCCTGCACTTGGTCTTGTTGAAGCTCAGGAGGTTGGCTTGTGCCCACCTCTCCAGCCTGTCAAGGTCCCTCTGGATGGCATCCCTTCCCTCCAGCGTGTCTGCTGCACCACACAGCTTGGTGTCATCAGCAAACTTGCTGAGGGTGCACTCGATGCCACTGTCCATGTCACCCACAAAGATGTTGAACAAGACTGGTCCCAGGCCTGATCCCTGAGGGACTCCGCTTGTCACTGGCCTCCACTGGGACATGGACCCGTTGACAGCCACTCTTTGGGTGCAGTCATCAAGCCAGTTCTGTGTCCATCTAGTGGTCACCCATCAAACCCGTGTGTCACCAGCTTGGAGACCAGGATGTGGTGTGGGACAGTGTCAAAGGCTTTGCTCAGGTCCAGGTAAACGACATCAGTTGCTCGCCCCTCATCTATTAATGCTGTCACTTGTTCATAGAAGGCCACCAGGTTTGTCAGGCAGGATTTGCCCTTGGCAAAGCCATGCTGACTGCTCCCAATCACCTCTTCACTACTCTTCTGAGTCAGTAGTGCCTCCAGGAGGATCTGCTCCATGATCTTTCCGGGCACAGAGGTGAGACTGACCGGCCTGTAGTTCCCTGGGTCCTCCTTCTTACCCTTTTTTGAAAATGGGAGCAATATTTGCCCTTTTCCAATCTGTGGGGACTGCCCCAGTCTGCCATGACTTTTGGAATATAATAGAGAGGGGCTTAGCAACCTCATCTGCCAGTTCTCTCAGCACCCGTGGGTGTATCCCGTCGGGTCACATGGACTTGAACACTTTCAGGTTCTTCAGGTGATCACGAACCTGAGCTTCACTTACCATGGGCAGTTCTTCCTCCTCGTCCCTGGCATCGTCTGCCATGACTCCAGGAGTGTGGCTGGAGGCCCCCTTGCAGTGAAGACTGAGGTAAAGAAGTTATTGAGTACCTTCTATATTGTTAGTGTTGCTGATTATTTTCCTTTCATTAGAGTATATTTTCCTTTCATTGGAGTCAAATCAATCTAACTTTCAGGAATCTTTTCCATTGGGAATACATAATGACTTAAGTCACTGTCCATTGCTGCTGTGCAGTTTCTATTGTTTCAAAGAATCATAGAAACAATCAATACAATACAATACAATACAATACACCAGGTTGGAAGAGACCTTCAAGATCATCGCGTCCAACCCATCAACCAATCCAACCCAACTAAATACAATACAGTACAATACAATACAATACAATACAATACAATACAATACAATACATACAATACAACCCACCTAAACAACTAAACAACTAAACTGTGGCACCAAGCACCCCATCAGGCCTCTTCTTGAACACCTCCAATGAAGGTGACTCAACCACCTCCATGGGCAGCTGATTCCAATGGGCAATCACTCTCTCTGTATAGAACTTCTTCCTAACATCCAGTCTAAACCTGCCCTGGCGCAGCCTGAGACTGTGTCCTCTTGTTCTGGTACTGGCTGCCTGGGAGAAGAGACCAACCTCTGCCTGTCTACAACCTCCCTTCAGGTAGTTGTAGAGAGCAATAAGGTCACCCCCTGAGCCTCCTCCTCTCCAGGCTAAGCAACCCCAGCTCCCTCAGCTTCTCCTCATAGGGCTTGTCTTCCAAAGCCCTCACCAACTTTGTTGCCCTTCTCTGGACATGCTCCAGCAAGTCAACATCCTTCCTAAACTGAGGGGCCCAGAACTGGACACAGTACTCAAGGTGCAGCCTAACCAGTGCAGTGTACAGGGGCAGAGTGACCTCCCTGCTCCTGCTGGCCACACTGTTTCTGATGCAGGCCAGGATGCCATTGACCTTCCTGGCAGCCTGGGCACACTGCAGGCTCATGTTCAGCCTCCCATCAACCAGCACCCCCAGGTCCCTCTCTGGCCACTCTCCAGCCATTCTGACCCCAGAATGCCTGTAGCACTGCATGGGGTTGTTGTGGCCAATGTGCAGAACCCGGCACTTGGATGTGTTCAATCTCATGCCCTTGGATTCTGCCCATCTGTCCAGCCTGTCGAGGTCCCTCTGCAAAGCCTCTCTGTCCTCCAGCAGATCAACTCCTGTCCCCAGCTTGGTGTCATCTGCAATACTGATGATGGACTCGATGCCCTCATCCAGATCATCAATAAAGATGTTGAAGAGCATGGGGCCCAGCACTGATCCTTGGGGCACACCACTAGTGACTGGCCGCCAGCTGGATGTGGCACCATTCACCACCACTCTCTGGGCTCGGCCCTCCAGCCAGTTCCTAACCCAACGCAGTGTGCTCCTGTCCAAGCCATGGGCTGCCAGCTTGGCCAGGAGTTTGCTGTGGGGGACGGTGTCAAAGGCCTTGCTGAGGTCCAGGTAGACCACATCCACAGGCCTCCCTACATCCACCAGGTGGGTCACCTGATCATAGAAGGAGATCAGGTTGGTCAGGCAGGACCTGCCCTTCCTAAAGCCATGCTGGCTAGGCCTGATCCCCTGGCCATCCTGGAAGTGCTGTGTGATTGCACTCAAGATGACCTGTTCCATAATCTTGCCTGGCACTGAGGTCAGGCTGACAGGCCTATAATTCCCTGGCTCATCCAACTGGCCCTTCTTGTGGATGGGCACCACGATGGCCAGCTTCCAGTCATCTGGGACCTCTCCAGTGAGCCAGGACTGTTGAAAAATGACGGAGAGTGGCTCGGACAGCTCATTGACCATCTCTCTCAGCACCCTAGGATGGATCCCATCCGGTCCCATGGCCTTGTGGGGTCCAAGTGGCTGGTAAGATCTCTAACTGCCTCATGGAGCAGCGGGAAACTATGCAGCTCCCTGTCTGCTTCTGCCAGCTCTGCAGGCCAGCTGTCTGGAAGATATTCTGCCCTGCTAGTAAAAATTGAGGCAAAGAAGGTGTTAAGTACCTCTGCCTTTTCCTCATCCTTTGTTACAACGTTCCCCTCCGTGTCAACCAAGGAGTTTAGGTTGTCCTTGCCCTTCTTCTTGCTATTAATGTATTTATAGAAGGACTTTTTGTTGTCCTTCACAGCAGAGGCCAGTCTAAGTTCTAAATGGGCTTTTGCCTCCCTAATTTTCTTCCTGCATGTCCTAGCAACATCCCTAAACATTCCATAGGTTGCCTCCCCTTTCTTCCAGAGATGGTACACCCTCTTTTTTTCCCTTAGTTCTATTAAGAGTTCATTGACCATCCAGGCTGGCCGTCTGCCCCGGCGGCTCATCTTCCGGGACACTGGCACAGCCTGTTCCTGCACCTTCAAGAGTTCTGCCTTGAAGCAGCTCCAGCTCTCCTGGACCCCTTTATTTTTAAGGGCTGTATCCCTAGGAACCTTCTGAGTTAGTTCCTTGTGTAACCTGAAGTTTGCCCTCCTGAAGTCCAGAGTGGAGGTCTTCTTGCTACCCTTCTTAGCTTGGCTGAATACCGAAAACTCAATTATCTCGTGGTCACTGGTGCCTAAACACCCTCCGACCACCACATCCCCCACCAGCCCTTCCCTGTTGGTGAAGAGGAGGTCAAGCAGAGCCTTACCCCTGGTAGGTTCGCGCAGCACCTGGGATAAGAAGCTGTCCTCCATGCACTCTAATAACCTCCTAGACTGCCTCCTCTCTGCTGTGTTGAGATCCCAGCGGATATCAGGCAGGTTGAAGTCGCCCATGAGAACGAGGTCAGGCGATCTTGAGACAGCCTTAAGCTGCCTATAGAATGCTTCATTGACATCTTCCTCCTGGTTGGGTGGTCTATAACAGACTCCAACCAGGATGTCTGCCCTGCCGATCTCCCCTCTAATTCTCACCCACAAGCACTCAACCTGATCATCCCTGAACTCCATCTCAATGGCATCTAGTGCCTCCCTGATGTACAGGGCCACCCCTCCACCCCTTCTTCCTTGCCTGTCTCTCCTGAAGAGCCTGTAGCCGCCAATTGCAGCGCTCCAGTCATGTGAGTCATCCCACCACGTCTCTGTGATGGCAACTACATCATAGCTTTCCTGCTGCAACAAGGCTTCTAGCTCCTCTTGTTTGTTACCCATGCTTCGTGCATTAGTATACATGCACTTCAGCTGGGCTGCTGGTTTCACCTCTAGCTCTAGCTTATCACCCCCAGACTCCTGCCTGAGGCGACTGGTTTCAGCCCCTTCCCCCTTCGAAGCTAGTTTAAAGCCCTGTCAATGAAACCTGCCAATTCCCTTCCCAGAATCTTTTTCCCTTTGGGGGACAGGCCATTCTCGTATACTGTGACCTTTCCCCTCCTCTGGGACAGATGTACTCCATCTGTTGCCAGCTGACCTGGTGCAGTAGCAAGTTGTCCAAGATCGAAAAACCCAAAATTCTTTTGACTGCACCAGCCTCTGAGCCACTTGTTGACTACAGCTGCTGACCTGACCATATTCCACATGCTGACTAGTTAAATAGTGCTTGGGGTGACTAAAATCCTAACTCCTCTTGTAAAGTGGGAGTATTGCCATTACAGGACAAACTGGGACACAAAGCAAACTGGAACTCCTCTTCTGAGAGTATCATACCTTTCCTGGGCCACAAAGATCTGAATCATATTGTTCTTTGAGGGGCTTTCTTTTCAACTATTCTGTATTCCTGGCCACAAAGCATATCTCTTAAGGCTAGTGTTTTGCTGCTGTTTATTAAAATGCTGTAGGAATAAACATTGTTGAGGTCCAAATGGTGCAGGGTAGAGCTCTGGTTCTGTATGTGTTGGTGTATATAAGTGATTTTTCAAAACATAGGTCTCAGCTGTTGCTTATCTCCACAAATACATTTTGCCCAAACACCTAAGAATTTAAAATACACTGCTGCCTGGTCACACTTTTAGATATTTTTATGAAAGCTTGTTCCAGAAGTGCCAAAGTTAACTCTCTTTGGCTTAGTTTGTGCTCCCATTACCACTGAGAAATAATCTGTGTGAAGAATGCGTAATGGAGCAGCTATGACATTGTCTTCTGAAAAAGACCTTTCCTTCTTAGGGAGTTGGTTGTTGCTATTGTTTGGTGGCCTGTTGTTGTCATAACAGACTGAAAATGAAACACAGAGTTGACATCTTTTATTAGGCAACTGATGTAGTTGGGACAAGAATAGACACATTTTTCAGACCTCATTTTTTTTTAAATTCTGGTTGAAAGTGGCCTTGTACTTAGTTTTGAATGGTGTGTTAGCCTTAAAACTTGCCTGATTCTTTTCCCAGATGTATTTTCAGAACTATCTGTGGAACTCAAAGGTGTGTAAGACCAAGGAACCTGATGAGATCCATCTGCATATTCTGAGGGAACTGGCAGATGCAGTGAGTAAGCCATTATCTGTCACATTTGAGAAGTTGTGGCAGTCCAGTGAAGTTTCCACTGACAGCAAAAGGGGAAACAAAAGGGAAAGAAGGAAGACCCAGGAAATTATAGGCAAGTCAGTCTAATCTACGTGTCCAGCAAGATCATGGCATGGATCCTCCTAAAAACTGTGATAGGACACATAGGAAATGAGGAATTGATTGCTGACAGCCAACATGACTTCACTGAGGGCAAATCTTGCCTGACAAATTTGAAGGACAACGGCTTGATATCGAAGAGGAGATCAGTGATAAGTGGTGGTTCTCTGGGATTGGTTCTGGGACTAGTGATATCTGTCACCATCTTTACTGGTGACATGAACAGTGGGATTGAGTGCACTCACAGCATGTTTGTAAATGACACCAAGTTGACTTGCTGGAGGGAAGGGATGCCATCCAGAGGCACTTAGACCAGCTTGAGAGGTGGGCCAGTGTCAGTCTCATGAAGTTCAACAAGGTCAAGTGCATGATCCTTCATAAAGGCTGGGGCAATTCCAAGTACAAATACAGTCTGGGCAATTGAGAACAGCCCTGCAGAGGAGGACTTGGGGGCATTGGTGGGTGAGAAACTGAATATGAGCTGGAAATGGGCATTTGCAACCCAGAAAGACAGTTGTGCGCTAGACTACATCAAAAGACATATGGCTGGCAGGTCGAGGGAGATGATTCACCCCCTCTGCTCTTGTGAGACTCCCACCTGGAGTACTGCATGAGTCCTCAGCACACGACACATGTGGATCTGCCTAAGGGGTTGGAGAAGTGTGTCACAAAGATGATAAGGGGGCTGGAACCCTTGCCCTGAGAGGATAGGCTGAAAGAGTTGGGGTTCTTCACCCAAGAAAAGAGAAGGCTCTGGGGAGACCTTATAGCAGTTTTCTGGTACTTAAAGGGGGCCTACAGGAAAGGTGGAGAGTGCCTCTTTGTCAGAGAGCATAGTGATAGGATGAGGGGTAATAGTGCTAAACTTAAAGAGGGATTTAGATTAGATATGAGACAGAAATTCTTTACAACGAAGGTGAGGCACTGTAACAAGTTGCCCTGAGAAGATGTAGATGGCCCATCCCTTGAAGTGTTCAGTGACGGGCTAGATGGTGCTTCAAGCAACCTTATCTTGAAGAGGGTGTTCCTGCTTAGGTCAAGGGGGCTGGAACTAGTTGGTCTTTAAGGTCCTTTCCAACCCAAACTGTTCTATGAATCTGTGATTGTTTGGTCTTTCATTACCACAGAAAGCAAGTTTTGTAAGAAGAAGTATTTCAGGCAAATATTCTTATTGCATTGGGATCTAAAATTAGTAAATGTTAATGTGGTGCTAAAACTATTCAGTGTGTTTTTCTGTGATTTATGCATAAATGACCTTGCCATTTTTCTTTAGCAGAAATCCTTGCTAACATTCTGATTTTAAATACTAAAATCTTTAAAATTCATAGGGAGGCATATAAAATAGAGTGCACACATGACTATTCACACAGCAAAAATATGTAGCTTCTTACTGTAAGTAAGCTACAGCAAATAAAAGCATATGCACAATGAATAAGCATAGAGGATGTTTCAAGGAAAGGAAAAAAGAGGGCAACATTATTTAATACACTATATTGTGTTTTCTAGCATTTGGTGCCTTTCAGACCAGAGTGCTTGGGTTTGACTATTGTATCAAATAGTTTTTTTTAAATTAACTGAAATACTTCAGTCTGTTACAGAATGACATAGTTTATAGTGTTCTCTTAATAGCTGGTTATTGATAATCACAGAGTCATCAAACAGTTTTCGTTGGAAGAGACCTTCAAGATCATTGAGTCCAACTTTTAACCTGGCAGTGCCAAGTCCACCACTAAAACATGTCCCTCAGCACCCTATCTATATGTCTTTTAAATATCTCCAGGGATGGTGACTTTACCACTTCCCTGAGCAGCCTATTCTAGTGATTAACAACCTTTTTGGTGGAGAAAGTTTTCCTAATATCCAGTCTAAATCTTCCTTGGCACAACCTGAGGTCTTTTTGTCTTGTCCTATGACTTGTTGCTTGGGAGAGCAGACTGACTTCCACAATAACAAGATAATACAAGTAAGACAAATGCCTGCTATCACAAAGCCGTTTGGTAATCATCTAGTGTATTCATTGTAGCAGATTTCATGACATAAATGTTGAGTGGCTGCCTTTTAATGAGCCTTTCTGTGTTGTGTTCTTTTTCAGTGAATTGTGGGATCAGTGGTAAGAAAACCAGCATGGTCTGGTAAGTCTCTAGTGCTGTGAGTTGACCTTATGTTTGAATTGGCATAGGAGATGTTATTGTGAGAAATGTTCTGTAAAACTAGATTAAGGAAGTTATTTCCTATAGGTTTTATATAACATTATCTGTGCTTGACTTTTGACCATGTAAATATGAGGTTGAATGTAGTTTATAAGTATGGAAGTACCTTTGGGTATCACATATCTGTAACTGTATTACCAAGGCAAAATATCTAATGTTGCATCTGTGTTCCCTTTCTCAGTCCTAGCTGAGCCTTGCTGGGTTTTTTCAGAAATTTCTAAATACACCTGCTCCATTCAGCTGCTGATGTGTGGGTTTTTTGAGAGTATTCTATGCAGTACTTTGAAGTTTGAGGTATATCACAAAGAGGTTGCAGATTTCACTGGAGTGCCTTTAGGTCAAAACCAAGAAGCAGCATAAATAGTTTTGCAATGAAACGCCACTGCAAACCTCAGCATCAAAATCCTCATTTAAACACAATCTGGGCTTCCTGTATTCCTCTGTAATTCTTGTGCTATACTCCCTTGTGATTTTTTTAGACATAACCTGATAATTCTGAAGAAATTCTCAGACCAGAATAAAAAATTAAATAAATTTTTAAAAGGGTTAATGTGCAATTGGCACTTTGAGTCAGGGAGCAGAAGGAAGGGAGAAAAAATATGGATGCTGGAGCTGAATTGTAACTGACTGCAACAGCCACTGGATGTCACTTGTTCCACATAAATGTGTTTAAGAATGTAATAGACTGACAACAGAGAAAACAGTATACGTGTCTGTTGTGAACATGGGAATGGTGCCTAGGTGAGCACAGGCAGCAGAATTTTTCTTTCTCTGCACTGAGCATTTTTATCTAAATAACTAGGAGGTTAGCTTGAAGTAATGTCTTTTTACCTTGGAATGCAAGATGCTTGTAGCTGACTTTTGCCTTTGTTGCCCAGTAGCTAGTCTATACCCTATAACTACAAATGTTAAGTGACATTCAGATGTTGGCTTTTCTTATGTAACAAGGAGACAGCCATCAAGAAGTTCCTATTTCTGCCATTACTATGCTGATCTCCATCCCCTCTGTAGTGTTAGTATTGACTAGCACTGTGAGCTTGAGTGAACAGAAATGTGTTTTTCTCAGTAGTGCTTTTGAGCTTCTATGTATTTGTAGGCTTGTCTTAAAGATAAAAATGCAGGCATAGAGAAAGATACATTGAGACAGAAAAAGGAAAGAGAGCCAATGAAATAAAATGAAAAGGAAAAGACAGACTGGAACAACAGCCAATGTGATGGCCATCCACAAGAAGGGCTGGAAGGAAGAGCCAGAGAATTCTAGGCCTGTCAGCCTGACCTCAGCACTGGGGAAAATTGTGGAGCAGATCATCTTGGGGGCAATCACTGTGCACATGCAGGATGGCCAAGGGATCAGGCCCAGCCAGCATGGATTTAGGAAGGGCAGGTCCTGTCTGACCAACGTGTTCTCCTTCTATGATCAGGTGACCCACCTGGTGGATGTGGGGAAGGCTGTGGATGTAGTCTACCTGGACTAAAGCAAAACCATTGACACTGCCCCCCACAGCAATCTCCTGGCCAAGCTGTCAGCCTGTGGCTTGGACAGCTGCACTCTGCTGTTAGGAACTGGCTGGAGGGCCAAGCCCAGAGAGTGGTGGTGAATGGTGCCACATCCAGCTGGCAGCCAGGCACTAGAGCTCTCTCCCAGGGATCAGTGCTGGACCCCATCCTGTTCAATATCTTTATTGATGATGTAGATGAGGGGACTGAGTCCACCATTAGTAAGTCTGCAGTTGACACAAAGCTGGTGATCTGTTAGAGGCTAGGAGAGCTCTGCAGAGGGACCTTGACAGTCTGGACTCATGGGCAGATTCCAACATGATGGAATTTAACAAGTCCAAGTGCCAGGTGCTGCACTTTGGCCACAGTAACCCCATGCAGTGCTACAGGCTGGGGTCAGAGTGGCTGGAGAGCGGCCAGGGAGAAAGGGACCTGTGGGTACTGGTCGATGGTAGGCTGAACACAAGCCAGCAGTGTGCCCAGGTGGTCAAGAAGGCCAATGGCATCCTGGCCTGCATCAGGAAGAGTATGGCCAGCAGGAGAGGGGAAGTCATTGTGCTCTTGTACTTAGCACTGGTTAGGACACACCTTGCGCCCTGTGCCCAGTTCTGGGCCCCCCAGTTTAAGAATGACATTGAGACACTTGAACATGTCCAGACAAGGGCAAAAAAGTTGGTGAGGGGTCTTGAGTAGAAGCCCTGTGAAGAGAGGCTGAGGGAGCTGGGATTGTTTAGCCTGGAGAAGAGGAGGCTCAGGGGAAACCTTATTGCTGTCTACAACTACCTGAAAGGAGGTTGTAGCCAGGTGGGGGCTTGTCTCTTCTCCCAGGCAATCAGCCCCAGAACAAGAGGACACAGTCTCAAGCTACCCCAGGGGAGGTTTAGGCTTGAGATGAGGAGAAAGTTCTTCACAGAAAGAGTGATTTGCCATTGGAATGGGCTGCCCAGGGAGGTGGTGGAGTCACCATCCCTAGAGGTGTTCAAGAGGGGACTGGATGGGGCACTTGAAGCCGTATTTTAGTAGTCATGAAGTGCTGGGTGATAGGTTAGACTGGATGATCTGTGAGGTCTTTTCCAACCTTACTGATCATATGATTCTATGAATTACTCTCTTCTCAAGATCAGGACCATTCACTGCAGAATATCTAGCTAAAGTAATTCACATCTTGGAAAAATATATGTGGTCAGCACCATCACCAGTCAAATTCTAACTGTCTTGTGCATCAACAGATACAGATATAGTTAGCTTTGATCTGATCATGTGTTAGGTAAGCAAAATTGTGCCCACATGTACAGCCTGTCTGTTACGTCAGTCTTAACAGCAGCATCTGACAGCAATATCAAAAGACTGGAGTAAAAGCAAGCAGGGTACTGTCTTGACTAAGCCACAGTGGTATTTTTCCACTTAGGGTTCAGGTAATCCACAACCAGACCATACTGTTCCATCACTTTTTTCTGTTCCAGGTGAAATTTTCATTTATCTTGTAAGTATATATAATAATAAAATATAAATATGGGGAAAATATTTATATTCATACCTATCTATATTATATATATATCAATATTGTGTATGATGTTCTCACACACAAAACCCCAAACCCAGCAGGACTGCCCCATGTTTCTGGAAACAACAGTAAAATATCATCCGAGAGCCAGGTTCTGCACATTGGCCACAGCAAACCCATGCAGCGCTACAGGCTGGGGTCAGAGTGGCTGGAGAGCGGCCAGGCAGAGAGGGATCTGGGGGTAGTGGTCGATGGGAGGCTGAACATGAGCCTGCAGTGTGCCCAGGCTGCCAAGAAGGCCAATGGCGTCCTGGCCTGCATCAGGAACAGTGTGGCCAGCAGGAGCAGGGAGATCATTTTCCCCGTGCAGGCTGTACTGGTTAGGCCGCACCTCAAGTCCTGTGTCCAGTTCTGGGCCCCTGAGTTTCGGAAGGATGTTGAGTTGCTGGAACGTGTCCAGAGAAGGGCAACGAAGTTGGTGAGGGGTTTGGAACACAAGCCCCATGAGGGGAGGCTGAGGGAGCTGGGGTTGCTTAGCCTGGAGAAGAGGAGACTCAGGGGTGCCGTTATTGCTCTCTACAACTGCCTGAAGGGAGGTTGTAGCCAGGTGGAGATTGGTCTCTTCTCCCAGGCAGCCAGCACCCAAACAAGAGGACACAGTCTCAGGCTGCGCCAGGGGAGGTTTAGGCTGGATGTTAGGAAGTTCTATACAGAGAGAGTCCATACAGAGAGAGCCCATTGGAATGGGCTGCCCAGGGAGGTGGTGGACTCACCATCATTGGAGGTGTTCAGGAGGAGACTTGATGGGGTGCTTGGTGCCATGGTCTAGTTGTTTAGGTGGGTTGGATTGGTTGATGGGTTGTCTATTCTATTATATTCTATTCTATCCAGTGAAAAATCAGCTTAGATTTTTACTTATAACCAAAACTTTTTGTTCAGGAAGAAAATGCATGTTGTTATATCTTACAAAATTCTGTGCATTTGACTTTGCAATTTAGAAGTTCAAGCAGCAATTATTATTAACAATTTTGTCTTGCTTGTCATTAGTCTTAAATTTATGACACAAATTCTTAACTGACAGTGTTTTTATCAGGGTGCATTAATACATTGTCATTGTGTTTGTAAATTTTTAATATGTTTCCCCTATTTAAGCTGAATTTCTGTCTTAAAGGTTTAATTAGTGCAGTAATACCTCTCTAGTGAATTTAGAACCGAAATAGTATTCCCCGCCTCATTTATGTTTTCATTATCTGATGTCATCTGCTATTAAAAGTCAAATAAGTTTCACTGCATAGTAGGCTACTGGTTACCAGCTCTGCAGGGTTTTTTGTTAAAGAATGTTTCTCTTTGCAGAGGTCTTTCAGTCAATCTGAGTGTTTTCATGTCTGCTTTTTCGATCACATTTTTTGTAGAAAAAGTTCTGTCTTCTTAGTTTTGTTATATCTTAAAGCCATTTACCGTTAAGTTTTCAGCCCTGTTTTTTCATGATTAATTTCCCAACAGCAAAGGCTGCCTCTGGTTATTATAAAACCATATTAGGTACCAATGGAGACAGCGGAACTTTTTTACCCTTAATTACATACAATTCATGCAGCGCATAATACTAACTTTTGCTAATTTTGTTTTAACGGTTAAAAATACTGGTGATAGTTGGTAAATAATGCCCTAAAGGACTGTATTGCAGATTACAAGACCTGAAGCCCTTTGTCAGCTGCTTATGGTGCTGAAAATTGTAATTAAAAATGTGAGTGGAGCTTTTGTATTCACATGCATGCAAGGAATGGGAAAGCTAAATTAAAAAATTAACTTTTAACTTATTGTCGGACACTTCAGAAAATTTTCTTTTTTCTTATAACAGCTCTATTATGAAATTTCAAATGTTCCTAGCAGAATTCAGATAAGGAAGAAGCTGTTTCTGCTGTGACTGTTCAGGGAGGCAGGTTTTCATGTGCTAGATCTGCATCTCAGTTTTCAGATGAAGTTGTGTTCACAGTTTTTCGCTTTCTATTATGATTCCACTAGTATTTAACCAGTGTTTTGTTTCATACTTGATGAGGAGAGGAGAGGGCTGCTGCAGGTAGGCAGTGACATGTCTTATGACTTCATGTCCTGTTTCCACATTTGCCTTCTGTCCTCTAAGCAGTCTGGATTCCACCACAAGCGATTCATTCTGAATAGTTTTATTTGGTTTTGTTGGGGTTTTTTTTGGTCGCATTTTCTATTCACATGATGAGAAATTCCAAGAAGAACAGAGGAGATGTCATGGTTAGTGTGTTGTAGAGTTTCCACCCCTCCTTTGCTTACCTAATAACTAAGAGAGAGAGACCTTGCTGGGTGTTTTATATATATATATATATATATATGTATTCTTCCAAGGGAGCTCTTCTACAAATTTTATAGAAAGTCTCCTGTGCCTGATGTTTGAAACTAAAAGCATACTTTAAGGAAATACCTGCTAGCTTTAAATTCATTGTATTTTAAGTCACAAAGAGTGGTATCCAACAGAAACCTGTGTGTATAGTGCACCAAAAGTACAGCAGATTCTTAGGGCAGTAGTACATTAGTCATACAAGAGCCCAGTGCTGTTAATTTTACTGCAGGCAGGTTGCAGGCACTGTAAGTGATGAAATGAAACAGTACCTACTAGACGAGTTCTTCATGCTAACATTTCAAACAAGCTGAGGCAGAATGAATAATGCATGCATTAGTGTACTGCAGGATGATATATATATTCATTGACTCTTTCAAGGTTGTATGGTCCTACTTACGGATCATGAGAAAAAGACTAAGTAGTTCTAGCCTGCCGTGTGTCAAAATCTATCTAAAATGGTAGAAAAACCCACTTAGATGTTGTTTTGTTCATTAATTTTAAAACTTGAGTGCCTATATACCTTAAACTCCTGCTAGACTTGTTGGAGCATGTCCAGACAAGGGCAACAAGGTTGGTGAGGGGCTTGGAAGACAAGCCCTATGAGGAGAAACAGAAGGAGCTGGGGTTGCTTAGCCTGGAGAGGAGGAGGCTCAGGGGTGACCTTATTGCTCTCTACAACCACCTGAAGGGAGGCTGTAGACAGGCAGAGGTTGGTCTCTTCTCCCTTCTCCCAGGCAACCAGCACTAGAACAAGAGGACACAGTCTCAGGCTGTGCCAGGGCAGGTTTAGGCTGGAGGTTAGGAGGAAGTTCTATACAGAGAGAGTGATTGCCCATCGGAATGGACTGCCCGTGGAGGTGGTGGAGTCCCCATCATTGGAGGTGTTCAGGAGGAGACTTGATAGGGTGCTTGGTTGCATGGTTTAGTTGATTAGGTGGTGTTGGATGATGGGTTGGATGCGATGATCTTGAAGGTATCTTCCAACCTGGTCTATTCTATTCTATTCTATTCTATTCTATTCTATTCTATTCTATTCTATTCTATTCTATTCTATTCTATTCCATTCCATTCCATTCCATTCCATTCCATTCCATTCTAACATTTTTTTAATTTCCTCTGCAGGAAATAGACCTGGTGCTGACAACTTAACTCACAATAATAACCAGAGAAAAAAAAACCAAACAACAACCCAACACATAAAATAGTGTAGATAGAAGCTGTTTTGTCCAAAGAAATTGAACCAGAAGACCTGGGGTTTTTTTTTGGGGTTCTGGAAAGTGTCAAGGTAACTTGTTGTGCAAAAGTGTGTACATTTGTGCTGCATGCTAACACCCACAAGAGCCCTAGGTTCCATGTCATGACTGTTTCCAGTTTAATGGTGAGTCTAAGTCTTTATCTAGAGTCTGAGCATCTGCTATTTGAGTCTTAAAATAATTCAGTTTATGGAGGTGACCATAGTGTAGTGTACATGGGTAACTTCTTGCCTGAACTGAATTCTCTTTTCCCTACCCATCTCACTCCAATGTCATCAGCTCTGTGGCATTTGTGTGAGTGACCCCTTTCCAGCAGAAAACCTTTATGAGCAGAGTGGGTCCAGCTGAGAGCTTCATCCCAGCGCTATGATACGATGCTAACATGGAATGGCAGAACCGTAAAGATAGATTTGTATACTGTATCTCCAGAAACACAGACCTCCTATCTTTTGAGCTCAAGAGGAATTTTTGTCCAGATATGGTTTGGAGAGGTTTCCTTCCTCTCTAGGTCAACTACCAGGGAGCTGTTTGCGCACAGCTTGCAAAAGGCAAGCATTCCTTCTAGAGGAAATGTGTAATGGACACCCAAATACATTTCACTAGGCAAAGTCATGTGTAGTGTTTTTTGTAATTAGAAAATATTTACATGATTAATCTCTTAGGAAAATTGGGAAAACACTATCAATTTCCCCACACTTCAAACTCTGGAATATGACCTCAATAGAGCAGTTACCTTTGCCAGCAGACATCTTTTCATGAGCAGTGCTCTTTGGTTTGACATCTGAAACTTATGCCAAAGTCACTGAGTCACCAAGGTCAAAAGATAGAATGAAAAATCTGAATTTTCTTTCTTTCTTCTTTCCCACCCCCTTCTATCCTGCCTTAAAAAAAAAAAAGGCAGTAAAAACCAGATGAACAGATATGTGTCTATACATCTGTGCAGAAAATATAGAAATGGAGTCTTTTTGTCTTTCAAAATGTTACTTAGTCACTTAAAGTTTTAGAGAAAAAAGGTTATTTACACACTGGGCAAATATGTTCTGTTTATCTGCCAAGACAATTGTTGCACCATAGTAATTCCTTCTGAGGAAACAAATGTCCCCTTTCACATTACAGCTATGTACAGTTTACATGATTTTTTCCAGGATTCCACTTTAGAAAAACTGCAATAGCACTTACATGGTTTTTTTCCCCTCATGTGTAAGCTGTGACCTTTTTATCATGGCCTGGTGCTTATATAAGCCAAAACACTAGTAGGTGATAACCAGTAGGTGTTATGAGAAGTACTCTGCTAAACAGGAGCACTGCAAATTTTGTCAGAAAAAAAATAAAGTTTTACCCTCTCTATATTAGAAGTACAGACCAGAATAGGATTTAGGAGCTCAGGCTTCATAATACAGTGGAACTATCTGATCTATTAAGTAGGTCCAGATTTAGTTTGTTTCCCTTCTGTCACATCTTTTAGCCTGCAGAAGAGGAGACTCAGGGGTGACCTTATTGCTCTCTGCAAATACCCGAAGGGAGGTTGTGGACAGGTGGAGGTTGGTCTCTTCTCCCAGGCAGGCAGCACCAGAACAAGAGGACACAGTCTCAGGCTGTGCCACGGGAGGTTTAGACTGGATGTTAGGAAGAAGTTCTATACAGAGAGAGTGATTGCCCATTGGAATGGACTGCCCATGGAGGTGGTGGAGTCACCTTCATTGGAGGTGTTCAGGAGGAGACTTGATGGGGTGCTTGGTGCTATGGTCTAGTTGTTTGGGTGGGTTGGACTGGTTGATAGGTTGGACGCGATGATCTTGAAGGTCTCTTCCAACCTGGTTTATTGTATTGTATCTCAA
Source organism: Colaptes auratus (assembly GCA_015227895.2). Classification (NCBI taxonomy): domain Eukaryota; kingdom Metazoa; phylum Chordata; class Aves; order Piciformes; family Picidae; genus Colaptes; species Colaptes auratus. Next base: position 25,280,060 of record CM026897.1, read on the forward strand.
TGTAACAATGTTGCGACGTCTGTTACACTAACATTTGTCGTGCCAAGGATTGTCTTATTGCCTACCAATGAATACTTTAAATAAAATCTTCTTTAAAGTTTACCCTCACCTGCTGAAAAAACCCAACCCAACCCAAACAACAACACCCACCAGCTTCCTCTGAACAGAGTTTATAATACTTCTGTAGATTTCTTTAGCTTGGTAATGTAAGTAATGTTGGTAATGAAGGTAGAGATGGATTCAAAGTTACAGAGCATCCTCTGCTCTAACAGCTGAAGGTGTTGCTAACTCCCTCACAATATGTTTGGAGGTTTTTTTCAGTTGTTTCTTAAGACAGTGCCAGAAAAGGGATAGAGAAGTTTGCATTGCAAGAAGGGAGCTGGATCCTTTCCTCCTTTGGTGAATGTAATGCTGTGATCACATTTATTGCCTCTGTGATATCTGGAAATATCATAATCTTGTTCTGCACAGATAAACATCTCTAAGGTATACCCTGAGAAGAGTAATTCTCTCAAGAGAACAGCCTAGAGAAACATTAGTTTGGAATCTGAACTTCAAATATTTAGATACTTTCTAGCCATACCAGTGCCTATGGGCATAAATTCATCCAGAAGTAGACTGGATTTTGTGCCATAAAATTCAGCCTTGAAGATCTAAGCTGTAACTATTTGCCCAAGGTAACTGTAGTGCAGTAGCTAAGGGGGCTTCTTAATGCTGTCTCTCCCACAGATGCCTTGCACTAGGACTTTATATCTCTGCAATGTTTCTTCTTTAATACCTTGCTGTGCAGAGCTCCAAGCGGGAGGGCGTTTATCACTGCTGGTTGCCTGAAGGGCTGACATTCATTTCCTCCCAAAATAACAAAAAGCCCTCTGCCAATTTGAGTGGTTACAGTGGGTGCCAAAGGCAGTTCCTGAATCTGCAGCACATGACCAAGGAAAGTACATTGAGCTCATTCTGTCATCCATCTTTTTGGGAGTCAGAGTTCTCTGGTCATGATTACTGGTCACAATAAATCTGTTATTGCTGGATAAATGTCCCACAGGTGCATCCCCTCCACCAGGAATTCCCAATAAAACCCAAGAAGCTTTTCCCCTGCCCCCCTTTTTAGTTTTTTATATATATTTTTTTTATTTCATAAATGCTCAGATATTCCCAATTCCACAGCTTTAAAATACTTAGCATGTCACTAGAATTAAGCATTATTTGCCTTGACTCACCCAGGCCTTGGAGGCTAGCAGTTGCAAATTTTACATTTGGTAATGCCTTACCTGATTGAAAACCATTTTTTTCTTGCTAGCAAGCTCCTCATGTATCACACCATTCACAAAAGACCTGTGACATTATTTATGTGACAAATAATATGTCACCCGCAGAAAATCTTTATATATCTTAGCTGTGGAGAGTGGCATCTTGATAATTTGCACTATTTGAACATCTTCTGGAATCTGTACCTATGTTGTCCTGTGCTTTAAAAGCAAGCTAAAAGTTGACAGAAATTAAAGTGGGACACAGTAAGTTCAAATGGAGATTTTTGTTTTATTTTCTGGAGAAGAATTGTTTCAGTATTTCCAGTATTTTGATACTCTTGATGAATACATCAAGATTGGTCATAGGAAAAGTATCTAGACCTCTGCCTAGTGGAATTGAAGATATAGGATAATTTTCATTACCAACTGTAATTTAACTGTTAGGACAAAGATATGTATTTTCTTTCAATGAGCTGTTAGGTAACAGGTTGAAAGAACTGTAATAATAAAAACTAGTACCTGTATAGTGTGTGATTAATATAAGATAAAGCATTAAAAATGAAAATGGCAAAAGTATTTTAGGGAGCTTCTCCCCTGCATTTTTCTGTGCTTAGGCAGAGAGCAAGTCAATGTGTTGAACATTTGAAAAATCTATTCAGATTTACTTATCAGCTTTTACAGTGAGACATTTCTTAGCAATGCAACAACATTAAAATCAGAACTGCTCTTTTTGCTGACACAGTTTAAGATCACCCTAAATGTTGTGTTAACTTTAATGCTTCTTTTCCTTTCCTTTTTTTTTTATCAAATCCAGGATTTAGGCCTAAGTTATCCTGACACCATCCCTTTAAGAAAATGTCAGCATATAGCAAGCCCTCTGGATGTACTTTAAATTTAATTATTAAAGAGAGGTTTTTGAGGGGAGGGGAAGGGAAAGAGATGTTAGATAATTAAGAGCAAAAGGGAAGAAAGCCTTACAAATTCTTGGGGACTGTCCAATTCCTGAGTTAAACCACAAACTCCATATTTGGCTTGAAATAAGGAATTTTCTCCTCAACAGCTGTCCCTGGAGTTGGTATGAACTATTCTAAAATATTTAGTTACCAGCAGAGAGATACTACAGGAAACACTAAACCAAACTGTTGTGAAGCACTGGCTGTTGTAAGGGAGCCCCGATTCATAAACTCTACTGTACATTGCATAATGGTGCAGCTATTCTCCTGCATGTTTTCAGTGTTACGGCCTGTTACATAACAAAAAGGCTTCTAAGGCACCTAAGTAGTTCTTTTGGGAGAAAGGACAGAGAGATCAACAAAGCTCTTTGTAAGGAAGAAATGTAGATCCAGGCATGGTGATGGGGGGCTGAGTTACCTTTCCTTTATTCCTTAAATACTTTACAAAAAGAGTATGTTGTTCACATCTTTTTCTACCTTTGCACTTTTTAAGACTTGCTGCTTTAATAAATAATGATTTTTGGAAGCCTGAAAAACTCGTTAAAACCTAACTGGATCTTTTAGAATAAAAATACCATTTGAGTAAAATGTGATCATTTTTAATGAATTGTGTATTCAATCAAAGTCTTAAAAATGCTACCTAAAATGAAAACTTAAGAAAGGCATTACTTTTCTTCTTTCATTTATAAATGCTGCTTGACTTCAGCTGCTGAGCTGAAATCCTAAACTAGTCCAGCATATGCAACTGAGATGCAAACTGAGACTGGGGTTACCTATTCTAAGTTGTATATTTATACTGATGCAAAAGCAACGACCTTACTGTATATATAAACAGTGTATAAAAGGAGTGCATGCAAATAAACATCAAGTAGACTTGGTGGAGCTGTATCTTCTCTTATGGAACATATGGCGGTCTGCTAAGAACCCTATGTATTTTATTGTCATCACAGATGATGACTGTTCTTGAAACATGAAGTACTGATGTAGAAGGTTTGGATGTAACTTCTACAAAAAAGTACTACCAGACGATATCACAGGACAGAGTAGTCTTTGTGATCATATCATAATATCAGTCAGGGTTGGAAGGGACCACAAGGATCATCTACTTCCAACCCCACTGCCATGGGCAGCTACACCCCACATGCAATCAGGCTCGCCAGCCTGGTCTTAAACACCTCCAGGGACGGGGCCTCAACCACCTCCCTGGATAACCCATTCTAGGGCTTCACCACTCTCATGGTGAAGAACTTCTTCCTCACATCTAGCCTGAATCTCCCCACCTCCAGCTTCATTCCATTCCCCCTAGTCCTAACACTACCTGATAGCCTGAGAAGTCCCTCCCCAGCCTTCTTGTAGGCCCCCTTCAGATACTGGAAGGCCACAATGAGGTCACCTCAGAGCCTTCTCTTCTCCAGATGGAACAGCCCCAACTCCCTCAGTCTGTCCTCATAGGAGAGGTGCTCCAGCCCTCTGATCATCCTTGTGGCCCTTCTCTGGACACCTTCCAGCACCTCCAGATCCCTCTTGTAATAGGGGCTCCAGAACTGGACGCAGTACTCCAGGTAGGGTCTCACAAGGGCTGAGTAGAGGGGGAGAATCCCCTCCCTTGACCACACTTCTCCTGATGCAGCCCAGGATCTGATTGGCTTTCCAGGCTGAAAGTGCACATTGAGAGCTCATGTTGAGCTTCTCGTCCACCAGCACCCCCAAGTCTCTCTCCTCTGGGCTGCTCCCCAGCCAGTCACTGCCCAGCCTGGATTTGTGCCTGGGATTGCCTCAAGCCACATGCAGGACCCTGCACTTGGTCTTGTTGAAGCTCATGAGGTTGGCTTGTGCCCACCTCTCCAGCCTGTCCAAGTCCCTCTGGATGGCATCCCTTCCCTCCAGCGTGTCTGCTGCACCACACATCTTGGTGTCATCAGCAAACTTGCTGAGGGTGCACTCAATGCCACTGTCCATGTCACCCACAAAGATGTTGAACAAGACAGGTCCCAGGACTGATCCCTGAGGGACTCTGCTTGTCACTGGCCTCCATTGGGACATGGACCCATTGACAACCACTCTTTGGGTGTGGCCTTCAAGCCAGTTCTTTATCCATCTAGTGGTCCACCCATCAAACCCATGTGTCACCAGTTTAGAGACCAGGATGTGGTGTGGGACAGTGTCAAAGGCTTTGCTCAGGTCCAGGTAAACGACATCAGTTGCTCGCCCCTCATCTGTTAATGTTGTGACCTGTTCATAGAAGGCCACCAGGTTTGTCAGGCAGGATTTGCCCTTGGCAAAGCCATGCTGACTGTTCCCAATCACCTCTTCACTATTCTTCTGAGTCAGTAGTGTCTCCAGGAGGATTTTTTTCTTCCTTGAAGGGCAGTTCAAAAATAAAATGGTTTTGTTTTACTGGAATGCAATGATTGGCATGAGCTGTCTTGTGACTAAGGCAAAAGGTTAAACCTGTGTTGGGGTTGAAAATGGTACAACACAAAGGGGTTGAAACTAAAGTCTCAAGCTCACAGGTATTAAATAAAGATCAGTGGCAGCAAAGTCATTGATATTTTGCTTATTGGCTGCTTCACATGCGGCTAACCTCATTCTGTTAAAGTGAAACTGGGGGACTGTTTAAACTGTTACTGGAAGGAGCACAGCACAAAGGAAAAAAAAGCTTTGCATTTCCTCAGTTGAGAAAGAGAACCTAGGGGAACACAAAATAGGAAAAAAGATTTAAAATGTAATTATGCAAGCACATGTAATATGAACAATGCAAATAACTGTAGTTTCTGAAAAGATGAGGATTTTTCTTACATAGCCTATTCGGGGACTGAGCAGTTTACAGTAATAACTAAATTGTGTATTTTCTAAACAGAGGCAAGAGCTAGTATTGGATTTCTGTGCATTTCTGTACTATTGCCATGAGTGCGTAATTATAAAACCATACTTTAGACAAAGGAACCAATTGTTTACATAAATTGAATCATATGCTTTGAGCTGTAATAAATTTTCAATTAACAGAAACCATTTTCTAAGGACAATCTCCAGAAATAGTTTCCTCTAAAGCTGTGGTACTGGTTGAGACAGCTAGCACATGCTGTCTGCACCATCGTCTCTTTTCAGTAGTCAACTGGCATGTTCTTCCAGGCAGGTTAATGGGCTCTATTTAATTGAATCTCATTTGAAAATTAATATAGTCTCCAGGTAAAGTGTCAGTGGCTGAAGTGCCAAAGATTTTTTTTCTGTTAGAGGCAGGAGTAAAAGACATCATCACACAAATGGCCAAACATGCTGCTGGAAGCAAAGGTAAGTAAGCTCGATGCTCTCCTTTGCGCTCTTACATACTGGTTGCCTTAGCTGTCCTAGGCTGATGATCACTCAGGTTTACAATGGACGCTGAACTGAAATACGTGCTTGTACTGCCAATAAAATCCTTGCTAGAAGTCCAAAAACTCGAGTTAGCAAGGTTTAAATTCATACAATTGCCTCTCTGTGGTAAATGCTAAAGGAAGCCCATTTTCTGGAGAGAAATCAACTTTTTGTGTGCATATTCTTTTAATAAAGAACCAATATTTGCTGCTTCTGCTTGCATGATCTGGTTCCTTGTATAATCTACTTAGCATGAGAACATTTTGACTGAAGTGTCCTTGAGTAATGGATAGTCTTCAAGTTTTATTTCACATAAGGTTTTATTTTGCGTGAGGTTGCTATACCGCTCTGAGATTGTTAAACTGCTCTCTTGAGGTCCGTTCCAACCCTAACAATTCTATGATTATCTGATAATGTAAAATGGGTTGCTGACATGTGATAAGTAATAACAAATACTAATTAAAATATTCTGATAACTTAATTTAAACCATGATAAGTGAAGGTCTGCTCTGAAATATTCTGAAGTCAGCATTTTAATTTAAATATATTACTTTATATATCATGTAACTTTTCAGGATGAAGTTTAAAATTAATAATGTTTGGTTATCAAGTTTCAGACAATTGTTGACTAATTCCCTTATGGAACCTCTGCAACGAAGCAGTTTTTTAAAGCTGTCGGTCTTCTGTCACCAGTAAATCACATCTTATTTCTGTGAATTTTACTGAATATACGCTTCCAAACAAAAATGACCTTTCAACTGTGAAATGCTGAAATAACTGATTTGATAAAAGTATTCAGTAGAATGCGTACTTGATACTTGGGTACAATCTGCTCTCAATATGAAGACAAGTAGGTGGGTTGGATTGGTTGATAGGTTAGACGCGATGATCTTGAAGGTCTCTTCCAACCTGGTGCATTGTATTATTGTATAAGTATTAATGTGATAAAATTTATGATTCCCCATTACCTTTCATATCTGTGAATGTGAAAATTTGAGTTTTAAAATTGTTTGCTGGTAGAAACAAAATCATCTGGCAGGAATTTTGCTTTACACTCAGAAAAACGTTTTACAGGATAGTTAGGAGCATTAAAAACATCACTTTAAGAAGGACAGTACTGCACCAATAAACATCAATGTCTTAAGTAGATCTGGTTTACCTTCATTTGGTCCAAGTCTGCTCTGAGTATATAGCTGGACATGCTAGAGTTGGGGCTGTTCAGTCTGGAGAAGAGACAGCTCCGAGGTGACCTCATTGTGGCCTTCCAGTATCTGAAGGGGGCCTACAAGAAGGCTGGGGAGGGACTTCTCAGGCTATCAGGTAGTGATAGGACTAGGGGGAATAGAATGAAGCTGGAGGTGGGCAGATTCAGGCTGGATGTGAGGAAGAAGTTCTTCACCATGAGAATGGTGAAGCGCTGGAATGGGTTATCCAGGGAGGTGGTTGAGGCCCCGTCCCTGGAGGTATTTAAGACCAGGCTGAATGAGGTTCTGTCCAGCCTGATCTAGTGTGGGGTGTCCCTGCCCATGGCAGGGGGGTTGGAAGTAGATGATCCTTGTGGTCCCTTCCAACCCTGACTGATACTATGATACTATGATACATCATGATCACAGGCTCTCATCCTTCTGGGGGATGTTAACCACCCTGACATCTGTTGGAAAAGTAGCATGGCTAGCTGTAGGGAATCTAGGAGGCTCCTGGAGTGCCTAGATAACAACTTCTTAAGACAAAAAATTAACAGCCCTACCTAAGGGGATGAGTTACTGGATCAGATGGTCACAAATGGTAGTTAAGTCATCAGGGATACAATACAATACAATACAATACAATACAATACAATACAATACATCCAGGTTGGAAGAGACCTTCAAGATCATTGCGTCCAACGCATCAACCAATCCAACCCACCTAAACAACTAAACCATGCAACCAAGTACCCCATCAAGTCTCCTCCTGAATACCTCCAATGATGGTGACTCCACCAACTCCCTGGGCAGACCATTCCAATGGGCAATCACTCTCTCTGTATAGAACTTCTTCCTAACATCCAGTCTAAACCTGCCCTGGCGCAGCCTGAGACTGTGTCCTCTTGTTCAGGTGCTGGCTGCCTGGGAAAAGAGACCAACCTCTGCCTGTCTACAACCTCCCTTCAGGTAGTTGTAGAGAGCAATAAGGTCACCCCTGAGTCTCCTCTTCTCCAGGCTAAGCAACCCCAGCTCCCTCAGCCTTTCCTCATAGGGCTTCTGTTCCAAACCCCTCACCAACTTTGTTGCCCTTCTCTGGACACGTTCCAGCAACTCAACATCCTTTCTAAACTGAGGGGCCCAGAACTGGACACAGTACTCGAGGTGTGGCCTAACCAGTGCTGTGTACAGGGGCAGAATGACCTCCCTGCTCCTGCTGGCCACACTGTTCCTGATGCAGGCCAGGATGCCATTGGCCCTCTTGGCTGCCTGGGCACACTGCAGGCTCATGTTCAGCCAGCTGCCAAGCAGTACCCCCAGGTCCCTCTCTGCCTGGCCACTCTCCAGCCACTCTGACCCCAGCCTGTAGCACTGCATGGGGTTGTTGTGGCCAATGTGCAGAACCCGGCACTTGGATGTTTTAAATCTCACGTTTTTGGACTCTGCCCATCTGTCCAGCCTGTCGAGGTCCCTCTGCAAAGCCTCTCTACCCTCCAGCAGATCAACTCCTGCCCCAAGCTTGGTGTCATCCACAAATTTACTGATGATGGACTCGATGCCCTCATCCAGATCATCAAGAAAGATGTTGAAGAGCATTGGGCCCAGCACTGATCCTTGGGGCACACCACTAGTCAAAACTGAAGGCGGCCTGTGCTGCAGTGATTGTGCACTGGTGCAGGTCACGGTCCTAAGGGGTATGAAGCTCATGAGAAACATAGTTAGGACTCTGCATTTTAGGAAAGCAAACTTCCATCTCTTCAAGAAGTTAGTAAATAGGACCCCATGGGAAACGGCCCTCAAAGCTAAGGGAGTGGAACAGAGCTGGCAAGTCTTCAAGGATACTTTGTATAGAGCACACAAGAAAACTCCATCTGCACCTGTAAAACATTGGGCAAGGAGGACAAGAGACCACCATGGCTGAATTGTGACCTGTTGGTCAAACTAAAGCACAAGTTGGGACTACACAGGAAATGGAAGATGGGACAGGCATCCTGGAAAGAGAATAGGGATGCTGCCTGGTTGTGTGTGGATGAGGTCAGGAAGGCCAAGGCACAGCTGGAACTGAACTTGGCCAGGCTTCTACAGGTACATTAACCAGAAAAGCCCTAGGAGGAGAGGCTGAGGGAGCTGGGGTTGCTTAGCCTGGAGAGCAGGAGACTCAGGGGTGACCTTATTGCTCTCTTGAACTACCTGAAGGCGGGTTGTAGACAGGCAGAGGTTGGTCTCTTTTCCCAGGCAGCCAGCACCTGAACAAGAGGACTGCCCGGGGAGGTGGTGGAGTCACCTTCATTGGAGGTATTCAGGAGGAGACTTGATGGGGTACTTGGCTGCATGGTTTAGTTGTTTAGGTGGGTTGGATTGGTTGATGGGTTGGACGCGATGATCTTGAAGGTCTCTTCCAACCTGGTTTATTCTATTGTATTCTATTGTATTCTATTCTATTGTATTGTATTGTATTCTATTCTATTCTATTCTAAAAGGAAGGTTAAAGAAAGCATAACCCACCTGTTGAGCAGCAGTGGGGAACCTGTATCAACAGACAGGGAGAAGGCTGAGATTCTCAACAACTTTTTTGCCTCAGCCTTCACTGGCAACCCTTTTCCTCATGGCTCTCATATTGATGGCCCACAAAATGGAGACCAGGGAGAAAAAGTCCCTCCCACTGTACGTGAAGAGAAGGTGTGTGACCACCTGAGAAACCTGAAGATACCCAAGTCCATGGGGCCTTATGAAAGGCATACCAGTGTCTTGAGGGAATTAGCTGGTGTAGTTGCCAAGCCAATCTTCATAACATTTGAAAAGTCCTGGCAGTCAGGACATTTTTAAAAAGGGTGGAAAGGAGGACCCTGGGAACTGCTGACCTGTCAGCTTCACCTCCATGCTTGGGAAGATAGAATAGAATAGAATAGAATAGAATAGAATAGAATAGAATAGAATAGAATAGAATAGAATAGAATAGAATAGAATAGAATAAATGAGGTTGGAAGAGACTTTCAACATCATTGCATCCAACCTATTCTCCAACACCAACTAAACCATGCAACCAAGCACCCTATCAAGTCTCCTCCTAAACACCTCCAATGATGGTGACTCCATGTGATGGGTTGAGGCAGACCCCCTTCCCACCACAGGCAAAAATAATGACTCAGACAAATGGATTGTAAAAGTTGTGGAAAGTTTAAATGGAAAGCGGTGAAATGTTTACAGAGAAACAGAAACACAGTGACAAAAGAGATCCCAAAAGCACAACCAGAACTATCTCATCCCCACCTGAGGGTACACCCAAGACCCCCAGGGCTCCTTCTTCCCCCTCTCCCAATCCACTGCTAGGCTAGTCTCAGCTGGCCAGATCTGAGACTGCCCATCCCAGGTGGCAGTGATGGAAGAAAGAGAAAGCGCCAGAACCCCCACTGAGATGTTATAGTGGCACAGGGAATTATGGTACAAAATACCTGGCTTCCTGTGTCCACACACTGGGCTAGACTTCTGGACAAAGGAAGCACCCCTCATATGAACACAGCAGAGTGCACCCCGCCCAAACTGCTACATGCCACCCCTTATTTCATACCATAATCCCCGCACCCAAAAGATGTCATCAAATCAGAAATCTTCTGATGACATGTCCAGTGAAGTCCATGTCTTCATCTGGACGTCCACCCAAATGGTCTCTCATTCAGGCTCAAGTGTCAGTCCAGTCCGGTTCTTCTTTCACCTAATGGAACCTCCAAGCGATGCAGAGTTCAGTTCTCTGCGGTGCAAGCTCTTCATGGATTTGTTGGATATCCTGGTCACCTGGAAGAACCTCACAACTTCTCATATTTCCACCCCTGGGGCAAGCCAGTCGTAACAATCAGGCTTCTCCACTGCTCCACTCCACTGCTTCTCCACCCCTCCAGGAAAAATAGCACACTGAGCCTCCCACAACCCTGCACGGACCTATCCTGAGCCCAGTGCTGACCACTTCCAGCTGCAGCCCGAGGCTATACAGGTGCATGTCAGAGGTACACCGCCCCCCCACTGGGCATTCGCGTACCGAGGCGTGACAGCATCCGGCTACACAACCCTCCCCCAGAAGAGGGAGGGGCTGCCCCACAACCTACTGAGAAGAGAGGTGGAACCAGGTGCTAGATGCCATTTTCAGAGCTTGTCTGAAAATTGGGGAAGAGATTAAAGCCGCCCCCACCACAGCCAGGGCCACCTCTGCTGCCGACCACGGCATGACACGGGCAGAGTCACTGCCACTGCCACTTGGCATACAGCAGGGCCTGCCATCTCTACCACCACAGTACAGAATCAAAATCACCTCCATCCATTGGACATTCAAACGTCTCCTCCAGCAAAAGCCATAAATGCGTCCTCAGGACCCTTGAGAATGGCTTTCCATCTGGAGTCCCTGTTCGCCCTCATGGGTTTCAGGAGCTGGGCTCGCCCGCTCGCTGCTGCTGGCCCTATCCCCGCAGCGAGAATGGACCTGACTTTGATCTGCTCGCCTCTGCCCCTCCCCCACTTCACTCACCACCGCTTCTGCCACTCCACAGAGAACAAAGTGGGGGAAAGGGCAGGTTCCGCATTCTCAAGCAGTACCCCAGTTCCAATGGTCAAGAACCACCCCTGCTTAAAACAGCAGGAGGGGCTCCGTGCCATCGGCCACGTGCCAGGTGTCCCCCTGCAATCCACAAGACCTCACACAATCGCCCTGGCAAGAAAACTTGAGCCCCAACTTCCAAAACCCAGAGCGATGCCCAGATCTAAATTTAAACTCTCTCTCTTTTGCAATCTGATCTGCAGAGTGGCCACAACAACTCAAGATGACCTGTTCCATAATCTTGCCTGGCACTGAGGTCAGGCTGACAGGCCTATAATTCCCTGGCTCTTCCAACCAGCCCTTCTTGTGGATGGGCATCATGTTGGCCAGCTTCCAGTCATCTGAGACCTCTCCAGTGAGCCAGGACTGCTGAAAAATGATGGAGGGCAGCTTGGCCAGTTCACCTGCCAGCTCTCTCAGTACCCTAGGATGGATCCTGTCTGGTCCCCATGGCCTTGCGGGGATCCAAGCGGCTAAGGAGATCTCTACTTCCTCCTGGAACACAGGGGAACTATACTGCTCCCTGGCTCCATCTGCCAGCTCTGCAGGCCAGCTGTCTGGAAGACATTCTGTCGTGCTATTAAAATTTGAGGCAAAGAAGGTGTTAAGTACCTCTGCCTTTTCCTCATCTTTTGTTACAATATTCACTTCCATGTCCACCAAGGAGTGGAGGTTGTCCTTGCCTCTCTTCTTGCTCTTAATATATTTACAGAAGGATTTTTTGTTGTCCTCCACAGCAGAGTCCAGTCTGAGCTCTAAATGGGCTTTTGCCTCCCTAATTGTTTTCCTACAAGACCTAGCAACATCCTTAAACATTCTACAGGTTGCCTCACCTTTCATCCATAGATGATACACCCTCTTTTTTCTCCTTGGTTCCTTTAGAAGATCATGGAACAGATGCTCTAAGATGCCATGCTGAGACACATGGAGGACAGAGAGGGGATTTAAGACAGCCAGCATGGCTTTACTAGGGACAAATCCTGCCTGACCAACCTAGTGGCTTTCTATGATAAAGTGACTATGTCAGTAGGTAAGGGACAACCAATGGATGTGATCTATCTGGAGTTCTGCAAGGCCTTTGATGCAGTGTGCTACAACATCTTACTTGCCAAGTCAGAGAGCTACGGATTTGATGGGTGGACTGTCCAGTGGACAAGGAATTGGCTGGATGGTTGAAGCTGGATGAGCACAAAGGTAGTGCGTGAGGTCAGGCTGACAGGCCTACAATTCCCCTGGCTCATCCAACTGGCCCTTCTTGTGGATGGGCACCACGTTGGCCAGCTTCCAGTCTTCTGGGACCTCTGCAGTGAGCCAGGACTGCTGAAAAATGATGGAGGGTGGCTTGGCCAGCTCATCTGCCAGCTCTCTCAGCACCCTAGGATGGATCCCATCTGGTCCCATGGCCTTGTGGGGGTCCAAGCGGCTCAGAAGATCTCTAACTACCTCCTGGAGCAGCAGGAAACTATGCAGCTCCCTGTCTCCTTCTGCTGGCTCTGCAGCCCAGCAAGTTTGCAGATGATACCAAGCTGAATGGGTGGGACAGGATGTCTTCCAGAGGGACCTGGACAAGCTGGAGAGGTGGGGCCAAGTGAACCTCATCATGTTCAACAAGAGCAAGTGCAGGGGTTTGCACCTGGGCTGGAAAAATCCTCACTGTCAATACAGACTAGGGGATGAGGTGATAGAAAGCAGCCCTGTGGAAAAGGTCTTGGGGGTGCTGATGGATGAGAAGCTGGACATGAGCAGGTAGTGTGTGCTTGCAGCCCAGAAGGCAAATCACATCCTGGGCTGAATCTAAAGATGCATTGCAGATCCAGAGAGGTGATTCTGACACTTTACTCTGGTGAGACCTCACCTGGAGTACTGTGTCCAGGTCTGGAGTCCTGAATACAGTGAGGGCATGGACCTGAGGAAACAGGTCCAGAGGAGAGCCATAATAATGATCATGGGGTTGGAGCACCTCTGCTATGAGGATAGACTGAAGGAGCTGGGGTTGCTCAGACTGGAAAAGAGGATGCCCTGGGCAGACCTGATAGCAACCTTCCAGTACCTGAAGGGGACCTACAAGAAGATAGGAAAGAGACTGTTTACAAAGGCCTATAGTGATAAGTCAAGGGGCAATGGCTTCAAACTAGAGAATAATAGGTTTGGGTTGGATAATAGGAATAAGTTCTTTACCATGAGGGTAGAAGAGCACTGGAACAGGTTGCCTGGGGAAATGGTTGGGAGCCCTTCCCTGAAGGTATTCAAAGTGAGGCTCATCAGGGCTCTGGGCAGCCTGATCTAGTTGAGGATGTCCCTACTTTCTGCAGAGGGTGTTGGACTAGATGATCTTTGGGGGTCCTTCCCAACCCAGACCATTCTACAATTCTACAATTCCATGTATAGATGTATTGGTAAAACTGCTCATGTAGCTCTTAGAATAGAATAGAATTAACCTGGTTGGAAAAGACCTTCGAGATCTTCAAGTCCAACCCATCAACCAACACTATCTAAGCAACCAAACCATGGCAGCAAGTGCATCATCCAGTCTCTTAGACACTTCCAGTGACGGTGACTCCTCCACTTCCCTGGGCAGCACATTCCAATGGCCAATCACACTTTCTGTGAAGAATTTCTTCCTAACATCCACCCTAAACTCACCCTGGTGCAGCTTGAGACTGTGTGCTCTTGCTCAGGCTGGTTGCCTGGGAGAAGAGACCAAACCCCACCTGGCTAAAAACTCCCTTGTAGACAGCAAGAAGGTCTCCTCTGAGCCTCCTCTTCTCCAGGCTAAGCAACCCCAGCTCCCTCAGCCTCTCCTCACAAGGCTTGTGCTCCAAAGCCCTCACCAGCTTGGTTGCCCTTCTCTGGACATGTTCCAGCAAGTCAACATCTTTCTAATTTGAGGGGCCCAGAACTGGACACAGGGCTCAAGGTGTAGCTTAACCAGTGCTGAGTACAGGGGCACAATGACTTCCCCTCTTGTACTGGCTGCACTATTCCTGATGCAGGCCAGGATGCCATTGTTCTTCTTGACCACCTGGGCAAACTGCTGCCTCATGTTCAGCCTACTATCAACCAGTACCCCCAGGTCCCGCTCTGCCACTCTGACCCCAGCCTGTAGCACTGCATGGGGTTGTTGTGGTCAATGTGCAGAACCCGGCACTTGGATGTGTTAAATCTCATGCCCTCGGACTCTGCCCACCTGTCCAGCCTGTCAAGGTCCCTCTGCAGAGCTCTCCTACCCTCTAACAGATCAACACCTGCCCCCAGCTTGGTGTCATATACAAATTTACTGATGACTGACTCAATACCCTCATCCAGTTCATCAATGAAGATATTGAACAGGATGGGGTCCAACATTGATCCCTGGGGGACACCACTAGTGCCTGGCTGCCAGCTGGATGTGGCACCACTCACCACCACTCTTTGAGCTCGGCCCTCCAGCCACTTCCTAACCCAGCACAGAGTGCTGCTGTCCAAGCCATGGGCTGTCAGTTTGCTATGGGGGTCAGTATCAAAGACCTTCCTGAAGTGCAGGTAGACTACATCCACAGCCTTCCCCACATCCACCAGGTGGATCACCTATGCATAGTAGGAGATCTGGTTGGTCAGGCAGGACCTGCCCTTCCTAAATCCGTGCTGGCTAGGCCTGTTCCCTTGGCCATCCTGTAAGTACTGTGTGATCACACTCAAGATGACCTGTTCCATAATCTTGCCTGGCACTGAGGTCAGGCTGACAGGCCTATAATTCCCTGGCTCATCCAACCGGCCCTTCTTGTGGATGGGCATCACATTGGCCAGCTTCCAGTCATCTGGGACCTCTCCAGTGATCCAGGACTGGAGGAAAATGATGGAGAGTGGCTTGGCCAGCTCATCTGCCATCTCTCTCAGTACCCTAGGAGGGATCCCATCCAGACCCATGGACTTGTAAGTATCCAAGTGGCTCAGCAAGTCCCTAACTAATTCCTCACGAATTTCGGAGGTACTACACTGCTCCCTGACCCCATCAACCAGCTCAAGCGGCCAGTTATCCTGAAGTCCTCCTGCCTTACTCAGTATCACAGTATCACCACCACTCAGGTTGGAAGAGACCTCAAAGATCATCAAGTCCAACCTGTCACCACAGACCTCATGACTACACCATGATGCCAAGTGTCACATCCAATCCCCTCTTGAACACCTCCAGGGATGGTGACTCCACCACCTCCCGGGCAGCCCATTCCAATGGCCAATCACTCTGTCTGTGAAGAACTTTCTCCTCCCCTTAAGCCTAAACTTCCCCTGGTGCAGCTTGAGACTGTGTCCTCTTGTTCTGGTGCTGGTTGCTAGAGAGAAGAGGCCAACCCCTTCCTGGCTACAACCACCCTTCAGGTAGTCATGGAGAGCAACAAGGTCTCCCCTGAGCCTCCTCTTCTCCAGGCTAAACAACCCCAGCTCCCTCAGCCTCTCCTCACAGGGCTTGTGCTCAAGGCCTCTCACCAGCGTTGTTGCCCTTCTCTGGACATGTTCAAGTGTCTCGATGTCCTTCCTAAACTGAGGGGTGCAGAACTGGGCACAGGGCTCCAGGTATGGCCAAACCAATGCAGAGTACAGGGGCACAATGACCTGCCTGCTCCTGCTGACCACACTATTTCTGATGCAGGCCAGGATGCCATTTACCTTCTTGGCCACCTGGGCACCCTGCTGGCTTGTGTTGAGATGGCTGTCAATCAGCACCCCCAGGTCCCTCTCTCTTTGGGAGCTCTCCACCCACTCCAACCCCAGCCTGAAGCACTGTATGGGTTTGTTGTGGCCAAAGTACAGCACCTGGCACTTGGATTTGTTGAATGCCATCATATTGGACTCTGCCCATCTGTCCAGACTGTCGAGCTCCCTCTGCAGAGCTCTCCTAGCCTCTAACAGATCACCAGCTTGGTGTCATCTGCAGACTTACTAATGGTGGACTCAATCCCCTCATCTACATCATCAATAAAGATATTGAACAGGATGGGGTCCAACACTGATCCCTGGGGGACACCACTAGTGCCTGGCTGCCAGCTGGATGTGGCACCATTCACCACCACTCTCTGAGCTTGGCCCTCCAGCCAGTTCCTAACCCACCACACAGTGTTGCTGTCCAAGCCACAGGCTGAGAGCTTAGCCAGCAGTTTGCTGTGGGGGAGGGTGTCAAAGGCCTTGCTGAAGTCCAGGCAGACCACATTCACAGCCTTCCCCACATCCACCAGGTGGGTCACCTGATCATAGAAGGAGATCAGGTTGGAGAGGCAGGACCTGCCCTTCCTAAATCCATGTTGGCTGGACCTGAGCCCTTGGCCATGCTGCAGGTGTGCAGTTATTGCCACCAGGATGATCTGCTCCTTCATTTTCCCTGGCACTGAGGTCAGGCTGACAGGCCTGTAGTTTCCAGGTTCCTCCATCCGACCCTTCTTGTGGATGGGGATCATATTGGCCAGTTTCCAGTCGTCTGGGACCTCTCCAGTGATCCAGGACTGGAGGAAAATAATGGAGAGTGGCTTGGCCAGTTCATCTGCCAGCTCTCTCAGCACCCTAGGAGGGATCCCATCCGGCACCATGGACTTGTGTGTGTCCAAGTGGCTCAACAGGTCCCGAACTAATTCCTCATGGATATCCAGGGCATTACACTGCTTGCTGACCCCATCACCCAGCTCAGGAGGCCACTCGTCCTGAACTACTCCTGTCTTGCTGTTAAATATTGAGGCAAAGAAGGTATTCAGGACCTCAGCCTTTTCCTCATCTTCAGTCACAGTGTTCCCCTCCAGGTCCAATAAGGAGTGGAGGTTCTTCTTGCCCTCTTTTTAGCATTAATATATTTGTAAAAATGCTTTTTGTTATCTTTCACAGCAGTGGCCAGCTTAAGTTCTAACTGGGTTTTTGCCTCTCTAATTTTTCTCCTACATGATCCAACAACATCCTTAAACGTATCACGAGTTGCCTCCCCCCCTTTCCAAAGGTGATACAGCCTCTTTTTTCCCTTAATTCCTTCAAGAGCTGCTTGCCCATCCAGGCTGGTCGCTGTCCCTGTCAGCTCACAGCCTGTTCCTGTGCCTTCAAGAGCTCCTGTTGGAAGTAGGTCCAACCATCCTGGACCCCTCAGTTCTTGAGGGTTGCTACCCAGGGAACTTTCTGAATAAATTGCTTAAACAAGCTGAAGTCTGCCCTCCAGAAGTCCGAAGCGAGAGTTCTGTTATTTCTCCTTCCAATTTCCCTGCATATTGAAAACTCCACTATCTCGTGGCTACTGCACATCAGACAGCCTCCTACCATTGCATCTCTCACCAGCCCTTCTCTGTTTGAGAACAGCAGGTGAAGCAGAGCCTGACCCCTGGTAAGGTCACTTAACAGCTGCATCAGGAAGCTGTCCTCCATACACTCTAGGAACCTTCTACACTGCCTCCTCTCTGCTGAATTAAGTTCCCAGCAGATGTCTGGCAGGTTAAAGTCACCCACAAGGACAAGATCTGATCATCTTGAGACAGCCTCCAATTGCTTGTAGAATAATTTGTCTGCCTCCGCATCCTGGTTGGGTGGTCTATAACAGACTCCAATTGGGATGTAAGTTTTGTTAGCCCTCCCTCTGATTTTAACCCACAGGCACTGAATCCTTTCATCCTCATCCTCAAGTTCTGTGGCATTAAGAGCTTCCCTAATATACAGAGCCACTCCTCCTCCTCTTCTCCCTCACCTGTCTCTCCTAAAAAGCCTGTAACCCCCCAGTGCAGTACTCCAATTGTGTGAATCGTCCCACCATGTTTCTGTAATAGCAACTATATCATAGTCTTCCTGGTGGACCAAGATTTCCAGTTCCTCGTTTGTTACCCATACTGCATGCGTTGGTGTACATGCACTTCAGCTGGGCTGTTGATTTCTCAATTAACCCTAATTTATGTCCCACTCTCTCCTCTCCAGGGAGACTGGTTTCCTCACCCACCCCCTTAAAACCTAGTTTAAAGCCTTCCCAATGACCCCTGCCCACTCCAGTGCTAGTACCCTCTTGCCCTTTCTAGGTAAATTCACCCCATCAAGGTCCAGCAGGTCAGGTGCAGTAAAAGTTGCCCCTTGATCCAAGAACCCAAAATTCTGCTGTTGGCACCATCCCTTCAGCCAGTTGTTCATGGCAGGGGTTCTCCTGCTCCTCTCGGGGTACACCCCTGCCACTGAGGGAATTGAGCAGAACACCACTTGGGCTCCTGCCCCATCAATCAATTGTCCGAGGGCCTTGAATTCCTTTTTGATTGTCTTGGTGCTCTTCTTATCAATCTCATCACTTCCAGCTTGGATTACCAGCAATGGGTAATAGTCAGTGGGCAGGATGAGCTTTGGGAGTCTCCTTGTGATGTCCCTTACCCAGGCCCCAGGTAGGCAGCAGACTTCATAGTTTCGTAGTTTCATAGTTTCAGTCAGGGTTGGAAGGGACCACAAGGATCATCTAGTTCCAACCCCACTGCCATGGGCAGGGACACCCCACACTAGATCAGGCTGGCCAGAACCTCATCCAGCCTGGTCTTAAACACTTCCAGGGACGGGGCCTCAACCACCTCCCTGGACAACCCATTCCAGGGCTTCACCACTCTCATGGTGAAGAACTTCCTCTTCACATCCAGCCTGAATCTCCTCACCTCCAGCTTCATTTCATTCCCCCTAGTCCTATCGCTACCTGATAGCCTGAGAAGTCCCTCCCCAGCCTTCTTGTAGGCCCCCTTCATATGCTGGAAGGCCACAATGAGGTCACCTCGGAGCCTTCTCTTCTCCAGATGGAACAGCCCCAGCTCCTTCAGTCTGTCCTCATAGGAGAGGTGCTCCAGCCCTCTGATCATCCTCGTGGCCCTTCTCTGGACACCTTCCAGCACCTCCAGATCCCTCTTGTAATAGGGGCTCCAGAACTGGACGCAGTACTGCAGGTGGGGTTGGGGTCTTCCCTATGGGGTGGGTCAGGATGACATATGGGTCCCTCTGTTGCCCTCAGGAGAGAGTCTCCAACAACTATAACCCTTCTCTTTTTCTTTATGGTGCTGGTCCTTATGATCGGTGGGGACTGCTTTGCCTTAGGCATCTCCTTAGATGGTTCCTCTTCAGCCCTCTCATCCACATTCCCCTCAGTCTGCAGGGCCTCCTACTTATTGTGCAAGGGCAACAGGGGAGGGGAAGAGGGCTGGGATGGATTCCCCTTGCTTCCCCTAACAGGGACCTGTACCCATCCCTGTCCCCTGTTTCCAGGGACACCTCCCTCAACAAGGGAGGTCTGCAAAGCCTGCTCCCACATATCTTACTCCCTTTCACACTCCTGTATAGTCCTGAGTCTTGATACTTCATCCTTTAGCTTGGCCACTTCATCATTAAGCTCAGCCACCAGGTTGAGGAGAAAATTCACCTGGTCACACCTGACACAGGTGTTGTCTCTTTCCCCCTCCATTCCAAGTGCCAGGCTCCAGCACTCTCTGCAGCTAGCAGCCTGGACACCTGCATGCTTGTGCACCAGCTCTGTTTGGGTACCTACTGATTTTCTAATAGCCTTTGGGTGAGTTGTTATCATGGTTCAGGGGTTTTATTGTTAGTTGTTAAAAATACATATTCCACCTAATGACTATAATTTATCTGAGCTACCACAGAGGAGTCTGTACTCTGTCAGCTGACCCGGCATGTGCAGTTGGGCAAGGAGGCTCTCCAGCCAAAATGACGTTGCGCGCTCAGCCCCATCGGGGTTTAAAATTCCCGCATCTGATGACAGGATCCCGAGCAGGCACACAAGAAGATGACCCTGCTGGTCCTTGCCGTCTGCCGGGGATCCTTCTGACCCAAAAATCCCCGAAAAGAAACCAAAAGAGAAAGCTCTCAGCTCAAGCACACCGGTCCCGGTGCCAGTCCCAATCATCTCACCAGCCAAAATGCCCCTTCAATATTTCTTTCTTGAAGTAGGTCCGGCCCTCCTGGACCCCTTTGTTCCTAAGGGCTGTTTCCCAAGGTACCTTCTGAGTTAGTTCCTTGAGTAACCTGAAGTCCACCCTCTGGAAGTCCAGAGTGGAGCTTTTGTTGCTGCCCCTCTTAGCTTGACTGCATATTGAAAACTCAGTTATCTCATGGTCACTGAACCCCAGACAGCCTCCAACCACCACATCTCCCACCAGCCCTTCTCTGTAAAAAGAAGGTCAAGCAAAGCCTTACCCATGGTAGGCTCACTCAGCAGCTGGGATAAGAAGCTGTCCTCCATACACTCTAAGAACCTTCTAGGCTGCCTCCTCTCTGCTGTGTTGAGTTCCCAGCAGATATCAGGCAGGGTTTAAGTCACCCATAAGAACAAGGTCTGGTGATCTTGAGACAGCCTCTACCTGTCTATAGAATATTTCATCAACCTCTTCATCTTGGTTGGGTGGTCTATAACAGGCTCCAAACAGGATGTCAGCCTTGTTGGCCTTCCCTCTAATTCTCACCCACAGGCACTCAACTTGATCATCCTTAATCTCTAGTTCCATGGTGCCTAGAGCCTCCCTGATGTACAGGGCTGTGGCCCAGCCCAACTGGTATGTTCACAGAGAAGACCTGTCCATGAGATTATTTTGGAGCCATTTCTAGGAACTGGTTTTGGATGCTGGCATCCTGGTTTTATGGATGAATGGGGAAGGGTGTGCTGTGTGTATGGCCAGTTCTTCTCAGGGTCAGCAAACAGCTCTGGGCCAATTGTGAATATAACCAAAGCATCTAGCAAGGCTGAACTTAGGACTCTCTCTTACCAGGGAATTATTGTTTGGGTAAAATAAATGTATCAGTACCTTCTGGAAAAACACCAAATGGGATGTTTAGTTATTAGTGAGAAAAATGTGTACATGCCTGTCCAGCAGAGAAGTGTGTTCAGCAGAGATCTGCCCTCTCAGCACTGTGTCTTCAACTTGCTCTACCCAAAGCCTCTTCTCTGAGAAACTGTGATACCTCTTTTCCTCGCTCTTCTGGGCCTTATTTCCCTACTGACATGAGTTGGAAAGGGGTTTTTTTTGTGTGTGTGTGTGGGGTTGGCTTTTTTTAGTTTTTCCTTTTCAGCTTCTGGACTCTTGTACTCCAGCATGTTACCCTGCACGATGTCCTCACAAAAGCAACTGAACAGTTTCTTTTATCTCTCCTGCAGATGTACTGTTTCTCCAGTAGCTCATCCTTGTTAAAAATATGTTTTCTCACCCACTTTTCATCCCTTTCAGAGGAAAGAAGGGGAAAAATTCCTTAAATTCTATGAAAGCAGTGTTGTAGCCAGAAAAATAATGTATAACCATGAATTCAGTCAATAAAATATTTAAAGTTAATTCTAAGAGTCTTTCTCTTGGGCTTGATTTCATATTAAAGTGTGCCAAAAGCAAGTCCTGCATCACAATTTACTGATGAATTCATTCTCCCAGAGAGATGGATCTCCAGGGCACCAGTTATTTGAATTAATACATTTGGTAGCCAGTAAATCCATCTGAAATTCATAATCTGCAGGACTAAGAGGTCAAAAAACCATTTAGAAACAACTGACAAAGGCATTTTCTTGTTGTTATTATTTCTGGGATTAACATGGAGACATTTGTCTTCCTGCAAACATTAGTTTGGTGTTCTGTGATTACATCCCTAATCCAAGAGAAGATGAAACTAGTATCACTTTGTCTAGGCCTGAAAATGGAAACTACCTTCTTTTGGGATCTTGACAGATCTGACAGCCTAACTAGGGGAGAGCATGTTAGGCACTTTCTGAGCAGAGGTTATGGATGAGCTAACTGGTAATCTGCAAGCCAGTTTTGGTCATAGCTTTCCTGGTCTTGTGCTCAGTTTTTCATGCAACTTTGTATTTCTAATTATGAGCAAGGGAGTGTCAGGCCATAAACCCAAGTTTAGGGTTTTTGCCAGGGATTTTGGGCATTCAGTAGCATGGAAGAATGCTTTGGGTCCACACTATCCTTGTCCCTACCACAGCATCATATGGTAGTTATAGGTGCTGTGGAAGCTGACTGTGGGAGTTTCATTGAGTGGATTCTCAAATTATGGATCCTGGGACTATATCCTGAGCTGTTTCCTCATGGTAGGATTGTGTGTCTCAGAGAACATAAGTGTCTTCATCGTCCTCTTTTGTGCACTCTATGGGCTGCAGATACAGCTTTATGGAATTTAAGGGGTTCCCTTTGGTGTAGGAGCTGGGTGATGATGTATCTCTCAACTGTGTCTACCAAGTTCCAAATCTGCTGCTTTGTGACTCAGTTTCCCATTGATTACAAAGATCATGCCTTTGCCTTAGAGAGAAGCTTAGAACAAATGTATGACTGTGATATTCCAGGGTACCACTGCAATGGAGGATGTCAGTGTATTGTTTTTTAAGTGGCAAGTGCAAGATTTCAGATGTTGTTCATTAATTTCCTGTCTTTTAAGTGCTGCACACTGTAAATGATGTGATAAGTAAGTACACTATTATTTAGCAATATTCACTGGTTTTACATAAAACTAATTTTCCCTATTAAAAAAAAAAAGCATCAGTTTGGATCTAGTAAGTTACTATGAAAGGCTTAGTTCTTGCATTTGTTGTATGCTACCCACCAAATTACATCTCTCCATAAGACAAGTAGTTTCCCAATTTTTTAAAATTATTATTCCCCACACCCCAATATGGTTTAAATTTTGTTAAATGAAAGTTTTGAGTCTGTCTGTGTTTGTATTTACCCAGACTTTTCTAATGCCTGAAGGAATAATTTATAGGACTGTAATTTTGTGGGTTGCTGTGTGATGACCATTTATAAATGGCTCTGCAGGGCACTAAAAGGGCCAAGAAAATGTAAATACAAACACAAACCAGAAACGTATACCTTCAACATGAAGAAAACTACAAGGAGAGAGACCATATGGCCTAACAATTCAGCTCTTCTTAATGGTTCCATTCACGTCCTATTCAAGTAAAAGCAATTTTACTACTGACTGTAGTGAAAGAAAAATTGAATGTTAAAACCTTACCTGTAAAATGACAATCACCTAACTGTGTGTAATAATACCCATACTAATTTATTTTTTTTTAATACTAGGCTGCTGTTCTTTACTACCACATATAACTCCTTATTCCTCCTTCCCACCAAATTTAATAATGAATATTCTCTAAATACTCTTGTACCTTTAGGCTTGGCAGATTAATAAGGTCTTTATGACATTTTATGTTGCAGCAGTTAAAGGGAACGTTGGCTGGGACACCTGATGGGAGCCAGACACTGTGGGTCCTGGTCAGTTTTTACTGGGAGAGGGAAAGGGAACTTTGCTCAGCTGAGCTCTCCTGTGGAAGCGCACACCTTATCATTAATAGTGTTCAAGTATGCATTGTGGCCAAAACATCTCTAACCAGAGTATTTTTTACTTAATTTATGTCCAGCTGATCAGTAATTTGCATATAGAGAAAATAGAGCATATCCATAATTGAAAAATCACTTGAGCAAAACAATTTTCCCTCCTGTTCCCAGGCTTGGCTTCCCCCATGTTTACTGGGGATTAAACTCAATCTGTCCCGGTTACTCTGATCAGGTGATGGGTGACACAGGAGGTCTGGAATTGTGTGCATAATGTGCATAACCTTTTTTTTTTTTCTTCTTCTTCTTAGCGATGCTCTTTGTTTATTTATTGTGTTCTGCTTCAGTTTGTTTCTTACTGCTTTTCCTCTGCTACTATTCAGTTCTCATTATTTTTCTCTGCTGCTCTTTGTTTCTTCATATGATCTTTCTATGCTGTTTCTTAGTGCCTTTTCTCCAAGGTAGGTTGCATGAGGTGTCCTTGTCATGGAGTGTGTCCACTGTAGATTGCAGTCCCATAGGGATGCCCCTGCTGCAGCATGGGTCAGCCACAGGCCACTGTCCCTTGGGGGACTGTAGCATATTTACAAGACTTCCATGAGCACCTTGCTGTGCATCACACCTTGTGAAGCTTGTATATCTCCACTGTGAAGTGAAAATTCCTCTATCATTAGGTTTCTGAATATTCCTGAAAAGTTATTCCTTTGCACTTTAATTCTCCAGTGTTCAAAACGAGTATACAACACATACTTTTAAAGTACTCACACACCCTGCAGACTCAAGGAATAATAACTCCATATGGAATATATCTCATGAATAATAATAATAAAGGATATATTTTCCTTTACTGTGTGATAAATTTTGCTAATATCTACCTGTTAAGGCATTTTAAGCTAAATCAGGGTCAGTAGTCCTTTGTAGGACTAGCTTTCCTGGCTTCACAGAGGCAAACAATGCACAAAATAAGGACTAGTTTAATGAGTTAGGCAGGACAGTGTTTTCTACAAGGAGTCTGTGAAAGACAGCTAATGAAACCAAGGCTTTTCTTATCTCACTTCCTAAGCAGAAACATTGACGATCTGGAAATAGAAAAAGCCAAAAATCTATTATGAGTTTTACCAATAAATCTTAGAATTGGGACAGGAGGCTGTGTGAGAATATGTAATATGGCTGAGTCAATCCTACCTTTTTTCCTATCAAAGGAAACTTTTATTAAATGGTAAGAAAATTAAAAGAAATGGTGTAATCAAGAAACTTTTTCATCCACACTGATATTTTGCAGAAGGGTAGGTGCCATCTGAACAGTGCTGCATGAGCCTCTACAACTACTGGCAGGGAAGTCAGGTCTGAATGAAAAATCCTTTCCAAATGAACCCAGTCATGTTTTCCATCAGTAGAGCTGGGTATTTGTGTATAATTCCTGTGGGATTGGAGGATGGTAATGTATACACACAGAAAAAGTTCAATTTCAAGTAGCTGCTAACATTCAGTAAACAATATGTTCCAAATTCCTTTCAAGGCTTCTAACACACTGATTTCCCCACCCCCCAAACACTGCCTTTCTCTGTGACATTGAAGCCTAGTGGTGAGAAAATCTCATTAAAAAAAAATTGGACATAAAAGATTTCATACAGATAACTTTACTATTGTCTTCTGGAAAGCATAATAGAAATCTGCAGTACAGTTTTCCTGGTCCTCACACACTTGTCATGCCCTTAAGCAGATAAAACAAGAACTCGCAATCTTCTGACTCTATCAGCTAACATCACTGGGTCTTTCTACCACTTGCCTGGTGGCCAAAATTATATTTTTAACCATCTTTTGTGATTGTGAGGTGAATGTGGTTGTGTTTAGTTAACAACACAGAGTAAAGGTAAGAAAGAAAATTTCCCCATCAGTTATCACAGAAATACATCAGCCTTGAGGTTTATGAGCATAGACCAATGATTATTGCTTGTAATGTGTTAACTGCTTTAAGTCCCTGACTATCTGGGGAATGCTGCAGTCACACACTTTCATATATTTTCCTCTATTTTTCAGCTAAGAGTAACTTCAGTAAAGGGGATACAATTTACCTAATAAAAGCTGTCATTGTAATGTTAGATACTACATCACTGCTAACATTGTATACTGTCCCATGAGGGGCTAAAGTCCATAATCTTTTCCCTGCATGTCACACCTACAATGACCTAATCCTTTGACTTTGTGCAGGACTTCCATCACAGAAATAAAAAAAAGCAGGATTCAAACAAGGAGAAGAATGTATTTTGAGCTTTACTAATGAAAAAATGCATTTCTGTTCTAGCTGTTGAAAAGCATTGTCTTGCCCTAAATAAGATGTGAACTGGAAAAAACAAAAGAGAAATGACCATGATTTATAATGTGGAATCAATTTTTATGACCTGTGAGCAGGAAGATTCACCATGTTGGTAGTTTCATTTGTTGTGCAAGCAATCCAGCTTCTATTGACAGGACAGTAAAAGTGCCTAAATGTGATTTCAGCACTACTGTTTAGTTAGAGTCATCATAGTGATTGTGAAGGAGCTTCAATAGGTGTGGTAATAATTTGCATTTCAAGAGGGCCTGTTACCTAAGCCAGAAGATTTATACATATTAATTGAGTTTTACAATCTTTTTGTGAAGTAAGTATAGCAAATACAGAGATACTAAGTTTAGAAGAAAAAATATCTGAAAAGTTAAGCAACTTGCCGAAAGTTGTATAGTAACCCAGTGTCTGACCTAGGAATACAGCTTTCCAGTTAATGCTCTAAGCTGTTAGGCTGCACTAGATTACAGTTCACTGGAACTGTAATTGAACTCAGAGCAGTTCTAATGCATATGGCAAAGATGCCTTAATGTCTTCTGTCAGCAGATTATGAAGCAGAAAGTCAGCCACACTGGAACTTACCAGAGAATTTGATGCTGGAGCAGTTGGATTCAATAAAGCAAGTAATTATACTTGATGTGGCATTATATGAGAAGGTTCTCCAGCACAGACAGAAATGACATGTTTGTTTTGAACGTAGGAGAATCCCATCTTGGGAAAGTCAGTTGAGTATTCAGGCTTGACTTTGAAGCCTTTGATGAGAGAAGCATGTCTAGTCTAATCTTTGAGTGACAGGTTCATGCACACACTACGGTTGATACGCTAATGGCCATATTATGCTCTGCTGATTCTCTTTGCCCTGCTTGTTCAATTTCTTCAGAGACATCCAGAGATGAAAGAGAAAAATGCACAGTATGTAGTAAAGACCGAAAAGAGTTTTTGTTTGCAAACTCTGTTGTTATCAAGCAAAGCATAAGAAATGTACAGCAGCTCATGTAACTTAAAGAGGCCAAGTAGTATGAAAGAATATCCGTCTCAGATGAAAACCTCTCAGTGTCCATGGGAGGTAAATGTAGATTAGTGAAGATACAATGTCACTGAGGACTGCAGGCTTCTGTTTTCACTAATTTTGCTGGTCACATCTGTGGAAATAATTTGCTATCTGTTACGACTCCCTCTCCTGCTTCATATCATGATGTAACTTATAAGGAGAAGAACAACTGAGTTCACTCCTCTCTAGGAAATTCTTCTGGAGTAGGATGAAGCAAGCCTTGAGCATGTTCAAACTAATGGTGAAAAGAAGGGTTGCTATGATGCTGTATCTCTTACGGGTAGGTGCCACAGCATCACTGAATCTCTGGGCATCTGGGACAAAAATCAGGATGGCCTATGAGCAGTGCAAATGTAAACCAGGGCCTTTGAATATCTTTCTCTCAGCAAAGACCACTGATTTTCTTCTCATCCAGCTGCGCAGAAAACTGTGCTCTATAGCCATGAACAATAGCCATACAGAACATTAAAAAGTCCATCATAAAAAATAAATAAATTGTTTATTCTGCTTCAAAATCAAACAATTTCTTAATAATAGTTTCATTTTATGGCCTGTTGGAAATTTAATTTTAAGATCTCAGAATCTAATTCTTGGTGTAAAAACCATGCATTCATTGGTACGGTTTTGTTGTCAGTTTTATAAGCACAGAATCATTAATCTTTCCATTAATGATTAGAAAAAACATTTCAATACATTGTGTTGCAAGAAAATTACATATTTTCTCATTATCATATGCCCTTTGTGTCAAAACTTAACTACATTAATTCAGGCATATGTTGTGGTCTAGAAAAAGACACTGATCTGTAATGCGAGAGTTTATCCCCAGCATTGCCAGTCTATTATTTGGTGGCCTAAGGTGAGTGACCTTCCAGTATGCTATGTCTGACTGCTCCCTACTCTTTGTCCACTCAGAATCTATACACTCTTTTCCCTTCACTGGAAAAAATGGTACTTTATCCTGATTAGGCAATAAGAGGCATTCAAAGAAGTAACAATGAAGCTTATTTGTGCATGTCAATAGTGAAAAGTAAGACAATAGGTAGGAATCCACTTTATGCTCTAAGTTCCCTTCTCTTTCTCTATGCTTTTCTTCTCTCTCTCCCTAATGCCAGAATGTGAAAGGCTCCAAATAACAGCTCTGCACTTCCCTATGGCCTTAGTGGAAACTGGAAATCTGAAAATACAGCTCAGATCTTGTAATGGAAGCTGACTTCTGTTACTGAAATCACACTGCTCCTCCTCAGCCCTTCCTCCAGTTTGGTTGCATCGGTTAACTTTCTTGAATAGCTGTATTCTTCTTTGATTTGGATGTCTAGAAAACCTTCACCTTATTGTAATACTGCATGACTCTGAGATTTATGGACTGCTCTTTTTTACATGCCACTGTCCCCATAAATGCTCATTAAATGTTTGCTCATCGCTATCTGCTAAAACTGCTGTAAAAATACTCTCTGGTAAATATATTCAGTTATAAATCTAAAAATGTATTATGGCACTGTAAAATTGCCTTCAGCTCACTAGGTCAGAGCAGTAGATGAGTTGTGCTGATTTTTACATGTATTTTCTGTTGGCCAACAGTATGCTTCATATTTTTATTGCAGAGAGTCCAGACACAGCCAGAACAAAAACACATATGGATTAGTAATTGTTTGTGTGATCCCTTTGTACTGTTTCTTCCACTTATTTAGGTGATTACATGCATGGTGTGGTCCTAATGATGTGTAAGGTACGCTGTCTTTCAATGCAGACTGTCCTTATATGCACTCTATATGTCTTGATGATCTGCCTTGCTAGCAAAACATTTAGTCCATTTCTTTGTGCTATTAGGAAGTCAGCTGGATAACAAACAGCTTGTGTTGCTTGATGCTTTTGGCCCCTCAGTGAACTTGATGCCTCAGCCAAATGACCTTTAATTTGTAGTCAGTGTGGAACGACAAAAGCTGGACACAGGACACCACAGATTTGTTCTTGTCCTTCGTCTCTCTGTGCTGTCTAGGTCAGTAGATACTGGGATTGAAGTGAGACTGGTGCATGTAATGAGGCCCTCAAAGATCTTCCTGGCAACCTAAGGGATAGATCATCCTAGTAGACTTTGTGGATCTTTTTAGTCATTGATAAAGAGCATACAATGATTGTTAAGAGCTCTTCTGTGGATGAGGCATGAGAAAACAAAACAGCTTTCTCAGAGCTCTGATTATCCCAAGTAATTAATTAGTGAGCTGTTATAACTGAAAGTATTTAGTATTTTTTGCCTGATTTGTATAGTAGTCATAAATTAGCATAGTTTGCAATACCAAAAGAGAAAGATGACCCTCTGTCCCAAAATACCTTTATACAGGCAGACAATTTATGGGTTCACTTCAGTCTATAAACTAAGGTAATGCAATGTCTTCCTCCCACACTGTATTTACAAAAATTGCACCAATAGCAAAGAAAGAGAAAAAACAATGCTCAGACACAGTCAGATGAGCACTTTTATAGAGGAAAGTAATGGAGATAGACGGAACAGGGAAAGAAAGAAGCAAGAAATAGCATTCAAAAGGAAAATCTTTTAGCAGTATATACTTGCTTTATAGGAGGCTAGGCTAGGAGACAGAACGACTGAAATCCTAAATCCTGCCATGTATATGTGTCTAAGTTTGCAGATGTCAGAGCTCTACCTTCAAGGCCTACAGTGTAGACTTTAACACATTATATTATCACAACATGTAGTAATGATTTAGCAAACAAGGCAATAGAGAGCTTGTGGAGGGTTCTTTATTTCCCACAAGGTAATGGGTTTGCTTACAAAAGAGGTGATGTGTAATTTGTTTTAACTTATCAGTCTCACTTTTGTGATACTGTTGCGTAGAACCATTAATGAGAAAAATCACTTTGTTTTTAGAACTTACTTAGACTTAAAATTAAGCCATCAATGAGACAAAAAGAGAGAGAAACAGGAGCATAATATTGTGCCAGGAGAAACTTTAGTAGCATGAAAGAAAAGTTGACAAGATGAAAAAAAAATGTTTGAAGTCATTAAAGAGAAGATGAGGCATAAAGGGCTAATTAATATCAAGAGGATTGTCATAAGCATCAGTGCATGTTGACTGTCATACTCTGAACAAAATGCCAGAGCTTATCATTGATAATAGTGGAAACAGATGCTGAGTCCTTCAAGGGAGCTGACTCTTCAAAAACTAACAAACTGGAAGGCCCTGTGAAACAGAGAGCCAGAATACAATACAATAATAAAATAGAATACAATAGAATAAACCAGGTTGGAAGAGACCTTCAAGATCATCGCATCCAACCCATCAGCCAGGAAAAGTAATTCAGAGCAAGGAAAAGATACAGCTGTGGAACTAGACATTAAATGTGGGGGAGAAATGGAACAATTACATAGCAAATTTGAACGTGTGAAAAATAAGAAAACCGGTACTGGTAAATGAAAATAATATTCCAAAATTAAAATAATAGAATTTCCGGTAGAGTGGATGAGAGAAGTCAGTAAAGGAAGAGAAGCACCTGTAAGTGCATTCTAGATTAATCTGCTGCCAGAAAAGTTAGAAATGGCAAAAATAGTTTCTAAAGGTGTGCCCCTGCAAAAAGAATTCAGCCCAAATAAAAAAATCTAGCAAACTATGGTCTAGTTGAAATATTATTAAAAATTCACTTGATTATTAGAGTGACATAACTGTTAGCCTGTAGGTTCAGTGAGAAAGAGTTGACTTCCTGTGAATGAAGACAACTTTGTAGCAGAAATTTATGGGGCAGCCCTTTCCTCTTTATGACAGTGGACCTTTGATGACTAAATAAGTTTGATTTAACTTCAGGATATTGGGTGATGCACAGTCCAGTTCTGTGCTTCAGGACTCTGAGGCAGTACTATAACTTTTGGATGGTCAGCTCTGTCTGCACACACAGGTTGGGTCTTCCAGAGGCTTTGTTAACCAAAGAGGCTCCCAGCATCATGCTGCTCAGATGCATTTCCAGAATGTCTACCTGGTGGTGGAGCTCTTGCTTCTAGTCTTTAGGGATAAAGTAGTGGGCAGGAGAGGAACTTAGGCTTAGCCAAGCCACAATCACTTTTACTCTGGAAAACACTAGACAGTTACAAAACAACATCCTGTACGTACCCTCCTCCCCCGCTTAGTGTGATCTCATCTCTCTTGGGAGTCCTGGTTTGGACAGCATCTTTCCTGCCTTTTCGTCAGGCATGTGGTAGTGGTTTGGCCTTTTTACTCATATGATCAAATTTATCATGGTGTCTGTCATTCTTTTGTTCACATACTTCAACTGGGAGCAGCCTTGTTTGCATACTCCCTACCCTCCACTGGCTCCTTTACATGATCTGTTAAAGCACTGGCTTTACTGATGGTTATCTCCTTTTTCAATATAGAAAGATTATCAAGACACTAATAGGTCTTGACTGTTTTCTGCTCATTGGTCCCCTCATTTCCTAAAGGAGGATTCATTCCTAGGATAATGTGTATAGATTGCAATTGAAAAGTTCACTTCCTATCTGTATCTTAAAAAGGGAGGAACCTGGTCATTTCAGTGTAAGTATGGCACACTGGCATAGCGTAAAGTTGTTTCACCTTTTCCAGATAATAAAATTACTTCTCACACATTGCAACTTTCTGATATGTTTATAGCCAGTGCTAGTCAACTGCTAACCCACTTCACACTATTCAGATGCTTTCCAAGTCACTGGAGAGGCTGATGAGCGCTTATGTTCTCCAGAGACTATGCTTTAGCTTGCAGGCACTGTGTTATAATTCTTTCCTCTATTGACCTCTTTCATCTCAGTTTAACTTCTTTTCTTTCAAAATGCTCGTTTTGCAGCTAACTGAAAATCTCTTAGATTGTCTTCATCCAGATCATCATGAAGATGAGTTTTCATTACAGAGAAACACTGCTATTGTGCCTGGCTTTAGTTGAGATCTCTGTGTGCTATTTGAGCAGAGAGGCCAAAGATTTAATTAATCAAGGGACTGTGGTTGGTTTGCCCCTTTTTTTTTGTTACCTTTCCCATGATTTGGTCTCTATTGAAAGGAGGGCTCTATCTAAATGCTAAATCAGGCATTGTTTTCAAGCAGCATTCATACATCAAAAAAGAAAGGATGAAAAAGAAATACATAAAGTGTTTCAATTTTCACTTGTAAACACTCCTATGGGAGCAATTTACTGCGGCAATCCAAACATGCCATTTCACTGTGGTATTTTATAACCCTACTACAGAATTAGTAAATAGAAAATTAAACATTCCTAGTCTATTCTGAGATGAATAGACCAAGGCTGGAAATCTAGAATGTGTTGGTGCAGATGAAGGTGGTGGAGAAGATGACAGGTGAAGTTCTTTCCCCTGTGGTCTTAATTTACTAGTTACCTACTACTGTGCTTTCACAGAGGAATCATTTGGTGAAACATTTGATTCCAGTGCAGGGGGGGGAAAAGTCCAAAGAGTGACTTGCCATGTTTTATTTTTTTCACTTTTTAGGGAGGGCTGTCTGCTGGAAAGGACATAGGAGTTATTTGGGAACTGTGCTGTGTCAGTACACAGAAAACTCCTTTTTTTTTCCCCTTCTCACTTTATGCAAACACTCCAGTAATATTGGTCATGTCTGGCAGAAAAAATAAATAAATAAGTACTTTATTTCATACTTGGAGAGCTAGCCATATTTTTTCCTCTACATCTTTTGAAACAAGCCATGGAGGCTTCTTTTAGCTGCACAGCAAATTATGAATATTTGAGATTAAAGTCAATGCAGTGGAAAGAACAGCTGATACTGGGGAAAGAGCACTATAAATCATTCCTGTCTCTAAATCAGTTTTGCCTTGGAAGTATTTTTGTCTTTATTAAATTGATTCTAGTGCCATTCATGACTGGCCCTTGAGTTTAGTAATTTTCCATGGTGAAAGCTAAGATAGATAGCTTTTTAATAGCTGTAAGAAAACAAAAATGATTCCATTGCACACATCTGGATGAACTGAAATCCAGCTTTCCAGGCAATCCATTCTCTCTACTGCTATTTTGAGAAATAATCATGCTGTCTTATTTAGGATTATTTTAAATACTCTAGGCTTATTTGCAAGAAATATTATTTCCTGATTTATAACTCTTGCAGCTGTATTGACTTATATGGATAGCGAGACAGTGTCAGACTCACTGCCATTGTCAAAGGTATGTAAATAGCTGTTGCCAGTACAAAGACTGTAAAGGACCTTCCTTTGGAGACTAGCATGAAGTATAGAGGTTTCCTTACTGTTGGAAGGAAAGTGGTAACGCGTTCCCTGCAGGCACTGATCCCAGTCCAGTTTGTTACAACAAGGCATATCTCAGAGTATTTGGAGAAACGTTTGATCCAGGAGTGCATTTTGCTGCTTTTCTATCATATAAACTCATGTCTGGAGTCACTCTGCTGAAGGCAGCAGAGCTGTCCATGGAGAAGGAGCTCTTACTGCCAAATGTACAGTCTTTGTTTATGGGGTGTGTAGAGAGGAGAGAGATGGAAATCTGAGAATCACAGGCTGCTTGTGTGGTACACCAATTCTGTGATACACAATATTGACCAGTTTCTATGAGAAAGCACAACTGGATTACTTCAATAGAAAACATACCAAGCTGGATCAGCATTTGGTCTTGTAGATCTTTTATAATATTATTGTTTCAGTCTGAAACAAATTGCACACTTCTAATTAACCAGACAGGAGATGATTATAGCAAACCATGACAGCACTGTGTAAGGAAGAGGAGATACTGATCTTTTACCCAGGAAGGCATCTGTGAAACAGATCCAAAGGATGCAGAAAGAATAGAAGATGCTTGAGAAGACAATGAAAACTAGGATATATTCACAGGTCTTTGGCAGGAGCTGTGCTTTGAGGGAAAGCAGAGAATTATGTTCAGTTTTTGTTTTGTTTTGCTTTGATTGTTTCTTTGTTTGTTTTTAAAATTCTTTTAAAGGAGCTCCTCACTCAATATTCAGGGGAGAGATGAAACAAGGGAGAGAAAAAAGCAGACTTATTTAAGTAACAAATTATTTTAGTTACTCATTTAAGGCACACAGTTGTCAAAAAATCACCATAAATACAGTGATATCTCCCAGTGTTGACAATATTTTGTGTATTTGTAATATGTTGTATAGTGCATAGTATTGGTACAGGACATGTTTATATCTTGGTCCAAGCTATCTGTCGAACTCGATGCAGCCACATACTACTACAGGGAAAAACATGGAATATGACAAAATGTTGCAAAGGTGATAGTCCAAATCCCGCATAGGAAAGAATCATTGTTGGGAGGAAAGAGTTGATCTTGTAAAGTAATCCTCAAACATATGTGTACAATCCCAGAGATAGAGTGCTTTCTCCCATCTTCTTTTTCATATGTTGCTGTGATTTGCTTTTCTGTTCCAAAGTACTCTGCTTGGCAGGTGTTGTGCTTTATTTGGCAGGGCAGTTCTTTCTCAGGGCTTTTACCAAAATCAGTCCATATGCCGTTTTCTAATATTCCTATCCTTGTCAATGTAAGTTCTAGGTAGATTGAAATCAAAATGTAAACTAAGAGGAAAATCACGTGCATGCTTTCTACCTAAAGGACAGTCATCACAAAGCTCCTACTCGGACACAGACACAATAAATAATACAATACAATAAATCCAGGTTGGAAGAGACCTTCAACATCATCGTGTCCAACCTATCAACCAATCCAACCCACCTAAACAACTAGATCATGGCACCAAGTACCCCATCAAGTCTCCTCCTGAACACCTCCAATGAAGGTGACTCCACCACCTCCCCAGGCAGACCATTCCAATGGGCAATCACTCTCTCTGTATAGAACTTCCTCCTAACATCCAGTCTAAACCTGCCCTGGCGCAGCCTGAGACTGTGTCCTGTTGTTCTGGTACTGGCTGCCTGGGAAAAGAGACCAACCTCTGCCTGGCCACAATCACCCTTCAGGTAGTTGTAGAGAGCAATAAGGTCACCCCTGAGTCTCCTCTTCTCCAGGCTAAGCAACCCCAGCTCCCTCAGTCTCTCCTGATAGGGCTTGTCTTCCAAACCCCTCACCAGCTTTGTTGCCTTTCTCTGGACACGTTCCAGCAAGTCAACATCCTTCCTAAACTGAGGGGCCCACAACTGGACACAGGACTCGAGGTGCGGCCTAACCAGTGCTGTGTACAGGGGCAGAATGACCTCCCTGCTCCTGCTGGCCACACTCTTCCTGATGCAGGCCAGGATGCCATTGGTCCTCTTGGCTGCCTGGGCACACTGCAGGCTCATGTTCAGCCTCCCATCAACCAGCACCCCCAGGTCCCTCTCTGCCTGGCCGCTCTCCAGCCACTCTGACCCCAGCCTGAAGCACTGCATGGGGTTGCTGTGGCCAATGTGCAGAACCCGGCACTTGGATGTGTTCAATCTCATGCCATTGGATTCTGCCCATAATAATAATAAACCCTAGCAGAGTTGACCTGGTCACAGCTCACTGTTTGATCAAGGTGTTAAGTAAAGAAGTGGAAAGGAAACTATAGGTTTTTCTGAGTTATTCTATTTTGAAATTTCTCTTGAAAGAAATTGCCTCTCAACTTTACATGTTTATTTTCTGGCATTTTCAAGTCCCAGTCATTGCTACCAATCCGTCTGTAGGTAGATGGGAGACAGTGAGTTTCCCCCTTCTTTCTAGTTCTGCAGTTGATTACTTCATTCTTTATATTTGCTGGGTGTGCTATTCTCCATAATATGGAGAGGTACATATTGTATAGTTTCCTTTTTCTCTTAGAATTTGAGAATCTAAATAGCTTTCATACCTGGTCTGTCCACATGCATAAATATATCCATAAATATGTCCCTAATATCTTTTGCCTTATTGATCTTATTGGTTTCCTTTCTCTAGCACAAATTATCTTTATTTTTTATATTCTACCTATAAAATGACTTAAAAAAATCACCATGGACCTTTCTCTTCCACATCTCTAAGAAACATCTGCTCAAGCAATTTTGTTGGGCTATACTTGTTACATCATTCTTAAAAAGGAAAGAGTATGCAAGGATTGAAAGAGGAAAAGATGTGTGGAACAGGAAGAAGGTAAAAAGTGGAAAATGGAGAGGTCATAAAAATTTAAGTGCATTAAAGACTTTTTAGAAATTATTCTAGAGGCTGAGGACAGAGATTTGTGAGGACGTAAGAGTTCATGCTGAGAAGGACTAGCAAAACCTAGCAACATTATTCAGAATTAGCATTAGGGACTAAACCCAGAACTTCCACAGTTATGATCTGCAAAGTATGTTTCTAGTTCTTCACAGCTTTCCTTTCAAACTGTTACATGTGCTATTCCTACCAAAGTAGGATCCGTATGAGTGAACAATGGGCTTGCAGGATGAGGCTTATGTCAATGGAACTGGAAGAAATGTTTCCTCATTAAACTCCTATTTAGGAGCTTTACAACTTATTCTGTAATTAAATGAGGTCTGAAGCTGATTTTTGGTCTTCAGTGTAGATTTAGGAATAGGATCAAACTATAGTGGTGAGGTAGGGCTAAGGCTGCAGTTATTTTTAAAGCAACTTTTGCACTGGCTCTGCTCAGTTTTAGGTTCCTGTTCTTATGACAGGCTGTCTAACATCCTTTCAGCTGCATGTTGCTTTTATATCCAAGTTCTTAGAACTTCTGCTGCTCTGGCTTCTATAGAAACAGTGGAGTAAGGACAAAGTAAGTTAAACAACATGCAGAGAGAGGGAGTTGAAGGTTAAGGAAAATTAAGTGGTTCCTACAATGATTACCAGGATTTCAGTAATATTTCATCCTGGCTTATTTAAATTTACAATTACTGTTATGAACCTGAATGAGAATTTGGTGGGGTCACACAGGAGTCCTACCTGGCACACTTAGGGGTCGAATTAGGGAATAGACCTTGTGTACACACAGTTTAGTGTATTTGTGATGCCGTTCTCTGCTTGCTTCATGGAATCACAGATGGGTCTGGATTGGAACGAACCTGCAAATGTCATCTAGTCCAAACCTCTATTTACCAATAGAGAAGGGCTGGTGGGTGATGTGGTGGTTGGAGGCTGTCTGGGGTCCAGTGACCATGAGATAATTGAGTTTTCAATATGCAGTCAAGCTAAGAGGGGCAGCAACAAAACCTCCACTCTGCACTTCCAGAAGGTGGACTTCAGATTACTCAAGGAACTAACTCAGAAGGTACCTTGGGAAACAACCCTTGAAAACAAAGGGGTCCAGGAGGGCTGGACCTACTTCAAGAAAGAAATCCTGAAGGACAGGAACAGGCTCTGCAAATGTGCTGCAAGATGAGCCGCTGGGGCAGATGGCCAACCTGGGTGGGCAATGAACTTCTGGGTGAATTAAGGGAAAAAAAGAGGATGCATCATCTTTGGAAGGAAGGTGAGGTAACCCATGGAATGTTTAAGGATGTTGCTAGGTCATGTAGGAAAAAAATTAGAGAGGCAAAAGGCCATTTAGAGCTTAGACTGGCCTCTGCTGTGAAGGACAACAAAAAATCATTTTACAAATGTATTAAAAGCAAGAGGAGGGGCAAGGACAACCTCCCCTCCTTAGTGGACATGGAGGGGAACATAGTAACAAAAGATGAGGAAAAGGCAGAGGTACTGATCACCTTCTTTGCCTCAAATTTTAATAGCAGGATAGGTTGACTTCCAGATAACTTGCCTGCTGAGATGGCAGATAGAGGCAGGGAGCTGTATAGTTCCCCTGTAATCCAGGAGGAAGTAGTTAGAGACCTCCATAGCCGCTTGGATCCCCACAAGTCCATGGGACTGGATGGGATCCATCCTAGGGTGCTGAGAGAGCTGGCAGATGAGCTGGCCAAGCCACTCTCCATCATTTTTCAACAGTCCACTGGAGAGGTCCCAGATGACTGGAAGCTGGCCAACGTGGTGCCCATCCACAAGAAGGGCCGGTTGGATGAGCCAGGGAATTATAGGCCTGTCAGGCTGACCTCAGTGCCAGGCAAGATTATGGAATAGGTCATCTTGACTGCAATCCCACAGCACTTCCAGGATGGCCAAGGGATCAGGCCCAGAGAGCATGGCTTTAGGAAGGGCAGGTCCTGCCTGACCAACCTGATCTCCTTCTATGCTCAGGTGATCCACCTGGTGGATGTGGGGAAGGATGTAGTCTGCCTGGACTTCAGCATGGCCTTTCATACTGTCCCCCACAGCAAACTCCTGGCCAAGCTGTCAGCCCCTGGTTTGGACAGCAGCACTCTGCAATGGGTTAGGAAGTGGCTGGAGGGCCGAGCCCAGAGAGTGGTGGTGAATGGTGCCACATCCAGCTGGCAGCCAGTCACTAGTGGTGTCCCCCAGGGATCAGTGTTGGGCCCCATCCTGTTTGGCATCTTTATTGATGATCTGGATGAGGGGATTGAGTCAGTCATCAGTAAGTTTGCAGATGACACCAAGCTGGGGGCAGGTATTGATCTGTTAGATGGTTGGAGAGCTCTGCAGAGGGATCTTGACAGTCTGGACAGATGGGCAGAATCCAAGGGCATGAAATTTAAGTCCTCTAAGTGCTGGCTTCTACACACTGGCCACAACAACCCCATGCAGTGCTACAGGCTGGGGTCAGAGTGGCTTGAGGGAGACCAGGCAGAAAGGGACCTGGGGGTACTAGTTCAGAGCAAGCTCAATATGAGGCAGCAGTGTGACCAGGTGGCCAAGAATGTCAATGGCATCCTGGCCTGTATCAGGAAAAGTGTGGACAGCAGAAGCAGGGAGGCCATTCTGCCCCTGTACTGAGCAAGGGTTAGGCCGCACCTTGAGTACTGTGTCCAGTTCTGTGCCCCTCAGTTTAAGATAGATGTTGAGTTGCTGGAAAGTGTCCAGAGAAGGGCAACAAAGCTGGTGAGGGGTTTGGAGCACAAGCCCCATGAGGAGAGGCTGAGTCAACTGGGGTTGCTTAGCCTGGAGAAGAGGAGGCTCAGGGGAGACCTTGTTGCTGTCTACAACTACCTGAAGGGAGGTTGTAGCCAGGTGGAAGTTGGTCTCTTCTCCCAGGCAACCAGCACCAGAACAAGGGACACAGCCTCAAGCTGCACCAGGGGAGGTATAGGCTGGATGTTAGGAAGAAGTTCTTCATACAAAGAGTGATTGGCTATTGGAATGGGTTGCCCAGGGAGGTGGTGGGTCACCATCACTGGAGGTGTTGAGGAAGAGACTGGATGGGGCGTTTGGTGCAATGGTTTAGTTGATTAAAGGGTGTTGGATGATAGGTTAGACATGATGATCTCAAAGTTCTTTTCCAACCTTGTTAATTCTATTCTATTCTATTCTATTCTATTCTATTCTATTCTATTCTATTCTATTCTATTCTATTCTATTCTATTCTATTCTATTCTCTGCAGTAAGCAGGTGCATCTTCAATTACATCAGGCTGCCCAGAGCCCTTCTGAGCCTCAAAGAAGACATCCCATCCCTGGCAGCCAACAAGCTAGGCCTTTTAATGAGTACTAGATATCACTCTAATTTCAGGTCTTTAAGAGATTTTTTACAACTGTACTTTTCACAGGTGAAAAAAGTGATGTGTGGTTCTTCATTTTTATTTGAAACAGTGTCATCACAAGGATGCTTCACTTCTACAGTATAAGCATCTCTCAGTGGGGTCTGAAATTGTGCTACAGAGAAGTCATAGGTTCATAGGATGTTAGGGTTTGGAAGGGGCCTCTAAAGACCATCTAGTCCAGCTCGGCTGACAAAGCAGGATCACATGGGGCAGGCCACTGAGGAATATTTTGGAAGTCTTCAGAGAGGCAAACTCCATGACCTCTCAGGACAGCATGTTTCAGTGCTCAATCACACCCACAGTAAGGAAATTTCTATGCATGTCCTATTACTGGTACCTATTACCACTGAAAAGAGACTGTCACCTTCATCTTGACACATATTACAGACATTAATAAGATCCTCTCTCAGTCTTCTTTTCTCAAGACTAAACATCCTCAGTTCTCTCAGTCCTTCTTTGTGGGTGACATGGACAGTGGCACTGAGTGCACCCTCAGCAAGTTTGCTGATGACACCAAGCTGTGTGGTGCAGCAGGCATGCTGGAGGGAAGGGATGCCATCCAGAGGGACTTGGACAGGCTGGAGAGGTGGGCACAAGCCAACCTCATGAGCTTCAACAAGACCAAGTGCAGGGTCCTGCATCTGGGTTGAGGCAATCCCAGGCACAAATCCAGGCTGGGCAGTGACTGGCTGGGGAGCAGCCCTGAGGAGAGAGACTTGGGGGTGCTGGTGGACGAGAAGCTCAACATGAGCACTTCCAGCCCAAAAAGCCAATGAGATCCTGGGCTGCATCAAGAGAAGTGTGGCCAGCAGGTCAAGGGAGGTGATTCTCCCCCTCTACTCAGCAATGGTGAGAACCCACCTGGAGTACTGCGTCCAGTTCTGGAGCCCCTATTACAAGAGGGATATGGAGGTGCTGGAAGGTGTCCAGAGAAGGGCCACGAGGATGATCAGAGGGCTGGAGCACCTCTCCTATGAGGACAGACTGAAGGAGTTGGGGCTGTTCAGTCTGGAGAAGAGAAGGCTCCGAGGTGACCTCATTGTGGCCTTCCAGTATCTGAAGGGGGCCTACAAGAAGGCTGGGGA
The DNA here is from genome assembly GCA_015227895.2 of Colaptes auratus. NCBI lineage: Eukaryota > Metazoa > Chordata > Aves > Piciformes > Picidae > Colaptes > Colaptes auratus. The sequence goes on from CM026897.1 coordinate 25,320,653, forward strand.
GGGACTTCTCAGGCTATCAGGGAGTGATAGGACTACAGGGAATGGAATGAAGCTGGAGGTGGGAAGATTCAGGCTAGATGTGGGAAGGAAGTTCTTCACCATGAGAGTGGTGAAGCCCTGGAATGGGTTATCCAGGGAGGTGGTTGAGGCCCCGTCCCTGGAGGTGTTTAAGACCAGGCTGGATGAGGTTCTGGTCAGCCTGATCTAGTGTGGGGTGTCCCTGCCCATGGCAGGGGGGTTGGAACTAGATGATCCTTGTGGTCCTTTCCAGCCCTGACTGATACTATGATACTATGATATGAGAGGTGTTCAAGTCTTCTAATCATCCTTGTAGTCTGATGTATAGCTCTGAATAAACGATTGCAGAATAACTGGAAGGACTGAATTTACCTGTTCCAAGATGTAATTAGAAAGTAGAGGTAGCACTGGCAATGCTGACACTGTCATTATAAAACCATATATATTGATGTAGATAATGACCACTAAACACCACTTGCCTAGGTGACCTGCTATATCTTCCTTGAAGAGGTACCTTTCCTTCATGCCCGATGGAAGTCTCATCCACGGTCTGAGGGTCTTTCAACTGCCTTGTCAATATTCTGTCCCTTAGACAGGGATCATAGCTCCTTGGCTTCCCTGCCTTCCAGTTGGAAACTACTGGCCCTGTTATCCCAGCATCAGAGCAGCCAGGTGATAATGTGCTTGCCTGGATGGTGGCCAAAATTCTCCTACAGTTGAGGACCCTCTTCCTGTTTAGTGTGACTGCTGTACACTAAGACACAAGGTAGTCAAGGCATAAATGTAATCCTTCAGTTGTCATCTTCCATATTCCATTTATTAACAGAAGTTCTACCCTATAAAAAGCAAGCAAACAAGCTGCAATTTTAGAATCATTACCTCAATGTTAATAGAAGTCCTGATGTGCAACCCCTTCACTATCAGTCAGTTAAAGGTTCACCATCTGTTCAGTTACCCTTACAGTAAATAGTCCCTGTTGAAGCATTTAAATCAAAAACATGTTCAGAAATCTCTGTGCTCATTATCAGACAGAGTTTGGTCCAGCTCATCACACTGTTTCATAATAGATCTTCACTGTTTTCCATTTGGGAATATCACAAGCAAGAAACAAAGCAGGTGTCTACACACTTGGGGCTTCTGAGAACACTTTAAAACCTCAGGGGGATTTCTGCTTGTTCTAGTTAGATTTTCTATATTCTTTTTTACAACCAGTAACGGTGAACTTTTTGATAATTGTGGCAGTGCCAGAAAGAAAAGCAGCAGTCTCTCTTTGCATTGCACAGGGACTCCAGTTCAGGCTTAGTTCAGCCTGCTAGCCACACAGTTTACCCTGGGTGCATTTAGTTGTTTAATATAGGTATTAGTTTAGTCACTGATAGTGATATTTGGTAATGACTTCATTATTTAATTTTTTACAGTCCTGCCAATAACTGGATAGAAGACAGAAGTTATTTCTTTAAACCCATTTCCAGTTTTCCAGTAATTTTTGATATATGGCCAGTTTGAAATGTTAGGAATATGTATTTAGAAATGAATGGTTAAGATTATGATTGTGCTTTTGGTGGTGTAGTGTTTTTAGTGAATTAGCCTCAGTGTTTACATGAGACTCACAAAGTTAAACATACAGAGCTTTAAACTGGATCGTGCTGCTTGTATAATTCTCTGAGGAGGAAAATGTTTTTTTTTCAAGATTCTTGGCACAGCTTTCTTTGAAATTTTTAGAGCCCTGTATTTACCAAACAGTATACATTGCTAAAAGTAAGTCTTCCCCTCTGCTCTAAGTCTTGGCCCAGTTAATCTTTCAGGAGTGCTGAAAACAGGGCTTTAATTAGCAACTTTATCAGTTAACCCAGTCACTCATCCCAGTGCTTATCTGATACTATGTCCATGCAGGCACTTGGAGACGTCAGAAAAAGGCCAGCTTGTCAGTGGGACAGTTGAGAGGACCACGGTGGCAGCGGGGTAAAAAAGAGACCACAGAAATGGATGGCATTAAACGGAATTTGATACAAATCCAAAAGGCATTATCTGACCACAATAGCATAGAAGAGATGTGGATTTCTTGTGTATTTCTTCCTGATCTTCTCTGGTATGTCATCTGCAGGAACAGAGAGGAAGTCAACAGTCCATTGCAGTGTGAACATAAGTGTCTGGTGTGACTGAAGTCCTTCACCTGGGGAGGTGCTGACTGAGCTGAGAATAATACCGTGCTGATGCTGTTGTTGCAGGAGCAGCCAGATCAAGACAGTGCGGGGCTCTTTGCCAGGGTGCTTATTAAGCTCTTTTGCTGTCTTCAGCAGCAAAAATTTAGTGAGCAGCCCGCTGTCACTACTTGTCTCTAGTTTTTCTGTTTTCTGTTTAACAGAAAGAGGATGTGTGTATATATGACTGCAGTTGAAGGGGTGACAGTGGTGTCAGAGGAGTGGACTGAAAAGCGGAGATGCTTGCCTGTAAAGGAAACTGATAAGAGTAATGGGTGAAGACTTTCTGTTGAATGGCCAGAGCAAGGGGAACCCATGCTGATTTGTCTTGGGGACAAAAAGGGAAGATATCTTGTTTCCTTAAGATGAGCCTGTCATCACAGACCTCTTCTAGCAGAAAGAAGCTTGTGCTTTAGTTCATACAGCACTCAATCATTACCAGGAATTGTTGTGTGAGTACTTCAATCTGTTCCTGGTGGACTCTGTGACCAGTCAGGCAGGGCTTATCCTGTGGCTTTAAAAGCTGTGGCTGGTCCTCTGAAACAAATAAATAGCAATACCCAAAGGCTTAGGGGGGAAATTAAAAAATGAAACAAAAGAACTTGAGATATCTGCTTCAGGTACTCCTGCTCACTAATGAGTATGGAAAACAAAAGTATCAGAAAATAAACATAGATACATAGAACAAATTGCAAAGAATCAAGGCTATTTATAAGAAAAAAAAATGGGAGGGGGGGTAGCTCAGCTTTCATTTAATTCTTCATTTGCATTTGCAAAGTGGTCTGAAAGACTTCTTGCACTCAATTTAGTCTTTCATATGTCATAATTTGTGCTTCAGAATTCTCACCTCATTTTTTCCCCCTACACAGAGATGCACCATTCATACATTTCTAAAACTGTCTTGTCAGCAACATAGCTGTAGCTCTCACCAATGCAAGGAAGTCTGATATTAAAAACATGCATCGCTTTGCTATCTTAAGATGAACCCATTAGCATGTGGCTGAAGAGTAAGTCTGAGAGAGAGAAATCGCACTAAGAGAATGGGGTGACTACCTGGTGCCAAGAAGATATTTTATGCTTGCTCAAGCGGTTCTGATGAGTTGATAGCTGAAATGTTTATGCTTTTATTCACATAGATAATCCAACTGGTGCATTTAGTTTGTGATGTAACTAAGGCTTGTGCTCTAGGGCTTCCAGGGTTTGCTCCTGCTCTTACTGACTTCTAGCTGAGCCCTGAAAAGCTAGGCCCCTGACTTCTTTAGAGCTTGAAAACAAAGGCAGAAACCAAAAAAACCACTGTAAATTTTCTGCTCCTGGTGGTGCAGAATACAATTACAAAACATCTTAATGACTTTCCCTCTGCTACTAAAATGTGGAAAGTCACAGAATTCTGTAGCAAGTCTGGGTCTCAGGAATGTCTAGGTTTGTGTGACTTTGATATACAGGATTTAACAAAACCCAGTTCCAAATTGCTATTCAGTTTATAGAATAGAATAGGATAGAATAGAATAGAATAGAATAGAATAGACCACATTGGAAGAGACCTTCAATATCATCGTGTCCAACCTATCATCCAACACCACCTAATCAACTAAACCATGGCACCAAGCACCCTATCAAGTCTCCTCCTGAACACCTCCAGTGAAGGTGACTCCACCACCACCTGGGGCAGCCCATTCCAATGGGCAATCACTCTCTCTCTGTAGAAGTTCCTCCTAACCTCCAGCCTAAACTTCTCCTGACGCAGCCTGAGACTGTGTCCTCTTGTTCCGGTGCTGGCTGCCTGGGAGAAGAGACCAACATCTGCCTGGCTACAACCTCCCTTCAGGTAGTTGTAGAGAGCAATAAGGTCACCTCTGAGTCTCCTTTTCTCCAGGCTAAGCAACCCCAGCTCCCTCAGTCTCTCCTTATAGGGCTTGTGTTCCAATCCCCTCACCAACTTTGTTGCCCTTCTCTGGACATGCTCCAGCAACTCAACATCCTTCCTAAACTGAGGGGCCAGAACTGGACACAGTACTCGAGGTGTGGCCTAACCAGTGCAGTGTTGGATTCAAGTATTTACATATCACAGAAACTTCAATCTGGAGGATCATTAAGACCCCATTTTGTAATTTCTCTTATGTACTGTCATCTCCTTCAAATTGCAGTATTTGCTACCTTCGATTGCTTGTTACCCAAAACAGCACTTTTGTTTTTATTATTTGTTTTTCAGGAAGGGGAAAAAAAAAAAGAAAACGAATAGACTTGCCTGGATCACTTCATATCCCCAACATTGGATCTTAGCTGCCTAGAGATATCAGTGGTTTATGTGCCCAGTCTTAGCATTCTTAGTGTTTTTCTCCACTCTATTGTAATCCTGAAATTTTTAAGGGACTTTTAAATGTAGAGCTTACATAAAAAGTGTCTAGATACTTCTTGCAATCTTCAGGCATTTTCACCTTTATATGGAAGAGTACTTTGATATAGCTACTGACACATGCATGTGCTTGACATCTAGATGATCAGGCCCAGTCAGCATAGGTTCATGAAGGGCAGTTCCTGCTTAATGAACCTGATCTTCCTTCTATGACAAGGTGACCCACTTGGTGGATGAGGAAAATGCTGCGGATGTTGTTTATGTGAACTTTAGTAAAAGCCTCTGGCACCATTTCCCCCAGCATCCTTCCAGAGAATCTGCTTATGGCTTGAATGGATGGACGATTTGCTGGCTTAAGAACTGGCTGGATGACCAGGCTCAAAGAGTGGTGGTGAATGGAGTTAAATCCACGTGGTTGCTGGTCACAGGTTGTGTTCCCCAGAGCTCAGTATTTGGGCTAATTCTCTTTAAAATCTTTATCAGTGATCTGAATGAGGGAATTGAGTGTGTTCTCAGTAAGTTTGCAGATGACATTAATTTAGGTGGGAGTGTTGATCTGCTTGAGTGTAGGAAGGCTCTGCAAAGAGATCTCAACAGGCTGGATCAATGGCCCATGGTCCATTTTCTGAGGTTTAACTATGCCAAGTGCTGGGTCCTGCACTTGGGTCACAACAACCACATGCAATGCTACAGACTTGGGGCAGAGCAGATGGAAAGTCGCCTGTTAGAAAACGACCTGGACATTGACAGTCAGCTGAATATGAGCCTGCAGTGTGCTCAGCTGGCCAAGAAGGCAAACAGCATCCTGGCCTGTATCAGGAGTGGTGTGAACAACAGGAGTAGGGAAGTGATAGTGCCCCTGTATACAGCACTGGTGAGGCTGCACGATGAATAGAGGGTTCAGTTTTAGGACCCTCACTACAAGAATGACGTTGAGTTGCTGGAGTGTGTCCAGAGAAGGACAAAGCTGGTGAAGGATCAGGAGAACAAGGCTGGGGTCAGAGTGGCTGGAGAGCTGCCAAACAGAGAGGGACCTGGGGGTGCTGATTGACACCCACCTAAACATGAGCCAACAGTGTGCCCAGGTGGCCAAGAAGGCCAATGGCATCCTGGCCTGTATTGGGAATAGTGTGGCCAGCAGGAGCAGGGAGGTCATTCTGCCCCTGTACTCTGCATTGGTTAGGCCACACCTTGAGTACTGTGTCCAGTTCTGGGCCCCTCAGTTTAAGAAGGACATCGAGATACTTGAACGTGTCCAGAAAAGGGCAACAAGGCTGGTGAGAGGCCTTGAGCACAAGCCCTATGAGGAGAGGCTGAGGGAGCTGGGATTGTTTAGCCTGGAGAAGAGAAGGATCAGAGGTGACCTCATTGCCCTCTACAACTACCTGAAGGGTGGTTGTAGACAGGAGGGGGTTGGTCTCTTCTCCCAGGCAACCAGCACCAGAACAAGGGGACACAGTCTCAAGCTGTGCCAGGGGAGGTTTAGACTCGAGGTGAGGAGGAAGTTCTTCACTGAGCGAGTCATTCGTCATTGGAATGGGCTGCCCAGGGAGGTGGTGGAGTCGCCGTCCCTGGAGGTGTTCAAGGGGAGATTGGACGTGGCACTTGGTGACATGGTCTAGTTGTGAGGTCTGTTGGGACAGGTTGGACTTGATGATCCTTGGGGTCTCTTCCAACCTTGGTTATACTGTGATACTGTGATACTGTGAAGACTTATGAGGAGCTGGTGAGGGAACTGGAATTGTTTAGTCTGGAGAAGAAGAGGCTAAGGCAAGACCTCATTGCTCTCTGCAACTACCTGAAAGAAGGCTGCAGTGAGGTGGGGGGGTGGGTCTCTTCTATCTATTATCAGGTGATTGGATGAGAGGAAATGTCCTGAAATTCAGCAAGAGGAGGTTTAGGTTGGAAATTAGGAAAATTTCTTTACTGAAAGAGTGGTCAGGCATGGAAATAGGTTACCTAGGGAGGTGGTGGAGTCATGATTCCTGGAGGTGCTCAAAAAACATGTGGACATGGCACTTCAAGATGTGTTTTAATGACCACAGTGGTGTAAGTTTTAGGGTTGGACTAGATGATCCTAGACGTCTTTTTCAACCAAAAAGTTCTATGGTTCTATGACGCATTCAGAAGGTGCAGTAAGCCTGCATAGTCAAAATAAAGCAAGCAGGAAAGGAATAATAATATTTGAGAACTGATTATCCTATCCTTAGCTGCTCTCTTTCTTACAAATTCTGCCCCCTCTCATAATTGTAGGTTAGTAGGCCATTAAAATATTTTCTAGATATATGTAACTATCCAGACTATTTCAAGAGCACAAGAGACTGGTCTAGCTTTTTGTATTTGCTGCAACTGAGGGAACCTTTCATTGATGAACTTCCCATGCAAACAATTTCCTGGTATTCTTCCAGAAAACTTAGTTGAAAAAATAAGCTATGTAAACTTTTAAATCTTTTTCTCCAAAGAAGTGATATTTTACTAAGCTACTTGATAGATTCTGTGATAGACTGTCTACCAAGTGCTACAACAGCTCCTCAGTCTGCTCACTGAAGTCAGGTACTGCCTTACAGTGATTACCACATGCCATCTGTGTTTGAGATTGCTTATGATGTCCTAGGGTTTTAGCTTCCTGATGCCCTGGGTCTGGGTTTTCACACAGAATCACAGAAAGATTGAGCTGGAATAGATCTCTGAGATCATCAGGTTCAGCCTATGACCTATCACCACCACATCAAACAGAGCATGTCACTAAGTGCCACATCCAATCTTTCCTTAAACACCTCCAGGGATGGCAACCCCAACACCTCCATGGGAAATCCATTTCAGTGCCTAATTACCCTTTCTGTGAGGAAGTGCTTCCTAACATCCAACCTAAACCTCTCCTGGCACAAGCTTCATCTTGTCACAAGTTGCCTGGGAGAAGAGCTCCATCCCCACCTACTACAACTTCCCTTCAGGCAGTTGTAGAGTGTGATAAGGTCCCCCCTGCCTCTCTTCTTCTCCAGGCTAACCAACCGCAGCTCCCTCAGCCTCTCCTCATAAGACTTTCCCTCCAGCCCCCTCACCAGTCTCATTGCTCTCCTCTGGACCCTCTCCAGCACCTCAGTATTTTTTCTTGAAGTGAGGGGCCCAGAACTGCACACAGTACTTGCGGTGAGGCCTCACCAGTGCCGAGTACAAGGGCAGAATTGCATCCCTAGTCCTGCTGGCCACACTATGTCATTCATGAAAGATATGTGTCTAAATTGTTCTTAAATGATCCCATGATGCTAATACCACAGCTTCCCCAGGCATGCTCCCTCATTTGAGTAACTTTTTTTTCCAGACTAGGCCTGATCAAACAGTGAGCTGTGACCAGGTCAAATCTGTTAGGGTTTATTATTATTATGGGCAGAATCCAATGGCATGAGATTGAACACATCCAAGTGCCGGGTTCTGCACATTGGCCACAACAACCCCATGCAGTGCTACAGGCTGGGGTCAGAGTGGCTGGAGAGCGGCCAGGCAGAGAGGGACCTGGGGGTGCTGGTTGATGGGAGGCTGAACATGAGCCTGCAGTGTGCCCAGGCAGCCAAGAGGGCCAATGGCATCCTGGCCTGCATCAGGAACAGTGTGGCCAGCAGGAGCAGGGAGGTCATTCTGCCCCTGTACACAGCACTGGTTAGGCCACACCTCGAGTCCTGTGTCCAGTTGTGGGCCCCTCAGTTTAGGAAGGATGTTGAGTTGCTGGAACGTGTCCAGAGAAGGGCAATGAAGTTGGTGAGGGGTTTGGAACAGAAGCCCTATGAGGAAAGGCTGAGGGAGCTGGGGTTGCTTAGCCTGGAGAAGAGGAGACTCAGGGGTGACCTTATTGCTCTCTACAACTACCTGAAGGGAGGTTGTAGCCAGGCAGAAGTTGGTCTCTTCTCCCAGGCAGCCAGTACCATAACAAGAGGACACAGTCTCAGGCTGCGCCAGGGCAGGTTTAGGCTGGATGTTAGGAGGAAGTTCTATGCAGTGAGAGTGATTGCCCATTGGAATGGTCTGCCCATGGAGGTGGTGGAGTCACCATCATTGGAGGTATTCAGGAGGAGACTTGATGGGGTGCTTGGTGCCATGATCTAGTTGTTTGGGTGGGTTGGATTGGTTGATGGGTTGGACACGATGATCTTGAAGGTCTCTTCCAACCTGAATTTATTGTATTATTGTATTAGATCAGGTATAGCTTCTTGGAAACAAGTGTATTGGTTCAGTGGCCTACATGGCTGGAAATGGAAGTGGCAGATGACTTTGGACTGTCCCAGAACATTGCTGGAAGTAGTGTCAACAAAAAGCCATAATAAATTTAGGACAGACAGTGCCTTTTATTTTTTCTCCATCTAAACAATTTATTACCAGTTGCAGAAGAAAATTAGACAGGAACTTGACTGATCTGTCTTGGCTGTTGTTTATCTCCTCATTTGTTTCAGGTGCTTGCAAACTGTTAAAATCATGATAGTTACCATTCTTTGGTTGGGTTTAGTTTAATTTGTGTGTTTTTTAAAATAATTATTTTAAATAGTTTTGTTGTTGTGTTTTTAAATAATAATTATTTTAAATTTTTTTTGTTGTGTTTTGGGTATGTTTTGTTATTATGGGGGATGTATTTTTTTTGTTGTTTATTTAGCTTTATTTGTCTTTCTGTTTGTTTTGTTTTGTTTTGTTTTTCTGGAATGTGAACATAAGATGACTGGTCTAACATTCTCTGATTCCTTTTTTTCCCTGTATTTGAAGGATACACACAATGTTTCCTATTTCTGGAACCTCACTAATCCCTGCAGGCTTTAAAAGATTACTGGAAGCTGTGAGGAGTGCTCCAGAGAGGTCTCCAGGTTTCCTAGGAGTAGATGTTAAATCCAGGTTATTTGAAATAATCCAATTTATCTAATGATTATCTGGTATTAATTCTGATAGTGTAAGTGTGGCTGAGCCTTTTAGAAAAATGAGAAACAAGATAAGCCTTACCTGTTAAGGCTTTTGTCTAGAGAAACAACCTCTGCTTTACAAACAGTATTCCAACTTTGACATTTCCAACAGTGACTGAAGGCTACTTAATGGCCTGAGGTTCCTAGACTAAAAGCAAACCTTTTATTTAAGGAAGCATTAAAAGCACTGCCCAAAGAACAGTTAGATTTCATGATGGTATTGCCACAGCTCTTCAGCTAAGCATAATGTCTACCCTGTTTATGCTTGGCCTGAAGACACCACCCACCTCTTTCAGCACAGAGAGGTGGTAGTCATAAGGGGTACTACCTGCACAGAAAATATTAGAGAGTATTCATGTAACAAACCTTGTTACTGAATGCATGGCTTTTAGATTTTTTTTTTTAATTAAGGAGATAGTAATTACTGTTTTATTTTTTGGCAGAGTGCTCTCACAATGTTTCCACACTATGCTTCCCAGTTGAGAATGATCCCAGCTGGTGTGATTCTACCAACATACATTTCTGCATTTTGATTTCCACTGTTCACAGGACACTTTTTTTGCCTTGCTATGGTAAATAATTCATGTTGCTTACTGTTGAAGGCAATGGTTTATGAAAGCCACAGGATTTATGAAAGCCACAGGGATAAAATAGCCACTCTCACTTTACCATCAAGTAGGTCACAGCCCTTCCATTTTCCATAAATGTCATGTGAAGAAACTTCAATGTGTGGGAGTGATAAAGTGTATGAGGAGAAGTATATGAAAAAATACAGAGGGAGCAGAACAAAACAGACCATAAAGCAGAGTAGAGGGGTTTTTGTTCCAGATTATTGCAGAAAATTGCCTATTCTGTCAGATAAAGTCTCAAGGAGAGCTCCTGGAAAGAGGAAATTTCTGTCCTAGAAATGGCAATACAGCCAGCAACTGAGTGGTCTCCAAGGAGTCTCACAAGCCAACAAGATTTCATTTTGGCAGACTGGTCCTTTAAAAACTTTGAGCAAATGCAAAATGTTGTGGTTTTATCTGCCTCTGATGCAACACTCACTTGTATGTCTCTCCCAGATGTACAGCACTGCAAGTGGAATTATTTAGGGTTTAATCAGATGTAATTAATTCTTCTGGGCTTTCCTGTTAAACCACAAGAAGGTTATTGCCCATGTACCTTCCCCCCCATCCAAATGTAATCTTTTATGGATTAAGAACAAAAGAGAGCATAGCCTTATACTGCCTTTTTTTAAAATTTAATTTTATTCTTGAAAATATAAAATACACTTGTGTTACAACTATTGCTTTTTCTCACTGAACACAAATCTCAAACTGTGTTTTGTTTTACTTATGTCTCTTTGGGGAGTGACATTGTTGCAGAACTCCATTCCTTTTGTCAAAATACTTCTGACTAGTGTAAAAACATTTGACCCTTAAGAATACCAATGTTTTCAGACTTTCCATGGTTTTCTGTCTTTTCTTAAAAAATAGGTATTTTTGTATTTGGTGAAGTGCATACACTGGATCAAGTGCATTACTATAACAACATACCTTCAGCACTTACCTGATTATTGCTTTTACCATAAGATTGACAATTTTCTGTGGCTGGGTGATATTATAAATAATTAAAAATGTCTACTTCATTTCTCACATAAGTCTCTAAGTGAAATTCCAGTTTTCTGTACTCTACTGTGTGATTTAGAGTGCTTCCCTCCCATCCTGGCACATTAATTCTCTCTTGACATTGGACTGCCTGAGACACTTTCATGAATCAAGTATGTCAATATTTTAAACAGACATTCAACAATCATGTAATGTGCATATTTTTCTAGGCAGTTTGTCTTAACTTGTATGCATTTGTATCATGGGATTTTACAGGGAAAACTAGGTAGATGTGTATGTGAGAAATGTGTAGTAGAAGTTCCTGAGTTCCTTTTTAAGCAGAGAATGGATTAGACCAATTATCTCATCCAAGTGCCAGGTTCTGCACATTGGCCACAACAACCCCGTGCAGTGCTAAAGCTGGGGTCAGAGTGGCTGGAGAGCGGCCAGGCAGAGAGGGACCTGGGGGTACTGGTTGATGGGAGGCTGAACATGAACCTGCAGTGTGCCCAGGCAGCCAAAAGGGCCAATGGCATCCTGGCCTGCATCAGGAAGAGTGTGGCCAGCAGGAGCAGGGAGGTCATTCTGCCCCTGTACACAGCACTGGTTAGGCCGCACCTTGAGTCCTGTGCCCAGTTCTGGGCCCCTCAGTTTAGGAAGGATGTTGAGTTGCTGGAATGTGTCCAGAGAAGGGCAATGAAGTTGGTGAGGGGTTTGGAACAGAAGCCCTATGAGGAAAGGCTGAGGGAGCTGGGGTTGCTTAGCCTGGAGAAGAGGAGACTCGGGGGTGACCTTATTGCTCTCTACAACTACCTGAAGGGAGGTTGTAGCCAGGCAGAGGCTGGTCTCTTCTCCCAGGCAGCCAGTACCAGAACAAGAGGACACAGTCTCAGGCTGCGCCAGGGCAGGTTTAGGCTGGATGTTAGGAAGAAGTTCTATACAGTGAGAGTGATTGCCCATTGGAATGGGCTGCCCGGGGAGGTGGTGGAGTCACCATCATTGGAGGTGTTCAGGAGGAGACTTGATGGGGTGTTTGGTGCCATGGTCTAGTTGTTTAGGTGGGTTGCATTGGTTGATGGGTTGGATGCGATGATCCTGAATGTCTCTTCCAACCTGGTGTATTGTATTGTATTGTATTGTATTGTATTGTATGTTTTAAGTGGTCATGATCTGTGCTTTGGAGCACATCCAGTGCTTTGGTCATTCATCCCAGCTGATAACAACTCAGTAGCACAGCTCAAATCTCAGATAAACAAAAACACTCAATGAACTAAGCAAGTGACTCAATTCAGTCAATATCAAGACAAGTGAAAGCTCATAGTGCAGAAAAGTCATAGAGGTGTGATTAATAGAAGAGGAGATTTAAACTAATGAAATTAGTAATTTATAGCAATTTGATTAGTGAGGTGTCTACTTCAAATCAGAAAGACCACTGGTTTTGATGAAGAGAAGACTCCCCTTTTTTTGGTAAATATTTACAGAATATTTCTATATAAGTGTAAAGGGCAGAATGGCATCTGTCATTCTGCTAGAACAAAACAAAATCCTCTCTGAACATATTAAAGCTTAGAGAAAGTCCCATACTTAATTTATGGGCAAGCCAGTACCAATTGAGGGCCCCTTTAAAGGCACACTGAAGTTACATAAAAAGACAAAGTAAGTTTGGACCAGACCCACATTCCCTAAATGGCCTCTCTACCTTTATGGCAACTCCGAAGATTAATTGTAACAATCCTGTTTACACTGATGGGCCAGACTAAATTCACTGCCTGTCAGTATTTGCTGGTAGGAGCAGGTAAAGTCAAGATTTATTTCTGAAGGAATTAAAAAAGCCTTATCAGGTGAATGAGAAAAATGAATACTTAAAAAAAAAAGAGTACTATAGTTAGCATATACACAAAATTATCTTTTTTCAGGCCTGTTTCAGTCTCCATTGAAATGGCTTTTCTTTTTCTTTTTTTTCCTTTTCCTTCTGATTTCAGTATGTTTTGGTAATACTACTGCTTTATAAAACTAGTAAAATTTCAAACATGAAGCCAGATTTCATGGAAGTTGCTGTTTTCTGCTTATCCAGCTCTTTATGATGGTGATCATAGCATGTTCCCAAATTCACAGGAGGGCAATTTTCTCCACAGCAGTGCATTAGTGCACCTTTGAGGATCAAAGGGATCCTCTTCGATGTGCACTCATGAGGCTTTCATTTGCCTTTGAGGCTTTGCTTTGCACCTGCAAATGCCTCACATCTGTGAATGTGATAAATCAAACATGCTTCTGAATGCTCCCTGATATGAAACATGCTGAGTGTATGGTTGCACAAGCCACAAAAGTAGCTCCTGTGGCTCTGACAGGCTCTGGAGTAAGGGTCAAAGATTGGTGTTTGAAAATAAGCTTCTCAGTGTCCTTACTTTTCAATTCTTACGTGCAGCAAGCTTACACCGGAGTGGCAAGCAGTAATATGGTTTGAAAACACAAACAGGAGACTGCATGTGCAAATGTGACCTTCCTCCACAGAAATCATGGTCTGGTGTGCTCATCTGGCAGTTAGTTTTCCTGCTTAAAAGCAGAAGGCACACAAATGTGGGGAGAGCCTGGCTCCCACCCTGGGGCTCTAAAACAGCCTAGGTAGCTATTTCATGAACAAGTCATCTGGCACCTAATTCACGAATGTGAAAAAAGTGTACAAGTTCAGGGAATGGAGAAAGCTTTTAGGAAGGGAAAGCAGCAAAGACGGATCACATAACAGCCTAAATATGTGACATATCCTTAGATAAAGCTGCAACTGCAGCCAACAACTGCTGCTGGAATCTTCCAGGGAGTAGGTGACATGACTAGCAGATATGCTTCCTCTGCTTGGTGTCTTGGTAGTGCTGACTGTTGAGACCAGAAGTGCTTGAGAAAACCCAGAGAAATGGGTCAGTAAGGCCAAAGAAATCATGTTGGCACTTATTTTCTTTTAAAAAAAGACTGTTAGAATCATGTTTTCAGCTCTGACTGCACCAGACATCCACATTACCAAGTGGTAGAGATGATTACCCCTGGTTCAGCAGAGTACTCGGGCACAGCTTAACCTCAGTTCTTAATGCTGTTGAGTTTAATACCAGCTAACTAAAGTAAGTACTTTGGTGAAGCGTGTCTTTGTGTAATGTACACAATGCCTTGTAAATTATGTTTTTTTATGGACTTTAGAAACATAAATGTAGATATTTAGATATCTAGACTTTAGAATATCCACAAATTATCAGTCACTTGTGCTGCTTAAATAGTCAACTGTTTATAGCAAATGACCTAAATGTCTTTTCTTGCTCTTGCAATTAGTTGTGCCTGAGACTTTGGTACCCTAAGAACTAAAAAACGAAATTATTTTAAAGGTAAACAAACTCCTGATGACTAATTAGAAGTTACACCTCTGAATCAAGTGTTTTTGATATAACTGGTAACATTCTCACTTTTCAGGTAGATCAGATGAGATATCTGCAGATATGAGTAGTCTGCTGAAACTCACAAAGTAAATGACCGGTAGTGAATCAGGGTGTAGGTCGTGGGACTTCCCTATATAAATATGCACTGTAGTAGGTTTCTATCCAAGATACAGAGTACAAAACATTAGCCTCATATTGTTATTGCTATTAAAATTATTTTCAATGTAGTGTTCTCTCTTACAGATTCGTTGCTTACATCATAGCAATACTGACAGATTTTGCTGGACATCATGTTCCTAAACCCCATGCAATCCCTGTGCTGAGAGAAGATGTATTAAAGATACACTGTGTCTTTTGCTGTGCAGTTCAAGGACATTACTCTGATATTTACTTTTTTAAACCTTGAAAGCATACCATTTTGAACTGAATAATGATTATATGGGCAAAGTGTCACAACATGCATATATTATATTTGCAAAGTGCCTTATCTAGGAATAATCCTCTTACATTTTTCCTCCCGTGCCAGGACACTATAATGCACAAGCATGTACTATACATATATCTTTTGTTGGGCTTCCTTAATTCTTTTGTTTAATGAAGAGTGGTTTCCATCATTTGCAAGGTAAACTATAAAAACTCCCTGATAATGCTATCTGAAAAGTAACTAACGCAGTACTGAAAAGAGAGCTGCAGTATTTCAGCACAGGGCTCTTGCTTTGTGCATTTGTATCACAGAATCCCAAAGCACTAATGGGATCTTTACAAGGAGGTAAAAAAAAGTAGTAGCTGACAACTCAAAGACATACCTTATCTGAATAGTGTTATTGTGAAGAGAATAGACTTGTGAACAAAAGAGGGAAATTACAGAAACAGGAATCAAATATCAGAGGTCCAGAATAAGAATGGCTAATAGAATATGAGGCAAAAGACTCAAAGCCTGAGTGACAGCTCAAAGACGAGATGGGATTTCATACATTTTCTAAACATTGCTTCTGTGCTTCCTTCAAAGACATTTTCAAATCCCAGCTGGCTTTTCTAATTAAAGAACAGTGAGTGCTCTATAGATAGGAAATGTGTGTGAATGTAAGAAGGAAAGGGCTGGATCGTATTTACTCTTTTCTCACTATGATCAGTTCTGTTTGAAACTATATGAATCTTTTGGGGACATAAATGTGTATTAGCTTGAAACTGAATAGCTTAGCATTAAGCATTACAGGTTTTATAAGGGACAGGAGAAACCAGGAGGAAGAAAAAAAAAAAAAAGGCAAATGTGTGTGGAAATAGTTGAGGTCTTGCAAATCGATCATACAACAATGTTTCTCTGATACCATAGTCCTGTAGAGATGCTTTGAAATATGTTTTCTTCTGTTGTTTCCTCTCTGGGTCTAGTCTCTTGAAATCATACTTTCTTGGAGCAGGGGCAGAAATCTTTAGGGGAAGTTTGACACTGAGTTGCTATTCATCTGACAAAAACTTCTGTGCTAGTCATATCTTAAAAGGTAATACGTTTTGCAGAGGACATCTAACAAAATGGCAGATTACAAAAGTTCCAGAAACAGGGAGATGAACAAGAACTATAATGAGGAAAACATGCATTTGTACCAGTGAAGTGATATATAGTCATAATGGAAAAAAAAAAGTAGTGCAAAGGATGAAATCCTTTATCTAAAACAGTATTTTCCTGCACTAGGTCATCTATGTCCTCCTGTGACACTCAGAATATCTAAAAATTATATTGCAAAACATTTAAGACTTAAAAGCAATGGCAGACAATGAGGCACTGAGAAATGAACTTTTCAAGATGGCAAGTGCTTGTATGAGTCTTAGCAAGACAATAGGTGATAAACTAGTTATAGAAAGTAGCGTAGCAAAAATGGTATAGAGGAATAGCAACATGTAGGAAACAATACAGTGGCATAAAACTATTTTAAATACTATTAAATGGAAAGCGAAATTGTCTGGTCCAGAGAAAGACATGGTTACAATTATTACTTTTTTTTTTGTCAAAGCAGCACGTGGTGATATTCCTCATGTACTGGTGAATGATCTGGTGAATGATCTGGTTCCACCTGGTGAACTATAAGTGGAGGAAATAATTGGGAGGATTTTTGTGGGAAGATAAATGTATAGGGTAAAAAAAAAATAATGAGGTACAGTTTAGAGTCAGAAAGGCAAACAGGGAAAGAGTCAAAGTTAGGGGTGATGAAAAATTGCAAATGGTTGATTGAAACAAATTCTTGGCTTTCACAGCCAACATTCATTAGAAGAATATAGGGAGCTGAAAAAGGGAGAGCACTAAAGGGAAAGGGAGGAGAAAGGATGTCTCATTTCATTATACTCTTCCTATATTTTCAGAGCTGTTCCAAAAGACACTTTTCCTAGTTTTGTTTCTTTTACTCCCCTGTTGTTTCTCTTCTTAGATATTCCTAAAATTTAAAGTTGATTTACTTATCTTTTAATGCATTTGGAATGATACCGCATATGGAACATGTTATTAATAAAGGAGAAATATTAATAATTTCATTGATGACAAGGGTGCAAATTCCAATACTATATAAACAGGTGCAACTCTGATTGAGGTCTTCAGTATTCTTACTCATTTATATCAAGACTGAAATTGGTCCAGAACATATCTGTAAAATCCATGTGTCTTTCTTGTGGTCCTGGTTCTTATGTGTCATTAACCTAACATATTTCTCATTTTACAATGATTATACAAATTTCTGCTTCATTTTAGCAAAATCTTGGGGGCAGCAAATAAACCATACAGTCTAATAAAATCCAACTTTCAGGCAAACCCTCTTGTATATAAAATTGAAGTGTATAAAGTGCCAAGGGCTTGTATTAGTGCCATCCATTTTGTTAGCATTTTTCCAATTTATCTTGTGTTACAAACCCTCAGAGTACTATGTCTATTGTAAATATTTAAGCATTACTGTTGACATAAAGATAATACTGACAAATTGAGTTAACATTTCTGCTGAGGATTACTGACCATGTGTAGTGCAGAGCAACTTTTAACACCCACACCAAGCCGTGCGCTCGTGCCAAATTCTGTTTAGTCTACAATATGGCAGAGTCCCTCAAATGAATTTTTTACTTTGATTTACACAAAGCATGAAACAACCTTTCTTGGATCAATTAATTGTTTGACTTTCCTAATACATTTCCATTTTAACTAGATTATGTCTGTATCACAGGACAAGTAATGGGTGCAAGATGTTACTGCTCTCATGTGGGTGGGTGTCTATGTGCATATGTGCATGGTGCCATTGCACACGCTCCAATTTAGCATCTTCTGTATTTTCATTGTCAGTCTGTGGTGTAGATGGTTGCTCATATCTGCCTGTGTTTGCAGTAGCACCTGGGTGTGAATAGTTAAAACCATGGGGAGGCTTTTTGATGCTCTGCTTTGTCTTCCATGTACAAAGCTTCTGTGGCATCTTCTTCCTACTGACAAAGTACATGCAGTGCAGAAGTGAAGAATCCAGGCAGAAGAAGCTTGAATTAACTTACTCCAGCGGTGTGGTATTTGTATGCTGTAGTTCACAATTTGCTTTTGATACTTGCTGCCAAAATTCTCCCAAAATTGCAAGAAATTTTTGTTCCTGCACATGAGCAACATATTTTGATTTAAAGAGGCATATAAGGAGTTAATGTATAACATAGATTTTTAAAAAATAAAAATTAAAGAAGGCCAAGACATTTTCAGCTTTTGCAATTGCATGTTACCATTTCTCTATATGAGGAATTGGCTGGTAACATTACGAGAGCCATTTTTTCTTACATGTAGCTAAAGTCTAAGCAACCAAGCCCTGTTTTCCTAAATCTGGACTGTAGAAACACTAGCAGAACTGATATGGATCAAGATGCCATGTTGCAATTTGTTTACACAGCATCATTCCTACTTGTCTCAGTATCAAATTCCCCACATTGCTTCATTATTTTGGTGAGTGATTCCCAAAATGTGTTTTACTCTGAGACAACTAAAACAATCCTTTTCACATGATTTCCTTTCTTCAACTGACACACAATATTTTCCACACTTACGATGTCTCCAATTATTATGCCAATAACATTACTCCTAATAGCTAAAAGATGTTTTACAGAGCAGGGTTAAAATCCTTTTCCTAGCTTTTTAGATGTGGAGACCCAGTCAGAATAAAGGAGTTGACCTGCTAGACTGCCTACCTGTCTGACAAGCGGCCTTACAAGGATACAAGTCTTCTCCAGCTCACAGTCATAAGCCTAAATCCAGAGAGAGAGATAAATCCAAAACCAGGAAAATTGAGCCTAAAATCATTGTGCTTTCTTGAGCAATGAAAGCAAACTGAAATCCTAAGGAAACAGGCATTGGTAAACATGGTATCTGAGATGCTTCTCCTAGGTAAAATGTTGCTGCCAGTTTTATTAAAAAGATGTTGAAAGAGCCAACCAAGTCTCTGTCACATTCATCTGGATACTATGGGACTCTCCCTTTGTGCAGTCTTAGAGGCAGCTTTAAAAGTTGAATCAGAAAGCTATTGCCTACTGATCTAGTCAGATAAGTGCCTTTGGGGCTGTAATACAAGTAGTCAAGGCTTAACCGAAGCTACAAGGTGAAAGTTCATGTGCCAGTCCAGAAAACACAAGTAACTGAGGTAGAGTACACAAAGACCTACTACGGCAGTTACAGCTATCTCTTGTGATTTAAGCAAATTTCTATATTTCTCAGCAATAGAGATTTCACAACTTTTGACCTTAATTTTCTTGGCTGCCTGATTCTCTTGGTACCTTAGCCCTCATTTCAAGGAAGTCATAGCTCTTGTTTCAAGAAAGGATAATAAAATTTGCTTTCAGGCCTGATATATGATGAGCGTCTCTTCAGTGTAGAAAGAATCAGTCCTGATTAGAATAGTTTTACTCTAGTACAATATAAAGGCAATGCTAGTAAGATATCAGATGGCTTGTCAGATCTCATTATAACTGAGTTGATCTGCAATTCATTTTGCAGGAGTAGAGTGTTACTCTAACATTTAGCAAGACAATAGGAAAATATAACTTAAGAGTAGGAGTATCCTGAATGTCAGAATTAAATACCTAGAACGAGGGCATTTTACATCCTACCTAAATCTCTGTGCATGGAAGCATTGTAACACTTGAGCTCTTTAGATCAACATGTGTCTCTTCTCAGTACAGCCCTATAAAGTTGGCAAATAAAGACACACTAGAAGAAATTATATTACAGAATCACAGAATATTATGGGTTGGAAGGGACTGCTAGAGATCACCTTGTCCAACCCCCCTGCAAAGCAGGATCACTTAGGACAGGCTTCACAGGAACACATGCAGGCAGATTTTGAAAGTTTCTAGAGATGAGGCTACACAACCTGTTAGGGTAGCCTCTACCAGTGCTCTGTAACCCTTACAGTAAAGAAGTTTCTCTTCATGTTGAGGTAAAACCTGTGTTCCAGCTTATACCAGTTTTCCTTATTCTAGGACTGGGCACCACCCAAAACACTCAACACTTGGATGTTTATAGACATGTAAACATGCTTATGTATCCTTAGTCCTACAAAAGATCAATGATACAGTGACATAGAACTGCCAAGTTTTAACAGGAACTATTAAAGCCTAGCAGTAGTCCAAATACCAAATCATATGTTCCTGTCCATTTTGTTCTTATTTTCCTTCTTCTTATTTTTTTTTTGTAATTCCATTAATTTTTTCCTATTAAAACAATCACATTACTAATTTACAGACAAACCATGATAAAATGATCAGCAGTTGTGTATAAACAATCTGGTAATTTCATTATATGGTACAATTCTGCTATAGCTTTTGCCTTTGTGGTGCTGAATACAGAATGAACCAGATTGGAAAAGACCTTGGAGATCATCAAGTCCAACCTATCAACTAACACCATCTAATCATCTAAACCATGGCACCAAGTGCCTCATACAGTCTCTGTTCAAACAACTCTACTCCCTGGGCAGCCCATTCCAATTTCTTCCTAACATCCAGCCTAAACTTCCCATGTTGCAGCTTGAGACTCTGTTCTCTTGTTCTGGTGCTGGTTACAGTATCACAGTATCACAGTATCGCTAAGGTTGGAAGAAACCTCGAAGATCATCGAGTCCAACCTGTCACCACAGACCCCATGACTAGACCATGTCACCAAGTGCCATGTCCAATCCCCTCTTGAACACCTCCAGGGATGGTGACTCCACCACCCCCCCGGGCAGCCCATTCCAATGGCGAACCATTCTCTCAGTGAAGAACTTTCTCCTCACCTCGAGCCTAAACTTCCCCTGGTGCAGCCTGAGACTCTGTCCCCTTGTTCTGGTTCTGGTTGCTAGAGAGAAGAGGCCAACCCCTTCCTGGCTACAACCACCCTTCAGGTAGTTGTAGAGAGCAATGAGGTCACCCCTGAGCCTCCTCTTCTCCAGGCTAAACAACCCCAGCTCCCTCAGCCTCTCCTCATAGGCCTTGTGCTCCAAACCCCTCACCAACTTTGTTGCTCTTCTCTGGACATATTCCAGCAACTCAACATCTTTCCTAAACTGAAGGGTCAAGAACTGGACACAGGACTCAAGGTGTGGCCTAACCAGTGCTGAGTACAGGGGCACAGTGCTCCTTCTGGCCACACTGTTCCTGACACAGGCCAGGATGCCATGGGCCTTCTTGGCCACCTGGGCACACTGCCGGGTCCCTTTCTGCCTGGCTGCTCTCCAGCCACTCTGACCCCAGCCTCTAGCACTGTATGGGGTTGTTGTGGCCAATGTGCGGAACCTGGCACTTATATGTGTTAAATCTCATGCCATTAGACTCTGCCCATCTTCTCCAGCCTGTCAAGGTCCCTCTGCAGAGCTCTCCAACCCTCTAACAGATCAACACCTGCCCCCAGCTTGGTGTCATCTGCAAACTTACTGATGACTGAGTCAATCCCCTCATCCACATCATCAATAAAGATGATGGGGCCAAACAGGATGGGGTCCAACACTGATCCCCAGGGGACATCACTAGTGACTGGTTCCCAGCTGGATGTGGCACCATTCACCACCACTCTCTGGGCTCAGCCCTCCAGCCACTTGCTAACCAAGCATAGAGTGCAGCTGTCCAACCATAGGCTGACAGCTTGGCCAGGAGTTTGCTGTGGGAGACGGTGTCAAAGGCCTTGCTGAAGTCCAGGTAGACTACATGCTCCCCCACATCCACCAGGTGGATCACCTGGTCATAGGAGAAGATCAGGTTGGTGAGGCAGGAGCTGCCTTTCCTAAATGCATGCTCTCTGGGCCTGATCCCTTGGCCATCCTGGAAGTGGGATTGCACTCAAGATGACCTGTTCCATAATCTTGCCTGGCACTGAGGTCAGGCTGACAGGCCTATAATTCCCTGGCTCTTCCACCCAGCCCTTCTTGTGGATGGGCACCATGTTGGCCAGCTTCCAGTCATCTGGGACCTCTCCAGTGGACTGTTGAAAAATGATGGAAAGCAGCTTGGCCAGCTCATCTGCCAGCTCTCTCAGCATCCTAGGATGGATCCTGTCTCGTCCCATGGACTTGTGGGGATCCAAGTGGCTGAGCAGGTCTCTAACTACTTCGTCCTGGATTACAGGAGAACTATACTGCTCCCTGCCTCTATCTGCCAGCTCAGGAGGCCAGTTGTCTGGAAGACATCCTATCTTGTTATTAAAATTTGAGGCAAAGAAGGTGTTAAGTACCTCTGTTTTTTCCTCATCTTTTGTTACAGTATTCCCCTCCATGTCCACTAAGGAGTGGAGGTTGTCCTTGCTCCTCCTTTTGCCATTAATATATTTATAAATACATTTTTTGTTGTCCTTCACAACAAAGGCCAGTCTAAGCTCTAAATGGCTTTTGCCTCTCTAATTTTTTTCCTACATGACCTAGCAATATCCTTAAACATTTCATGGGTAATCTCTCCTTCCTTCCAAAGATGATACACACTCATTTTTTCCCTTAATTCACCCAGAAGTTCATTGCCCATCCAGGCTGTCTGTCTTCCCTGGCAGCTCATCTTCCAGCACACTGGCACAGCCTGTTCTTACACCTTCAAGAATTCTTTCTTGAAGAAGGTCCAGCCCTCCTGGACCTCTTTGTAAAGTGCTGTTTCCCAAGGTATCTTCTGAGTTAGTGTGGTAGTGTGATGGTTGAATCCCCCCACCACATAAAGCACAGCTAAACTCAGTCAGAGGAGTGAATCAAAAGCTGTATTTTACAAACAGAATTAAATGCAATGAATATATACAAAATATACAGTATTTACAGTATATACAACAATAAACATGAAAGAACGTAACACAGAAACACCCTCCCGAGGAGAATCCCCCCCCCCCATTCCCCTAAAATCCCCTTTTTGCCCCCTTTCTTGTCCAAGGCTAATTGGATGGAAAAAGGATTAAAAGAGAAATGGATGTTAAGGGAAATTTCTTTAGTGCAAAGCTTTGTTAGAGAAGTTAGTTTTCTTATCTCAAAAGCTTCAGTCCAAGGTCAGCGGCATGCACTCCGAGCAAGAACAGAAGAGAAAAACAGCAGAACAGACTGAACCCAGATGTTCTACTGATCTGCCAATGAAATTAATTTAGAATTATCTTTGGTTTCCTTTTTTACACCTAAACATTTTAGCTAGAGAATTCTGTAGCTGTCCCTTTCTTAAAGGCACAGCCTAAAACTGTCACAGTTAGTTCCTTGAGTAACATGAAGTCTGCCCTCCAGAAGTCCAGAGTGGAGCTTTTGTTGCTGCCCCTCTCAGATTGACTGCATATGGAAAACAATTATTTCATGGTCACTGGCCCTCAGACAGCCTCCAACCACCACATCTCCCACCAGCCCTTCTCTGTTTGTAAAAAGAAGGTAGGCTTACACAGAAGCTAGGATAAGAAGCTGTCCTCCATAGACTCTAAGAACCTTCTAGGCTGCCTCCTCTCTGCTGTGTTAAGCAGTTATCAAGCAGGTTAAAATTGCCCATAAGAACAAGGTCTGGCGATCTTGAGACAGCCTCTAGCTGCCTGTAAAATAATTCATCAACCTCTTCATCCTGGTTGGGTAGTCTATAACAGACTCCGACCAGGATGCCAGCCTTGCTGGCCTTCTCTCTAATTCTCACCCACAGGCACTCAGTCTGATCATCCTTAATCTCTAGTTCCATGGCATTTAGAGCCTCCCTGATGCACAGGGCTACCCCTCCATCCCTTCTCCCTTGCCTGTCTCTCCTGAAGAGTCTGTAGCCACCAATTACGGTGCTCCAGTCATGTGGGTCATCCCACCACATTTCTGTGATGGCAAGTCCATCATAACTTTCCTGCTGTACCAAGGCTTCCAGCTCCTCTTGTTTGTTACCTATGCTGCGTGCATTACAGAATCACCGAATCACCAAGGTTGGAAGAGACCTCAAAGATCATCAAGTCCAGCCTGTCGCCACAGACCTCATGACTAAACCATGGCATCAAGTGCCACATCCAATCCCCTCTTGAACACCTCCAGGGATGGTGATTAGTGTACACGCACGTCACCTGGGCTGCTGGTTTCACCCCTGACTCCTGCTTACCACCTGACTCCTGTCTAGGGGGGACTGGTTTCAACCCCTTCTCCCTTCAAACCTAGTTTAAAGCCCTGCCAATGAGACCTGCCAACTCCTTTCCTAGAACCCTTTTCATCCTGTGGGAAAGGTTACTCTCATGTGCCAGGATTTTTCTCCCCTCTGGGATGGATGTACTCCATATGTTGCTAGTGGACCTGGTGCTATACAAAGCTCCCCAAGATCAAAAAATCACAACTTCTGTTGGTGGCACCAGCCTCTGAGCCACTTGTTAATTATACCTGCTTTCCTGTTCCTTTCAGTATTCCTTCCTGCAACTAACGGTATTAATGAAAAATTACCTGTGCTCCTTGACCACTCAACTGGTTTCCCCAGTGCCTTGAAGTAATTTTTTATTGCTTCTGGACTTCTGGTTTCAACCTCATTGCTCCCTACCTACATAACAATCAAGGGGTAATAATCAGAGAACCATACCAGAGTAGGCAGCCTTCTGGTAACATCTCTGACCCAGGCCCCAGGGAGGCAGCAGACTTCCCTGTGGGAAGGATCTGGACGACATATGGGGCCCTCTGTTTTCCTCAGAAGGGAATCACTAATAACAATTACCTTCCTCTTTTTTTACGTGAACAAATCCTGGTGCAGGGAGCAGGCTGTTGTGCTTTAGGCAACGCCTCAGATGGTGTCTCTTCTGTCTTCTCATCCACCTCACCCTCAGCTTCCAGTGCCTCATACTTGTTTCTCAAGGGCAGCTAATTAAAGGCATCTATATGAGCACTCCACAGGTCAACTCATGTGATACAAAGCAGTATCTGGAAGAATGTCTTAGTGGCTAATTCACCTGCATACAGTGAAAACACAGGCCATGTCATCAAAACTCATGTTTGAACAGCTTTATATAATGCAGGCACAGGAACAGGCTGCCCAGTCTCCTTCTCTGGAGACTTACAAAGCCAACCCAGACATGTTCCTGTGTGGCCTGCCTTAGATTATCCTGCTTTGGCAGGGAGTTGGACCTGATGATCTCTGGAAGTCCTTTCCAACCCCTGACATTCTGTGATATCATAGAATTACAGAATGGCATACTGGGAGGGACCTCAAGCATCATCTGTTTCAACGTTTCTAGGTAATAGTATAGTTGATGACCCAGTGCCCTGCCAAGCCGAGACAGAGTTTTTTTCCCACTATGTTCTTTCTTTTTACTGCCTATAGATTAGAGCATAGTGAGTGTTTTATCTTTCTAATTCAGTATCCACATAGGTCTCTCTTTAGAATCCTTCTCTTACAGTAGTGATAACCTCCTACTTAGTATGAATCAAGCTCTCAAGATATGATTCTATTTCTTTCAGTGTTTAAAATTCCTGGGTTCTTATCCTAGCCAGGAGTTCTGGTGATCAGGGATCTTTTCATAGCTGGTGACAGACTTTCAGAAATATTTTCATCTTGAAGTCTTAAGATTATAGAAAACGAGATAAATTTTTAGATTTGTCATCCTTTCCCATGTACCGTGGTTCTTCCCTTGGAAAAAGGTTGCCTAAGAAAGCTGGCATCTCTGACAATGTCCTTCCTGTGGGGAGGCAAAAAAAAAAGGTTATGGCTTCTGGGAAAATACTGTGTAAGTAGGAGTTGTCTTTTACTAGGATCAAGGATTACTGCAGGTTTAAATGGATGCCTTAATTGGTGATTGAAGACTGGAAGTAATGAGCTTGATATCGGTGTTTATAAGTAATATTAAAGTGCCTAGGAGGAACTGAGTGCATAATGAGACTACAGAACTACTACAGTAGAAGGTGGAAAAACTGGGGGAAAAAATAATTCCCTAGTTAGGAAAAAATGTAAACCACTTCAAAATGTGGGAGGATAGCCTGAAACATTTATGCAGTCAGAGGGATGGAGCTAGAATGGCTGTTGGTCCAGACTTACCTAGTTTTTAACGTAAATTAGTGTTTTCCACTAAAGTTTTGTTATGTCTTTTACCACCTAAATGACAAAATACCTATGATGTAGCCACTGGGATGGGTGTCAAAGAACTGTTCACAGACATGGAAAAGCCTGTTACATATTGCTGCCCTGTTGAGGCTTACAACAGTATCTAACAAACAAGTGACAGTGAACTCCTTTTCAACATTGACAGACTTATTGCTCTGTAGTTATCATACATAAAGCTATGCACCTAAACATGATGGTGTACAAGCTCATGCTAAAAGGGGGGCAATAAGAACTTTGCTGACAATAAGGTGCTGAGTTTGTGTGTGAAACATGAGCAGTGCTCTTCAACAAATGATACTGAAAGGTGAGGGAATTCAGCACTATTGAGGGGTGCTGTGGAACTGGAGCACAGGCATTTTCCTTAAAGAATTAAATATTGAAAATGTAGCAAAACTCCTGAAGGAGGAGAAACTGTGACAACCCTATGCATGAATATACATAGAGAGAGACACAACAGCAGTACAGAGTAATTATTTGCAATAGCTTAGCACCAGAGGAACAGGAGAGATTTTAGAGGAGGAAACCTCCTGGCTGTGAGAGCTTTTAGCTGTAGAATAATGTCTGCAGGGAGAAGCAGAGACTCTGTTCCATGGCACATGAAAAGCCAGACCGGATAAAATGCTGTTAGAAATACAAAAGTAGTTATGCTTCTTCATTGAGAGGTGTTTAGAACAGAGGAGCTCGCAGGTTATTATTTGCAGATCCTGTGACTACTAATAGGATTGATAGCTCTCTTATGCCCTGACAAAAGGGCACCCTGCTGCTCCTTTTGGCCAGCAGTATAAAACTGAGCCTTTCTGCACAGGAGTGAGGCTCAGATACATGTATGCAGTCATTCTACCTGGCTTAATGCCCAACCATATTTTTTGTAGTAGCGGACTTGTTAGTTTTTAAACCCAAAGGCAGACTTCTGCTTCCCCTGCTCTGTCTACATCGGTTTAACTAGCTGTGCATTTTGGAGGCTTATAACCTAGTGCTGCTAATCAGATTGTTGAAGCTTTTGACTAGGTCTATCATATTTTTCAGAGAAATACTGGCTCTTAGGCATCTGCCTCAATCAATGGACTCTGGATCTAGATGTGCCATTCGCAGAACTGAATGCTTATAAGCAGCATTGCATTTGTCAGAACAGTTTGAGACTCAGCAAAGGAAAGATGTTACAATAAATGGAGCATCTCACTGGATTTTTAACATGTATAATTAACATACTGCTTGTTGTACATGTTGTAAAACTTGCTAGCATATGTATATATAGGCAATGTTAAAATTTGTTTACCCAGAGGAGAAATTCTTTACAGCCTCACTTTTCTACACTGTGTAATCCACAAGTATGGACATCCAACATATACTTTGTACTTTAGAGAGGTGGAAGTTTGTGAAAATAGAACTGAAGCTTCCTCATAGTTGAGTGTCAAATATGTGACCACCAGTTTTGTGAATATTTTTTAATGAACAAAATTTTAGGTGCTATAAGGGATTAGTAACTATCTCTTATACATGGTGGTAATAAAGCAACACTTGCATCTGCCCTTTCTGGGAAAGAAACCTCACGCACGTTCCCAGCAATTAAGATGTAGGAAGAGTAAGTTCTCATCAGAGGATCACTTCTAGTGTGATTCTTGATTCAGAGAGTTCCCTTAGGCTTGTTTTCACTGAAAACAAACACTCATGCATGCATTGTGTTTTCAGGGTATATAGAAAGTTTTTGAAATGGACTTCAACAGATGTGAATCTTCAGAACCTTACCTTACATCTTAAAGCAAATTAATTTTAAGTAGCCCAAATTATCACAGTGATTTCTCCACTGCACACATTGAGAACTTCCTCTGCCTCCCTAGTGGTGGTAAAATTATGCTAGCAGACAGTGTATGCTCTTTTCAGGAATAAGTGAAGAAAGAAACAGGATGAGGGGAATTACTTTCTATGTCATTTGGGAGAACAGAAATTGTTGTGCTTCTGTTATCTTAAAAAAAAAAAAAAGAAAGAAAAATGAAATCATTTTTTCATCCTAATATAATTGGGAGTTCCCTTTCTTTTTGTAGATGAATAGAACTAATCCAAAACCAAAGGAAAAACTGCACAGACTTGGTTACAATCTTTGGATGCACAAAAGCCAGTTTAACCTACTTTTTGTAGCTGATATGAGACATCTCTATGACTCAAATTTTCTTCCTTCTATTGCCTTGTGAAATAATCTCTAGGGAAAAAAGGTTTTGAAGACATAGAGCCAATTAAAATCAGTGGAATGCCAAGAGAAAAAAAATGAGCAAGAATGCTGCAGGCTAAACATCTCAGAATCCAAACCCAGAATATGTCTGTCAGCACTGTGTTCTTTCACACTTTTGTTTTCAGGGGTCTGAGTTGCTATGGAAGGAGAAAAATTTTGGCAAACAGATAAATACCTAGAGCAAAAAGTAAAAATTAGGAAGATGCTCAGTCTTGCCAGCTGCCAAACAGGTTGTTCCTTTTCCTAATTCTTAGACAACATATGTTGGGTGGGTTTTTTTGTTTGTTTGTTTGGGGTTTTTGGTTTGTTTGTTTTGTTTTGTTTAGTTTAGTCTTGTTTTGTTTTGTTTTGTTTTGTTTGCTTGGTTTGTCCCCTAGGTCCTGATGGAGCCTTCTTCCAGTTGTGGGGAAGAGGGGCAGCTCCAGGTTGTAGGGCATGGTGAAATCACTGTTATATCGCTCTCTTCCCTGATCCAGCATCTGAGATGTTGTTTCATGTGACATACCAACAATAAGCAATAGGAAGATATGTGGCTGTACAAGCTACTTCCAGGAATTGCTGAATCCCCTAGAGTCCTGAAGTGAAGGCTCATAAGCATTTCAGAACAAACCAGGCTGCTTCGACCAGCCATTGCCTGAGATGTGACCTTTGGGAGTGTAGACCTCCTAGCTGTAATTTATTTAACTTGATGTAATCTGTGTGCTTTGTGAATGAAAAGAAATGCAGAGAGTAATAGAAAATCACTGCAGGCCCCCACAGCTTCAAAAAAAGACCTTCACATAATTGAGCTCCACATAGATGCAGGTCCCAAAGAGAGAGGGATACTGAATCTTCAGGAGATTTATGACCATCAGGAAGAGTTGGTGGTTTTTTTTGTTTGGTGTTGTGTTTTTTTTTTTTAAACAGTTGCTTGTGGAAAGTCTGGGAAAACATATCTTGTGCATGTAAAGGCATCAGCAGAGTGGGGAGAGGGCTAAATCTCCATGTATCAGGTGGGCTGGAACCACACTGTGGCAGGAATGAGTGAGTGGGCAGCATTAGTCACACTAACTCAGGTCCTGCCCAGTCTGAGCTAGAGAGTCCTACAAGGCCGTGATGTGGCCAAGATGTTCTAGCAGCTGGGGTATTTTGATGATGGGATGAGTATCAGAGGGGGGCAAGCTAAACGCCTCAGGGCTTAGAATCACAGAGGTTAGAAAAGACCCCTGAGACCACTAAGTCCAACTGTCAACCCAACACCACCATGCCCACTAAATCATGTCCTGAACTGACAGGTCTATACACTTTTTGAACACCTCCCAGGGCAGCCTGTTCCAGTGTTTGACCACTCTTTCAGTAAACAAATTTTTCCTAATATCCAATCTAAACCTCTCCTGGTGCAACTTGAGGTCATTTCCTCTCATCTTATTGCTTGTTAATTGGGGAAAGACACCACCAACCACCTCACTATAATTACCTTTCAGGTAGTTGCAGAGAGCAGTGATGTCTCCCCTCTGCCTCCTCTTCTCCCAGTTCCCTCAGCCATTCCTTCTAAAGCTTGTTCTCCAGATCCTTCTGGGGGCCCTTGGCAATTCCAGTGTGTAGATGACCTGACGACCTAAGATGCAGGTATGAGTCTCATCAAAATATAAAGGCAAGTAGAGATGAAATGTCACCCAGGAAAAAGCAAAGGGAATCTAACACTTGTGAAGTACAGTCAGAGCCATATATCTGAGGGAAAAGTGACACCAGGATGGAAAGTAATTTTAGAACATCAATGGGCAAAGAAGAACTTTTGACACACTATGTGAAAAAGCAGCAAACATTCAGAAAATTCTTTGTTTCCTAGTAATTAAAAATCCCAATGTGTGTATACTCTTGCAAATAATTTTTCTTTTTGGCTTGTTCCCATAACCACTAGAAGTGAGGGTTGACAGACCTGCAAATATTGAACAGGATCTTTGCTTATCTTCTGAAGCAAAGACCCTTCATTTTGTCTTTAAAAGATTTTCTACGTTCTGGCTCTTTCTGAACAGATGCTTGCAGATTTTATGGGGGATCCTAGAAAAATTCCTGCGAGACATGGAAGTAAAACAGAGGTCATGTGAAAAATAGTTATTAAAAAAGGTTTCTAAGTGCTGAATAGGTTTTATTTATGAAAACTGTTAAGTATTGTGTCCTATTGCAGAATTGAATTTCCTTTGTTCCTTCAGTTCTTTCTGTGTGCATTCATGCCTTTCTTGACTACAAAATAATGTTGAAATGAAACCACTATAATGTATATTTAAAAGAAGAACTTCATCCTGGGCTATAGGGTTGTCTAGACTTGACTAGAATCTTATTTCTGTTTGAAGCCAAAGAACCCCTAAAGTAAATACAAATAAAAAATTCTAGACAAATTCATGATTGTATATTTACTATCAAATGCACCCACCTGTTGTCTGTAAATGAATTGGAGTCAATATTATAGACCATTAAGTCATCGAATGGAGAATCAAAAATTGTGTCTACTTTTAATATGACCTCCCTTCAGTGGCACTTTGCTGATCACTGTAGGTAGTTCCAGAAAATGCTAAGTTATTGCCTCAAACTAAACATCTATGCTTTTCGGTGTGGAGGCCACATAGGCTGACCAGGTGAAGACTTGTTTGAAGGCCAGCCTGGCCTCCTGCATTACTCTACTTCTACTTTACACTTTAGAATTCAGGTAGTTGTAATAATGTCTTTGATGTGGCAGTCCTGTTGTCCATCCTGTTGTCATATCTGGCTGTAGGTTATATTTGTTCTCAAAGAAAATTATTTTCTTTAAGATAATAAAATATTGTTGCACTCATCTGCAGTGTTCAGCAAAGAAAAATGCAAGTCATACAGCCTGATTTGCATTATATTGCTTTGTTAGTTTTTTCATTTAATACCAAAAGATTTTCCCCTAGCAAACATAGTAGTCCACAAAGGTAATACCAGCAGAACAAGAAAAAAATCTATGCAGACATAGATCATGAGTTCTTATGTATAACCTCCATCTAAAAATGTTAAGTGTAAGCACTGAATGAAAGTTATGAAGAAGCATAAACATAATTTCTAGACTTGAAGTGTAATAACATTTCCATAAATGTTCATTTATACAGTACTTTTCTTTTGATCTCTAATAGTCTATCAGTTTATGAACACAGCCTTGTAAGTATATGTTGTCACACACACAAAGAGTCAAATTCACTCAGAAGTTCAGTCATATTTGTAGAAATGATTGAATATTCAGAGCTGGAAACGTTTTAAAAGAAATCAGCTTTTGGATTAAAGGAAAGCTGCTTCTTTTTAAACTGCTGAAGCGTCTAGAGAGCAAGTCTTATGAGGAATGGCTGAGGGAACTGGAATTGCTTAGTTTGGAGAAGAGGAGGTTGAGGGGACACCACATTGCTCTCTACAAGTACCTTGAAGGAGATTGTAGTGAGATGGGGGTTGGTCTCCACTCCAGTACCAGGTGATAGGATGAGAGGAAATGGCCTGAAACAGTGCCAGGAGAGGTTTAGATTAGATGTCAGGAAAATTTTATTTCCTAAAGGAGAGGTCAGGCATTGAAACAGGCTTCCCAGGGAGGTGGAGGTGGTGTTCAGGAAATGTGTGAACACAGCATTTTGTGGCATGGTTTAATGGCCTTGGTGGTGTTAGGTTGATGGTTGAACTTGACAATCTTAAAGGACTTTTCCAACCCAAACAATTCTGTGATTCTATGGTTCTGTGCTTCCAGATCACAGAATCAAAAGATACTTTTTTCCTGCTACCACCCCTTCACATCCAAGCTGGAATCTAAAAGCCAGGCTGCCTGGCTTCCTTTAGATACAAGATATCCTTGCTAGTCATAATTGTTCTGAGTTTGCAAATTAGGTGACAGTGCTGTTGCTGATGCAAAAAGATGGCTAGAGTCCAGCTTCCTATTCCATCCTGCAACTGGTTTTGCAGTGCTAACAGAAGTGAAACATTCCTTTTGTCAGAAAAAGCAGGAGCTACTTCTCAAAGACACACAAGGAGCAGACAGATTTTAGAGGAATGTGACATTTCTATAGAGTGGTGGTTGTTTCTTTTTTTTTGTTTTGTTTTGTTTTGTTTTGTTTTGTTTTTTCCCCTTGGAACATAACTCCCACGTTAAAAGAAACTGAGGGAAAAGTTCAGACCAACTCTGCCCTAAAGGACACATTATTCAGGGACTTAGCCCCTTTACCACCTCTTTTTTAAAAAAAGCAACCCTCAACCTAATTGAATTCTCTCACTGGAGAGAGGTCTCTCCCTGAAGTATAAGCTGCCTTTCATAGGAAACACAAAGATTTCCTCTGAAATGTTTTAGAGAACTATTTTTTTTACGTTTATAATTCATCTTCACCTGGAGCACACAGGGAGGGTGTTGGGTTGCAGTGCCACACCTGCAAGAAACATTAGGAGTGACCAGCTGGGAGAGTTGGGGGAAGAATTGAGTTTTACACCTTCAGACTATTGACCAAGGGGGACAACAGAAGCCTTGGTGGCTATTTCATTGTATTCACCAGCAGAGGAAATTACCGCCTCTGCTGGAGGATAGGGACACTGTGATCACAACATTATCTCAGCCTTCAGTAAGCTGATAGCCATCGAATTTCACTTTGTTCTTGCAGTCAGTAGCTTGGGTGAAAGCAAAATGTCTATTACAGATTTAGAAAATGTCTGGGCTTGGACAGCCAATGATTATTTTTAGTATGATTAGTACTTTCTGTTAGCACTATTTCTAATGTAAAATTCAGTGTGAATTTCAGAAGCCACAAGTCCTTCCTTGATATTTTCCTTTCATTCTAATTTCCCACCAGCATTATGATTCTAATATCCAGTATTCTCTTTTTATGGTGACACCACAGAAAAGGCCCTGCTCCTTTTTTTAATATAACTTGCTGCACAACTGCTCCCCTCCTTTCTTGATAAATATTTCTGTTGCTCATCTTGAAAATGTCACCTCAATCCATTCTCTACCAAATTACATACCAGCTCACTATTTTTATTGTTATTTAGACTTTTGAGAGATATCTTTAGTGCTGTGAACTCAGCCTCTGCTTCCTGCTCCTCAGAAATGAGGCCTTTTCTCTCTGTTTGCCAATGGAGCTTGTCCCCACAATCCTGAACCCAAACTTGGCCAGTGTGACCGTTTTAGGCTGTGCCTTTAAGAAAGGGACAGTGGCTGGAACACTCTGGCTGAATGTTTTGAAAACATTCAGATATTCTAAACTAATTTCATTGGTAGATTGGTAGAATGCAACTTTTAAGTCTTGGTTCAGTTTGAGTCTCAGTCTCAGTCTGTTCTCTCTGTTCCTGTCGGCCTGTCTGTTTCAGTCTCTCTCTGAACTGCAGCTGCTGGACAGAGTTGACCTTGAATTAACAAAGCTAACCAGATAAGAAAACTAATTCATGCACATGCTTTGAGCTAACAGAATTTCCTTCTTAATTGCCTTTCTCTCTCTCTCTAACTCTTTTTTGGGAAAAAAGGGAGGTAGGGAGGGAGAGGGGGAACCCTCCTGGCTGGAGGAGGTCTTCTGTATTATGTTTATTGCTGCATATTTCTGTATATATTGTAAATACTGTATATTGTGTACATATTCATTGCATTTCATTCCTGCTTGTAAATACAGCTTATATTCATTTGCTTCTCTGACTGAGTTAGCTGTAGTTTCTTTGTATGGGGGGGGGGAGAACTTTCTCTCACCACCACAGCCAGTCAGCCAGAAACCTTTGTGGGAGTACAAGGAACATTACCCAGTCTCTATATTCCTCCAACATCATGGGGTGCCGCTGCACTAGGAGAGCAAGCATACAGTATTTGCTTTGGACATGTTGCATAAGGAGAGATGATGTATCCTCTAGATATCCCTCTGGTAACAGACAAGCTTAGGGGCAAATTTTACTCTGACAAAGCAAAAGGTAAAGTCGTTGTTTTATAAAGGTGTAGAAGAGCTCTAAAAAAAGATACCATTCTGTATCCATGATACCATAGATAGTACAATGAAATTGTAAGTCACAATTAATGACAAGGCTCCTTCTCAATTTTTCTTCAAAATATATGCAGGATATGAGACCACAGGACTGCTTATTGGTCAGCAGCTTGATGTTTTCCTTCTGTATTAGATCCTGGACTACTCTAGGTAATCAGTGCTCTTGGGTGTTTCCTTCATCCATGGGCAGTCCTCTCTGAACTAATTTCTCTCCTTTCACTGATATGGATTATGAAGAATCTTTTCTCCATTCATTTTAGTGCAATTAGAATTTACATCAGATGTTTGTCTCAGGTGAAGTATTAAATTTGTTTACTACAGCAGTGTTTCTTATTCCAGTTAACTAATATATTTTAAATATTTGGTGCCATTAGTTTACCTGAAATGTTATACAGCATTGTCATATAAGCTTTGTGTTTAGGAATAAACAAAAAACAAACCACAACATTTTTAATGTTATCATATTTAGATATTTTTGGTCTTCTGTAAGAATGAAATTTGGTTTACTTTTCAAGGTCTGATTCCCACAGGAGTGCTGACTGTGTAATATCTTTCCCTCACAAGATTTTATGGAACTCAGAATCATAAAATCATTTATGTTGGAAAAGACCTTTAAGATCATCAAGTCTGACCATTAACACAGCACTGCCCCATCCACCACTAAACAGATACATGCCTCCAGGGATAGTGACTAAACCACTTATTTAGGCAGCCTTTTACAGTGCTTGACAACCCTTTTGTTGAAGACAATTTTCCTAATATCCAATCTAAATCTCCCCTGCAGAACCCCGAGGCCATTTCCATTCAGCCTATTGATATTTCAGACAAGATGGGTAACCACCTTGCTACGATCTCCTTTCAGGTAGCTGTAGAGAGCAAGAAGTGTTCCCATAGCCTCATTTTCTCCAGACTAAACAACTTCAGCTCTCTCAGCCGATTCTCCTGAGACTTGAGCTCTAGATGCTACCAGCTTCATTGTACTTCCTTAGACAAACTCCAGCATTTCAATGTCCTTCTTGCAGTAAGGGGCCCAAAACTTAACACAGTATTTGAAATGTGGCCTCACCAGTGCTGACTACAGGGGAACAATCACTTCCCTATCCCACCTTGCCACACTGTTTCTGATATCAGCAAGGATGCTATTGGTCTTCTTGGCCGTCCCACTAGAGTGCTGACTCAATATTCTACTGGCTTGCAGCCAACACCCTGAGGTTCTGTTCTGCCAGACATCTTTCCAGCCACTCCTCCCCAAGCCTGTAGCATTGCATGGGGTTGTTGTGACCTAGATACAGGAATCTGTCCTGATTGAGTCTTAAACAATTGGCCTCAGGCCATCAATCCAGCCTGTCCAGATCCCTCTGTCAGGCCTCTCCATCCTCAAGAAGATCAGCATGTCTGCCCAACTTGATGTTACCTGCAAACAGTAAGTACCCTCATCCAGATCACTGATAAAGATATTAACAAGAACTGGTCCCAATATTGAACCTTGAGCATTTGTAACTGGCCATCGATTGGATTTATCTCCACTCATCACAGTCTTCGAGCCCAATTATCAAGGCAGTTTGTTATCCAAAGAACAGTGTGCCTGCCCAAGCCATGACCAACTAGGTTACCTTCCCTAACCATCTTGTTAACCAGCTCTGTCAGGAAGCTGTCTTCTGCACCTTCTAGACTGTTTCACCTCTGCAGATTTGTATTTCCAGCAGACATCTGGTAAGCTGAAATCTCACATGAGAGCAGAGATTAGCAATTGCAAAGACTTCTCTTGGCAATTTACAGAACATATTGTGTGGATTTTCTTCCTGGTTGGGCTACAACAGACTCTTATCACGCTAGCTGCTTTGTTGGCCTTTCCCCTGATTCATACCCATAAACACTCAACCTTTTCATCACCATCATCAAGATCTAGACAAACTGTTCCCTAACACACAGGGCTATTTCACTGTCTCTTTCTCTGCCTTTCCCTTCAGAAGAGCTTATAGCTATCCCTTGCAGCAGTCTAGTTGTGTGAACTATCCTGCCATGTTTCAGTGATTACAAATCGCATTGTAGTTTTCCAGCTGCACAACAGCTTCTAGCTGTTCCATTTTTTTGCCCATGCTGCATGCATTTGTGAAGGTGCACTTCAGCTGGGTTGTTGATCTACCATGGCTTTGGTGGGAGAAGTCCTCATTTCTATGTGACTGTTCTCAGGTTCTTCCATGATTTCTAATACACCAATAACTTTTGTGTCTTTATTGCCATGTGAATTCCCTGTCTTCACTGAGGTGGCAGACTGAAGGACCTTGCTAGCACAGTATCCCTTCAGTATCAGTGTGCTACACCCCAGGCTTACCTTCAGGGAGTCTGGTTTATTCTCTTTGCCCTTAAATCTAATTTGAAGTTCTTTCAATGTGCCCTGTTAACTCATGTGCAAAGTCCTTTTTTACCCTTTGAGACAAGTGTACCCCATCTACCACCACTTTTTCTGATGTCTTGTAGACCAACCCATGATAAAAACCCTCAAATCCTACAGAAACATCACAGGCCTCAGCAGAAGCAATTTTCAACATGTCTCATAGTGGAGCAGTCTGTTTTTTGGTTTTTTTTTTTTTTTTCATCCACTCTATCTTGTGTTTGTTTTTTTTTTTTTCTATACTTCCAAGACTACTGTAATTGCAGTTAAACTATTGTATGAAGTGTGCTATTTAGGGATGAGATTGTTTCTGGTTTGGGCACTGTGCATTGCTAACTTGTCATTTATTTGTAATTAATCCAAAAATCCTCCCGCCCTGCCCATACTTCCATGGAGTAACTGCTGCTCAGATGTCCCTAGTGGGCAAAATGAGTTTGTCATTCAGAATGCTGTGTTTACAAATGCAAAGAAAAGGCTGAAGTGCTACTTTTGAAGTGGAAGAGGTGAGAGGGAAGGAGGTTGTTACTGCTTCTGCTTAATTCAAAACTCTGTTCTTCTTTACTACCCTGCTGCTGGGCTGCTTTGTGATTGAGGTCTTATTCTATGAAAAGGCAGGATCTCATTCCTTGCCACTATTGCATGATGTTGTCTTGAAGACATCTTCAGTGCATCTGTACATGAAGGAAATTAGCTTTTGAAAAAATTGAAAACTGTTTGAATCTTCAGTAGATATTTAAAACAAAAACTCAAACAAACGTGGAGCTTGCAGTGGGAAGAGACAAGTTCTCTACGTAATTTGAGAGAAACGTCTTGTCATTTGAAACTTTTTATGCTTTTTAGTTTACCACAGGATGCTACAAGAAATTTCCTTCATCCAGACACAGTCAGGGCTTAGCAGGTGTTTGCCATATGCTGTTGTGATGGCTGGGATTAGTTGGGTAACAGTAAGCAAACATCTGTACTGTATTATTCATACAGACTTCATTTCAATTCATATCAATGTTCCTATCAGTATGTGACGGTTGATTTGGTTCTCCAAAGTTCAGTACGAGGGCTGGTGGTAACATATCCAGTAAATGTGTCTTTCTATGCAGTGATGCAGAGTTTTGCCTAACAGTGATGACAGGACTTCCCAGGTCTTCTGAACATGAAGAAAGGGAAACTTTTCCAGTCAGCATGTGTGAGGGTTGTTTCCTAACATTTTTTGATGCAAGCTATACAAAGCAAATAAATACTCAAAATATATCTTTCACAAAAGCAAAGTTTACTACAGTGAGCTCCAAAGGGAAATTAAAATATCAGGAAACAATGTTTATTTTCTAATGTGTTGCCAGCTGTAGAATAGAGTCCAGTAAGTAGAACAGGCCTGGCCTGTTTTGTTGCGTCCTCTCTTGAAGCCAGATTTCTCTTGCTAGTCTTGTCCCAGCTCTCTTTCAGGCTATTTTTCCTCCCCTACATAATGACTGGCAAACAGAATCCAGGCAGGGAAAACATGTAGGAGACATTTCCTAATGTTTAATTGGCCTTTTGAAAAAAACCCACAAACCCACCAACCAAAACAGCTGAGGTTACAAAGAGTGTAAACCTGTTATTTATGCAGTAAAGAGCAGTCGAAGCAGAAAAGGTAATTAACCTTGAGGAAAAGTTTCCATTTGAGAGAAAAATGAGGCCGCTGTCAGGACAGAGCTCCATTTTCACAGGCTTTCTTCTCTGAGTCTTTTCATGGCACATTTCAGTTCTCTTCAGAATACTGCTCTGGAGTCTGCTTTTCAAGATAGGTTGAGAAAATGAGGAAGATTAGCTGTTGGGCTTTTGTTTACCTTTTTTTTTCTAAGATATAACTCAAGATTTAAAAATAAACTTGTTGATCTGAATTAACTTAGAATGGTGAAATCTGAAAAGTGTACAGAGCCAGTCAGAAAACTTTACTGCTATCAAAACATTTCTGTAACTTTAGAGCATTTTGGCTTTCCACCCAAGTGAAGGAAATCAACGAAATCTTCTCTAAACAACTGCACAAAGTCTCTGTATCACAAACCTTATCTACTGGGGAGAGCTTTAACTTCCCTAACATCTGCTGCAAGGGAAACATGGCTAGATGTAAACAGTTCAGAATAATTCTGGAGGATGTAAAGGGTAGCTTCTTGTTAAAGATAATAGATTGGCCAACCAAAGATGAGGCAGAGTTGGATCTCTTATTTAATAATAGAGAAGATGTGTTTGGGAACACAGTAATCAGTGTCAGCCTTGGCTGTAGCAACTGTGAAATAGTGGAGATAAAAACCCAGAAGGGAGTGAGGAGAGAGAGTAGCAGACTTCATCTTGTTCAGAGGACTGGTAAGTGGAATGCCATGAGATGTCTCTAAAGGACAAAGGAGACGAAGAAAGAGTGCAGGTCTTTACAGACATTATCATTCAAACTCTTTTTCTTATACTCAGGAGCAAGTATCAGGAGCAAAATGCAAAGTCATGCATTGGAGTCATACTTAGGAAGGCAGAGACCCCTCCTTTTACACCAGTCCAGACTGACTACTATCTGCCTGGGTAGCAGCAATGTGGGTACATTGCTAGGACTTTGATCAGGCTGTCAGCAGCTCTCCATGAACAAGAGCATAGCCAGGAAATGGAGAGAAGTGATTATTTCTTTCAACTTGGCATGCCTTAGACCACATCTAGGCTCTGTTTCTTTTGATTCAATCTCCTCAGACAGAGGTAGACATTGCGAAACTCAAGTGAGCCCAGTGGAGGGCTACAAGGATTTTCAGAGGCTGGAGCACCTGCTTTGTGGGGGAAGCCTGCATGGAGAAGGCTCAGAAATGCTTTCTTCTACTTACAGGCAGATTATTGAGAAGATAAGGCTAGGTATTTACAGCTGTGACTAGCAGCAGGACAGAAGACAATAGACATAAGTTGAAACAACAGAAATTCAGACTGGCTATAAAGGAAAAACATATTCTCCACGGGGACAGCCCAGAGTAGAGAAGGTTGCAGAGAGAAGCTGTCTGGTTTTGTATACTTGGAGCTTTTCAAGACTGTGCCTTCTCAGTAATGCTGATTTTAGCATGTTGTTGCACCGGGGACCTCCTGATGTTCTTTCCAATGTACATATGATTCTATAACTTTTTTTTTGGTTGCTTACCGAAACAGAGAAACTGTTCTGTATTTTGAATGGAGAACCACAATTTTTAAAGAAAATACCAAAAGAAGGTGTTTTCAACATTTCTTCGTTTTCCCCTACATTTTTTTCCCC
This sequence comes from Colaptes auratus, assembly GCA_015227895.2. NCBI lineage: Eukaryota > Metazoa > Chordata > Aves > Piciformes > Picidae > Colaptes > Colaptes auratus. The sequence goes on from CM026897.1 coordinate 25,360,558, forward strand.
AGATGAGTGTGGTTTTGAAGGCTCAGTTTTCTGAAAGACAAAACATTTTGTTTCATAGTTTCATAGTTTCAGTTAGGGTTGGAAGGGACCACAAGGATCATCTAGTTCCAACCCCCCTGCCATGGGCAGGGACACTCTACCCTAGATCAGGCTGGACAGAGCCTCGTCCAGCCTGGTCTTAAACACCTCAAGGGACGGGGCCTCAACCACCTCCCTGGACAACCCATTCCAGGCCTTCACCACCCTCACGGTGAAGAACTTCCTCCTCACATCCAGCCTGAATCTCCCCACCTCCAGCTTCATCCCATTCCCCCTAGTCCTATCACTCCCTGATAGTCTGAAAAGTCCCTCCCCAGCCTTCTTGTAGGCCCCCTTCAGATACTGGAAGGCCACAATGAGGTCACCTCGGAGCCTTCTCTTCTCCAGACTGAACAGCCCCAACTCCTTCAGTCTGTCCTCATAGGAGAGGTGCTCCATCCCTCTGCTCATCCTCGTGGCCCTTCTCTGGACACGCTCCAGCACCTCCGGATCCCTCTTGTAATAGGGGCTCCAGAACTGGACGCAGTACTCCAGGTGGGGTCTCACCAGAGCTGAGTAGAGGGGGAGAATCACCTCCCTTGACCTGCTGGCCACACTTCTCCTGATGCAGCCCAGGATCTGATTGGCTTTCTGGGCTGCAAGTGCACATTGAGAGCTCATGTTGAGCTTCTCATCCACCAGCACCCCCAAGTCTCTCTCCTCTGGGCTGCTCCCCAGCCAGTCACTGCCCAGCCTGGATTTGTGCCTGGGATTGCCTCGACCCAGATGCAGAACCCTGCACTTGGTCTTGTTGAAATATAGTTGACTCCCTCTACTTTGGCTGTTGCATTTCACTCTCTACCTCATGCAAAACTAAAGGAAATGTTGGGTCAATATTAAGGAAAGGCTTCATTAGCAAAAAAACATCTTTGTGCTAGGTGCTCTGTGGGCAGACTTCCTTCTCATGTCCTTGATTTTCTAAAGTCCACATTTATTAGCCTGCCAGTCATGCCAAGTTTTTGACTCCAATTTGCCATACAGCAGATGAAAGTGATGGGAATTCTGTTTATGGGCAGACCTTTGGCTTTACAGAGATTTTTTAATACCAGATTACATTTTAAGCTGTCTATGCATTTAAACAGATAAGACAGCTGAAAATACTATTCTACCTGTTGAACACTGGTGATTGAGAAAAAGTAACTTGTGTTACTTTTAGTAATCTTGTCAGAAATGCAGTGTGTTTTTAAACCCTTTGATATTTAATAACTTCCCCCCCCCCAATTAATAAAAATTATTCACACCATCACTTTTGTGAATATTCTCAGCCAAAGGGGAACTTAGGCCCAACAAGAGACTTTTAGTATTTTATCCAGAACCAGCCATGAGCAAATTGTAAACACTGTTCATGAAACAAGTAGTAATGGTGACAGATTATGTTTGCAGCCATCTGGTTTTCTTCTGTATCCAGAACTGAGTAAAAAAAACACTAACAAAGGAGTTAAAATGCAGTAGATGACATAACACTCATTGTGCCTGAATTTTTTTTACACAATCAGACTGTTTGGAAATGTCTGAGCCTTATGAATTGTTGTAGGTACATCTCATGCAGTCTGAATTCCATTGCCCACATCAGCTGCTGGGTTGTAAGGGGTAGGTCTTTGATGAATAAGCAACAAGAAACATGCTTGATGGAGTTTCATACCAGACCTGTGTGGCCTTATTCAGTTGCTTTGATTTGGAATATATTTTTTCCCTCTAAAGTTTAGTAAGGATTCAGTTATTTATTTGGGGATCTGACAATGACAATAATAAATGATTTGGTGAGAAGAAGCAGTAGCTTTCATGCGTAAATATTTTCAAGGTCTTGTAAAAGTTGTAAACTTTCTTGAGGAAAATATTTGGCTAAAGAATCTTGAAATGGGTAGTTGTGAATGAGAACAGATTGTTAAAACAAGTCTGGAATTGGATGTGGAGATGTCAGAACTACTTGAGAATTAAATAGGTAAATGAGTCAATTATTCTGTATTGTAGTTTTGATTCCATTCAGTCTGAACCTTTGTGATTGGGAAACAAGGCACTCTGAAATCAATATTAAAACCTTCAGGACTATCAGCATGAGTCACACCATACACATGGAACTCATAGTATTTGTAGGAAGACTAAAATACTTTATAACTTATTGAAATCAAACTGAAATTTTAAGTATATTTCAAGAGGTTTGAAACCCTCTTGCCCACATCAGCTCTTAATTTTAAATGAAACATTTATTTCTAGATCTTTTAAGATCTTAAAATGTTGTGAAATGACATTGAAAAATTTGAGACAGTAGGTTGCTTTTTTAAATTAAATTAATTTTAATTTTAAAATTAATTTAATAATTTCAGGTGTATTCTATAAAAACATATGATTATGCTTATTTAAATCTTCATGTACAAACTGCACAGAAGTTTAGTTCAGTCTTTCTTTGTTTGTGATCCTAAATCACAGAATCATAGAAATGTTTTGGTTGGAAGAGACCTTTCAGGTCATCAAGTCCAACCATTCACCTAGCAATGCCTGATCACCAATAAACCACAGATTCACAGATTGCATTGGGTTGGAAGAGATCCTCAGTGTTCATCTTGTCCCACATCCCTGCCGTGAACAGGGACACCTCCAACTAGACTGGGCTGCTTAGGACCACATCAAGCCTCATACTGAATGTCACCAGAGACAGGGCCTCAACGACATCTCTGGGCAACCTGTTCCAGTATTTTATCACTCGCTTCTTCCCTATGTCCAATCTAAATTTACCACGATCCAGATTCAAACAATTGTCCCTCATCCTATTGCTTCAATTAACTGTGCTCATCACACTCCATTATCAACCACGAATCCTGGAAATGGTGCTATTTACCCCTGATAATTTTTTTACATGATATATTTGAAGTAATACCATATGAATGCAGGTAACTCAGTAATGCCAACAAACTGTTGCCTTAACTTACATGTTTTCTCTAGTTAAATGCTGTATCTTTATCTGTATTTTAAAATTCTTGTTATCATACCTGGGAAAGTGAAACAAAACAAAAGTAGGAATATAGGCCTCTGATGACTGGGCTGCTGATATACTAAGACTGTCTTGCCATTCATATGTCTTTAACTTACCTCTTTCCTTTCCTCCTCTTGTCTCACACTGTAGGAGCAGGAATTGTTTTCATCTTAAAGGACCATACAGTTTCCAGAAAAACAGGGCTTTGGTCCTTGGCTGGGGCTCATAAACCTTATGGTAATAGAAGTTAAAATAGATGCTTGTAATCTGAGAAATTGTGTGATGCTTTTGAGACAAATATATCTGGATCACATGCAGAAATGTGTGTCTTTGTTCCAAAAAAGAGGTAAATGTAAATAAATAGTAATTCCACTGGAGTATGCTGTATATATAAAGAGTAATTCCATTCAAATCCATGAAGTTACACCAGTACAAGACATTTTATTTACATACTCCTTCTTTGGTGTACACCTAAAATATTGTGCATATTCTACAGCATCTTTCCATATAAAAGGCCAGGAAAAAAAATCCCCCGTACTTTAAATTGGATTAAAATCTCATAAATCAGCCTACCTTCAAAGAATTAGCAAACTGTCCCACTAACATGAATTGTTTGGAGCAATCAGTCTCTGTAATATTTGTTGTCTGTCATAGAAACAAGCCAGCTATAATTTTTTATTACAGTCTCATGATAAAATAGTTGTGATGAGCCTTGAGAAAACATGTGGACAATGATTTTGTGTTGATTAGTGATGATTACTTTTTATGGTTGATTTCACAGATCGGTGATTTTTTGCTTTAGTCTCAAAATAGACAGCAATTTTAAAAAAATTATTCTTTTTTAACCTTTATCATAACCATCTGATGCTCACAGCCATCCAGATTCTGGAGGCTTGCAATTTTTAGTGAATTAATTTGATGCAAATATTTCAAGATCAATTTACACTTCTGCTTTGAAGTCAGGGAAGATATGCATATTTTTTCATGTACTCTCTCTTGTAACTCATAGGAAAGGCAGTCAACAAAATTGAATGACATTGTTGGGTTATCTCTTGAGTGGTATCTTTCACTGTTATGGCTGTGCTTTGCAGCACTTGTGAATAAAGACATTCTGCTGTGTCTGAGTCTTGTAGCTTCCTTTTGTGGATGTAGTCTGCCTGGACTTCAGCATGGCCTTTCATACTGTCCCCCACAGCAAACTCCTGGCCAAGCTGTCAGCCTGTGGCTTGGACAGCAGCACTCTGCAATGGGTTAGGAAGTGGCTGGAGGGCTGAGCCCAGAGAGTGGTGGTGAATGGTGCCACATCCAGCTGGCAGCCAGTGGTGTCCCCCAGGGATCAGTGCTGGGCCCCATCCTGTTCAGCATCTTTATCGATGATGTGGATGAGGGGATTGAGTCAGTCATCAGTAAGTTTGCAGATGACACCAAGCTGGGGGCAGGTGTTGGTCTGTTAGAGGGCTGAGGAGCTCTGCAGAGGGACCTTGACAGGCTGGGCAGGTGGGCAGAATCCAAGGGCATGAGATTTAACTCCTCTAAATGCTGGGTTCTACACATTGGCCACAACAACCCTATGTAGTGCTAGAGGCTGGGGTCAGAGTGGCTGGAGAGCAGCCAGGCAGAGAGAGACCTGGGGGTACGGGTTGATAGTAGGCTGAACATGATCCATAGTGTGCCCAGGTTGCCAAGAAGGGCAGTGGCATCCTGGCCTGCATCAGGAACAGTGTGGCCAGCAGGAGTAGGGAAGACATTCTGCCCCTGGACTCAGAACTGGTTAGGCCACACCTTGAGTCCTGTGTCCAGTTCTGGGCCCCCTCAGTTTAGGAAAGATGTTAAGTTGCTGGTACGTGTCCAGAGAAGGGCAACAAGATTGGTGAGGGGTTTGGAGCACAGGCTCTATGAGGAGAGGCTGAGGGAGCTGGGGTTGCTTAGGCTGGAGAAGAGGGGGCTCAGAAGAGACCTTTTTGCTCTCTACAACTACCTGAAGATTGGTTGTTGCCAGGAAGGGGTTGGCCTCTTCTCCCAGGCAACCAGCACCATATCCAGAGGACAGTCTCAAGCTGCACCAGGGGACATTTAGGCTGGATGTTAGGAAGAAATTCTTCATGGAAAGCGTGATTGGCCATTGGAATGGGCTGCCCAGCGAGGTGGTGGAGTCACCATCACTGGAGGTGTTGAGGAAGAGAGTGGATGGGGCGCTTGGTGCCACGGTTTAGTTGCTTAGATAGTGTTGGATGATAGGTTGGACTCAATGATCTCAAAGGTCTTTTCCAATCTGGTTCATTCTATTCTATTGTATTCTATTCTTGGACTTCTTGTCTGAGAAAATACTCAAGAATTCTGCTGTTGGAAACTTCTGTACTAACAACCTTGAGAGGTAGGTGTTTCAGAAATCCATATAACAGAAATTTTACCCTGGACTCTGCATGACAAAGTGGCAGAACTAACAGTGGCAACTTCTTTCTCTTTGTAGCAAATGCATGTAATCTTCAGTCTGATAACTGGCCATTCATTATCAGCTATTTTAATAAACTTATTCTCGGTGTCTTCCATGTTTAAAGCAGTAGCTTTATAACCACTACCTTTGAGTCCAGCTTAGTTACGCTGTGTTGTTCTTTTCTCCCTGCAATGTTCTTTTCTGACTCCAGCCACTAAAAAGCACTTTGCAGCTTCTGCGAGTTTATACAGATTCTACCTAGCTGCTTTAAATAACAAGTCCTGGGTAACTCTGAGACAAAGTGAAGGTTTATACCGGGGCATAAGAAGAGCATCCGTCAGAATAGACTGTGGAAGGAGTATCTTAAATATAACACCCATGTACAAAGACTTTCTCTTTGGCTATCAAACAATGATTACTGAAATCTAAGTAAACACATGACAGGTGAGTTAGCTAGTTTTTTGACTTTTCTGTTTTGTTGCTCTGAAAGCAGAGATGTGAATTAACAAATTACCTGGTGAAACTGTGCTCTTCTACCAGTGCCTGGATACTGGTGCAAAATATTAGCTTATGTAAGAGATTTTGGGGGTCATTTTGATGTTCACTCTTTCAGGGATCAGATAACACAATGAGGGCTACCTTTCCCTCCTTGTTCTTGCAAGTACATAGATTACAGATATTCTTCTGGGAGTTATATAAAATAATTCAAACTTGCAACTCGCTTATAGAACAGCAGGTAGTATTTTCTGTACTGGCAATAATTCCAAACTTCCCTGCATCTGTGACCTTTATTTCACTCTCAAAGGAGAGAAAGGGGATACTTATTAATACCCACTATTCTAAAAAGATAGCTTTTACCCTTCCCTTCCCTTCCCTTCCCTTCCCTTCCCTTCCCTTCCCTTCCCTTCCCTTCCCTTCCCTTCCCTTCCCTTCCCTTCCCTTCCCTTCCCTTCCCTTCCCTCCCTTCCCTTCCCTTCCCTTCCCTTCCCTTCCCTTCCCTTCCCTTCCCTTCCCTTCCCTTCCCTTCCCTTCCCTTCCCTTCCCTTCCCTTCCTAAACCTTTCCTTCCCCAAAGTTCCCTCCCCCTTCCCCTTCCCCTTTCCCTTCCCCTTTCCCTTTTATTTTTTTTTCTTTTGTTCTTTTCTGCTTTGTCCTCTCTGTCTATATAAACACTGACAACTGTTTCTGGTAGACGATTGTTTTGAGTGCATGCACTGTTCTCATGGTGCAACAAAGCATAGATTTTTGCTGACTGTCACATTTCTGACTGAGGAATGAGGCTACAGAAGTATCTGCTTGGCATAGGCTATGTCTAAAATACCATGTAAGAATGCTTTCACTCTCATACTAGCTGGACATGAAGATTAGAATTTAGTCATCTATGACCTAATGTCTAGTATGGAAATAAGAAGAAAATAGATTTAATTAGTTTGTTTTATTACCTGAAACACTGCAACTCCTCTTACTTCCTGTCTGTTACCAAACACCTAAGAATAATCACAGGACATGTCTAGACTACCACCAGACCAGAGAACATGCTGCAATTCCTCCCTTTTCAGTGTATCCAGGTTTTCATGTTTGGAAATCATAGAAACAGTGAAGGTGTCACAAGTAGGAATGCACTGAGAATTCACTTGGAGCTAGATGTACTCTGGCTCTGATTTATGCTGTCATGAGTCACACTGGTAGTCTCATATGAAAACCTTACATTTGTGTGTACAGACAAGTTTTCTGGGCATTTTCTAGCTTATGATTTCTGCCAATGTGTTCCCCCGCAAGTTCAATTCTTAATCAATTTCCAGAATAATTTTGAGAATCCAAAGTTTAGGAGGACAGCAGCATAGACAGTCCAGTAGACTTCAATGAACTGGAAAAGAAGCAGTCAATACAATTAATTAAGAAATGATCTTATGCTGTAAAAGCAATAGTGTTTGCAGTGCTAGTGGGGATTGCCTTTCAGCAAGGCCTGCAATTCAACACAACTTCAGTTTCCTAGCTGACCAGCTTTTAGAGTTGTTTGTTACTGTTCACATCATTGTTATGCCGCATGAATTCTATTTTGTCTCCAGGTTCAGGTTTTGGATACAGTCTTCTGGATATATTTCAAAGCTATAAGCCAAGGGCTTATAGTGCTGAAGAGGTTAGTCATAGCTTGGTGCAACTTCTGAACAATCATTAGGCTTATGGTTTCTGAAATGTTTATGTGAGCTATGTCTTGTATTGTTTATTGCTGTTGTTGACACTAACATGTATGATCCAGATGACAGAATAAGATCTGCATTTGAGATTATGTGGTGTGTTGTAAACTCGGCTTTGCAGATGTGCTTCTAACTAATCAAAGTCAGAGAAATTACTTTGAGTCACAAGTTGGAAAGTTAATAGGGCTTTTTAACTCAACTCTTCCATTTCCAAATTGGAGAAGTTGACAGACACAAACTATTGGAGGCTTAGTGAGGCATTTCTGAAGCTACTACTAGGCTCCTTTCTTTTGAAAACCTTAAGTGCAGCTGCAAGAGAACTCTGCAGATTATTTACAAAATAAAATAGTAATTAATACCTGCTGGTGGAGGCAGACTTAATAAAGTGACCTAAAATAATTCCCTCACAGGAGTACGATGAAATACAATAAATATGTGACTACTCCCATGTTGCAGCTGAGTAAAAAGATTTAGACTTTCACATCATGGGGACATGACTAAGCCTGGAGCCTTGTTGCCACAATTTCCCTTTAGGTCTTCAGGGACAGCTATATTCTTCCAAAATGTTTGTCACTTCTTCAGGGGATGAACCACAGGCTCTAAAGAGGAGTGCCCTTCACCCCTACTGACTTCTGAAAAAACTGATCTGAACTGAGTGTCTCAGATTTGTATTAAAAACAGTGGAGAGGTGGGATTTTAGCACTTGCTTATGTGCCTAAACTTGAACTTAGAACTTAGCATCAGAAGAGCAAATAATTTTACCTAGAACCTGTCAGAAGGTACTGGCAGAACCCAAATGTGTTATTTCCATTCATACAAGAAAGCCTCAGAGTGGGAAAGAAAATTTAGGCCTTTTCTTGAGTTGTCACTACTTCTCTCATGCCCAGCTTGTTCACACTTTCTGCTGGGATTGCCTTCCTCAGCTTTAGCATTCAGTTGCAATTCATTTTTTATTTCATTTTGAGTTTTATTTGCATGTTCACAGCAATCTTGTTAGCCAGCTACTAATATCATCAGATCAGATTACGGCCTTGTGAATGGTGATGAGGTGTCATTTCAGCTAGGTCTATAACAATAACAACAGCAACAACAAACACAACAGTATCACGATAGTGTTGCATCTCAGCTGGTATCCCAGACTTGGAATCTTTCACGTTGGTGTGTACCTACTGTATTGACAATTGTGTGTGATTTGAAATAGCTCAACCAATAGCTGCACAACTCTAGGAAATAAATAATTCTTAGGATTAATGAGAGAGGCAGGGATCATTTTTCTCTGAGAAGTACCAACAAATAAGAAATGAGAATTTATGGACAAGCTTAGGACCTGCAGCCTGCAGTGTTGTTGAACCAGACTGAAGGAGTTTCATCTTTAGTTTTCTGTGCAGCTTGTCTTTGTTCTTATTATCATAGTATCAGTCAGGGTTGGAAGGGACCACAAGGATCATCCAGTTCCAGCCCCGCTGCCATGGGCAGGGACACCCTACACTGAAGGATGCCCTCCGCACAGGCAGGTGACTTGTCCCCATCTCCCCATCTCCTGTGGTTGGTTTTTTTTTTTTTTTTTTTTTTTTTTTTTTTGGTTGGGTTTTTTTGTGTGTGTGTGTTTGACTGTTGTTAACATTCCTGTGTATATATCTGTCTGTCTGTCTATCTGTCTATCTGTCTATCTGTCTCTCTCTCTCTCTCTCTCTCTCTCTCTATATATATATATATATATATATCTATATCTATCTCCATGGGCTGAGAGCCAATTGGACTTCCTGTTACAATGAGCTGGATGTTCTACAATTTTTTTACACTGCTTTGTCCTTTTATTGTCCTCCTGAAGATGATTTACTGGTGATATCATCTGATGTGATTTAGTGCAGGGAACACTCCATCACCTTTTTTAATGTAAAATATTTAATCTTTTTGTCTGTACCAAGTGCTTTGCACAGGAGAAACTCTTCCCATGTTCTACTTATCTTTCAGTTCTCTCCAGAACTGATATCTTTCAATGTCAATGAGTTTTTAATGAGCAAAGTGGTCTGCATGCCTTTGTTCTGGTGTTATGATAGATAGTCTTTTTATGATGGCATACAATGTGAGTAATTTTTGTTTATAAACCACATTGCTTTTCAATAAATTGCAAATGTGATTTATACAGAAATGAACCACAGCCTAATTAACTACAAATGTGGTGCAGCCTTTTTTCTTATGGTTCTTGTTATTACTGCAGTATTGATAAACCATTAAAGAAACAAAAAAGGAGCACTGCTTTTTCTTAATAGTTAACACAAGTTTTACATGTGTTTATGTGAAAAGAAGTAGGTGTTATGAATGATCAAATAAAATAAATCTCAGTAGCAAAAAACCCCAATGTCAAACATGTTCTTTTTGTTCACACTCAAACATCTTGATTTATGAATGTTTTAACATAGTTGTTCAGAATTCACCAAATATCTCTAGGTGTTAATATATTTATGAAATTCAGTTTCATCAGAGTAAACACAGCAACCAGAGCTTCATTTGGATTTTGTCTGTATTGTCTGAAGTGCAGTCTTATAGAACTGATCACATTTCACCATTTGTATTTATGTCTCCCCCCTGAAGTAGAAAATTGTGTTATACAACCAGGCTACATGAAACACATTGCTTTAGTAACAAAGCTTTTTTTCTAATCTCCTTTGCTGTTCAGTATGATTAATTTAATAAATATTTGCAAGTTTATTTCTAAAACCAAGAATTTTTAATGAGGTAGGAAAGACAAAGGCAAGAAAGTAACAATCAGGAATGTATATTTTCCTGGTTCTAGACTGATTGGCTTCAAAGGTTGATGAGTGTTGAAACATAGCAGTCATATAGATGTAGAGGCTCCCTTTACCTTGCCACTACAACTACCACTGTATATACAAGACTTTTCTGTCTTTGTCAACTCATCTTTATGTTTAACCAAATTCTGCAGCATATTTTTGTAGCCACTCTAGGATAGCAGATCTCAGATATTATGCCAAACTTCTCCATCATTTAAATTCTGTTTTTCCTCCTGTTTCAGGAGAACTCTTATGTAGTGATTATTGATTCAAGTTATGTAGATACAGAGTTTCATTTATTGTTATGCTTATATTTGAGTCTATCAGCTTTCATTGAAGTTGCATTGTGACATTTTTAATAGACTGGGTTTCATGCAGAAGTTACTTATTATTTTGAAAATACAATCAGAAATGTCTGCAGAGATTCTTCTGAAGGAGAACAGGAGAAACTTCCATCACACTAATGCACCATCTAGAACATAAACAATTTTAGGAGGAGTGGGACTGGCCAAGGGGATAAAACACTTGAGGAATGGCTGAATGGAGATGGAACTGGGACTAGAACGAAGCCTTTTGCTGAAACAGTGATTTGGCTGGGCAGTGCCGAGTAAATGCTGCTTATACATATTTTTTTGACTCCAAGGTGCAAACTTCATTCTGACTCAACCCCTTTTCTCTCTTTACTGCAAGTACTTTATTTGTAAAAGTATCCTTGGAGAAGGAATCATTATTATGTGATGGAGTCATTCAGTCATATAGGAAGTTTAAGCAAACACATTTTGAAAGATCTTCATTTGTTGGAGGGTTGTGCAATTAAAGGAATGATGATGACAAAATCATATCACAGAACCACGCCAACTGAGTTCAGCACAGTGTAACTTCAAGACTGTGCATGGCCACTATTTAATAACCAAAAGACACAGTATCAACAATACAAATGTTTTAAAATGGAATAATTGACAGTAATTATTAATGGGAAAATGGCTGAAGTGTTTTGGGAATTTTGTTTGTTTCTTTCTTTCTTTCCCTCCTGTATCCTACAAGAGAAAACTCCTGGACTGCATGGCAAAAATTTTATTTTCTGTGCCTCCCAAACTATGGCTTGTAGTATCAATTTCATGGAGGTCATCTTGGCCTTTTATCTACAGCACTCCTTTCTGCCAGCAGCGTTTCTTTCTTGGAGGCTGTGGTAGGGTGAGAAAATTCTCCCCACACACAAACAAACAGCTACCCTTCTGGTATTGCTACCTCGGGTTCTGCCACTTTGCAGTTCCCTCAGTCTCCTGAAAAGATTAGCAGTTGGTTGACCATCCCATCTGTTCATGTTCTCACCAAACTGATCACGCAGAGTTATCCAAATACTCCCATGTGATTGCCTCGGTGGTCTGTTTTGGTTTGATCTGTTTTGGAATGACCTGTTTTGGAATGACATCCTTGGAGGACATCTATTCCTCACAAAGGAAACCTGTATCCACCTGGAGGAAGAACTGGAATTATCTCTCTGTGTCAATTGGGAGATGGTATTTTTTAAATTCATCCTTCAGCTCTTACATGCAATTCTTTATCTCACCAGACAGAGTTTCAATGGCTGAAACCAAAGAAACACGTGTCATGCTATCCTCCAATTGTCTTATTTGATCAGTGAATTGGCCAACCGTAGGAGGAACTCCACCATAATTTCTTGCCACAATTCTGCTTGCCAGAAAATTTGCATAATTAGGAGGAGCAAGTTTGATGAGCTTTTTAGCAAGACCAGTTGTGACAGGAATTTCATCAGGATTCAGAGTCTCATGGTCACCATAGAGTACCTCTCTAACAGCAAATTCTCTCAGATGCTTAATTCCCTCCTCTATGGTAGTCCAGGGTTTAGGATTCCATTGAAGATCATCTCGGGAAGGATATCTCATGAGAGTTGCCATTAAAAGGTGTACCCACAGAGTAACCTTACCGAGAGTCCTGCCTAGATGTCTATCTATTCCATTATCTTTTGAGAGAGTTCCTAGTTGAGCTGCTGACTTGTCTCCAACCATTAGAGCTGGAGCACCTGTATCGTAGCATCTACCAAGCCAAGCTAGAATTGGCTCCTTATCTGCTCTGATGTAATCTTTATGCACATTTCTCAGCTCTTCCCTTGGTGACGAACAGCCCTGAATATCTTCTTCTTCCCCCTCTTCCTCCTCTCCCTGAACTTCTTGTCCCACTAATCTTATTATCACTCTCCTAAGAATCTCTTTAAGGTCAGGAGTACCACCTCTAGTTGTTCTCCTATCAGCAATTTGCCCTGCATCTCCATCCAGTGATGATCTCAATAACTCAGCTATATCTTTAAGACAAACCTTCTCCTCCTCCTCAGCAGGGCCCTAGATACCTTCCTCTCCTGGTACAGAGCACAAGAACACATTACTTATCACCAACAGCAGGATTGCACACATAAAATAAATCACCTTTGAATCCCAGCCATCATTTAAAACGACCCTTTCACCTACTGGGATCTTAAACTCCTTTATCTCTATGGGAAGAGTAGTCGAGGTCACATTCCTGTATATATTAAGTCAAAAGAATCCCAGGCACCGGTCATAGAGAAGCTGAATCTTATACTTAAACCATAAATACAATTTATACATCAAGTATCTGCCTAAGCAATTGCAAATCAATCCTAGGAAGTACTTGTAGACCAGTACCGAACAAATTGAAAAGACCAAACGCTCTAAAATCCAAAACACTTTCATGTTTGCAACTCCGACTCGAGCAGACAATAAATCAAGCAAATTTTGCCCTGCTTCTGGACAGCAATTATCCACAAGCCCCACGTTGGGCGCCAATTAAAAAAAAAAAAATGTGGTGGGGTGAGAAAATTCTCTCCCCCACACAAAGAAACCACAGCTAACTCAGTCGGAAAAGCAAATGAAATAAGCTATATTTACATGCATAAATGGAATGCAATGAATATGTACACAAATATAGAGTATTTACAATATATACAGAAATATACAGCAATGAATGTAATGCAGAAAAGCTTTTTCCCTCCAGCCGGCCAGGGGAGTTCCCTGAACCCTCCTCTCTCCCTCCCTACCTCCCTTTTTTCCCAAAAAGGGTTAGAGAGAGAGAGAAAGGCAATTAAGGAGAAAAATTCTGTTAGCTCAAAGCAAATGCAAGAATTAGTTTTCTTATCTGGTTAGCTTTATTAATTCAAGGTTGTTCCTGTCCGGCAAAGCTGTTGCTTCAGAGGGAGAAACAGGCAAGCCCACACGAACAGAGAGAACAGACTGCACCCAGATTGAACACAGACTGAACTGACAGAACTTAAAGTTGCATTCTACCAATCTACCAATGAAATTAGTTTAGACTATCTTGTTGTCATTTAAATATCAAAAACATTCAGCCAGAGTGTTCCAGCAATTGTCCCTTTTCTTAAAGGCACAGCCTAAACCGGTCACAGAGGCATATGTGATGCAAAGTCTTTCGTGTTAACAAAAGACTTGAGTTGCTGTGACGGTACTCTTACATTGTAGTTGAAACTTACAGCCTCACTTGGTTTGCTTTTACATGCTTAACCTGTCTCTTTAACCTAATTTTTGAAGGCTTTTCTCTGCTGATTAACTCCACCAGGAGGGAGAGTAGATTTTGAAGGGCTGAACCTTCAGGCCTGACTGCATGACTTTCTCAGCCAAGCAGCTCTGCTTGTATGTGTTTTTCTTCATGACAATTTGCTGGAGGTAGTATCTGGGGTGTAATGCTAAGCTGTTTGTTTAGTCTAAGGCTGGATATTTTCTTGATTTGTTTTACTTAGTCATTTTGTCTATCAAAGTAACAAGGTGGTAGCGAGTGTCTCTTCAGACAGAAACAGATGCCTGATGTCACCTTTTAGGGTGGTTAATTTTGTAAACAGGATCTCATCTTCTCTGGCACTGGGTGCTATGAAAATTGCATTTCTTCTAAATTGCTAGATGCACAATTGCAAACACAGAGATAGTCAGTTCCCTTGTAGTACAAAATCAAATCTTTCATCTCCCCATCACTGGCCTCTTCATTCTTCTCCTTCCCCTCAAAATGAAGAGGAAAAATTAACTGTCTTTAGACTTTTTGTCAGTGAATATCTGAGTGAACTGCTATGTAAACTAACATATCCAGAAGATCACTGTATTCAATCAGTGTTAGACCAAAAAAGCCCTAGACTCTTAGAAATCAGATATACACACTTTGGGCCCATCAACAGGTGATCTCTTGGGTGAAAGCCTCAGACAGAAATATATCAAATCTAACGTTTCCCACGAGTTTACAGAATCCTTATTGGTTTAGGTACAGTAGTTTAGGTATAGCTCATGCCACTATAGCAATAGACTGAATTGCCTCCCTTTTAGTCCTGTTATCTAGGATTCCTCTTTGGTTTTCAGAGAAATTATCCCAGTAAAGATGGTGGAGGAGTATTCTCAAAGTGCTTTCTTAGTATCTGTTTTCCCAAGCATCTGGTATGTTCTTGAGCCCACTCAAAACTCTTAAATTCCAGCGCTTTGAGGTTAAAATTTAGTCTCAGATCAGTCTGGGATACAGACGTTCTTTGGTTTTTCTTCCTTATCCTCTTACATAATCACATGAAAGAATTTAAAGATATAAATATGTTGACAGTAGTCTTAGAGGCCAAGATCTGCTGCCCTGAAAGTTCTTCCTAGTATTATGGTTTTCAGATAACTGACACAGTGCCAAATGAGACAATATGGGCAGAAAGAAGTAAACATATGCATTCCTTGAACATAGAAACCCACTGGGATATCCTTGAACTTAATTTTGTATAAACAGAAGTAGCTGAGAAGATAAAACAAGTGTAAAGAACATTGCATGCTCTCCAAGATATCATATGCTCCTAGGAGGAGACTTGGAAGCAGCAGACAGGTTACATTTAGGGTTGCCTTGACAGTATTTGTGTGGGAAACCTGGCAATTAGTTCAAAAAAGAGGAGCTGCTTTGGGGACAGCACACTAGGATTGGTGGAATAAGCACAAGCTCCGTGGTGAAAAAGAGGGACCCTGTTTAGGATATTAAATATGAAAATACAGAGATCCTTAAATCTACAGCTTTATGAGGTCAGTGAGAGGGAAGATAGATGACTGACCATTGTTCTTGGATGTGTCAGCAGATAACATTGTTCAAGTCTTAAGAAATAACGAGGAGTTAATTGCCAGTTTCATAGTTTCATAGTTTCATAGTTTCATAGTTTGTTAGGGTTGGAAGGGACCACAAGGATCATCTAGTTCCAACCCCCCTGCCATGGGCAGGGACACTCTACCCTAGATCAGGCTGGACAGAGCCTCATCCAGCCTGGTCTTAAACACTTCAAGGGACGGGGCCTCAACCACCTCCCTGGACAACCCATTCCAGGCCTTCACCACCCTCACGGTGAAGAACTTCCTCCTCATGTCCAGCCTGAATCTCCCCACCTCCAGCTTCATTCCATTCCCCCTAGTCCTATCACTCCCTGATAGTCTGAAAAGGCCCTCCCCAGCCTTCTTGTAGACCCCCTTCAGATACTAGAAGGCCACAATCAGGTCACCTGGGAGCCTTCTCTTCTCCAGACTGAACAGTCCCAACTCCTTCAGTCTGTCCTCATAGGAGAGGTGCTCCAGCCCTCTGATCATCCTCGTGGCCCTTCTCTGGACACGCTCCAGCACCTCCAGATCCCTCTTGTAATAGGGGCTCCAGAACTGGACGCAGTACTCCAGGTGGGGTCTCACCAGAGCTGAGTAGAGGGGGAGAATCACCTCCCTTGACCTGCTGGCCACACTTCTCCTGATGCAGCCCAGGATCTGATTGGCTTTCCGGGCTGCAAGTGCACATTGAGAGCTCATGTTGAGCTTCTCGTCCACCAGCACCCCCAAGTCTCTCTCCTCTGGGCTGCTCCCCAGCCAGTCACTGCCCAACCTGTATTTGTGCCTGGGATTGCCTCGACCCAGATGCAGGACCCTGCACTTGGTCTTGTTGAAGCTCATGAGGTTGGCCTGTGCCCACCTCTCCAGCCTGTCCAGGTCCCTCTGGATGCCATCCCTTCCCTCCAGCGTGTCTGCTGCACCACACAGCTTGGTGTCATCAGCAAACTTGCTGAGGGTGCACTCAATGCCACTGTCCATGGCACCCACAAAGATGTTGAACAAGACTGGTCCCAGGCCTGATCCCTGAGGGACTCCGCTTGTCACTGGCCTCCACTGGGACATGGACCCGTTGACAGCCACTCTTTGGGTGCGGCCATCAAGCCAGTTTTTTATCCATCTAGTGGTCCATCCATCAAACCCGTGTGTCACCAGCTTGGAGACCAGGATGTGGTGTGGGACAGTGTCAAAGGCTTTGCTCAGGTCCAGGTAAACGACATCAGTCATTCAAGTTAAATGACTTCAACTGCCTCAGCTTTAGATTTCTTTTTCAGTGATGCACAACTATATGGTGGCTGACTAAGGGAACACTCAGAATAATTGGGCAAAGAAACTACCCTCCATGGATAAGTGCAGAGTCCTTCATCTGGGAAGGAATAACAAAATGCACCAGCGCAGGTTAGGAGGTGATCTGCTAGAGAGCAGTCTCATGGAGAAGGACCTGGGCCTTTTTGGTCTGGAGAAGAGAAGATTGATAGGGAATTTAATAAATGTTTATAAATATCTGAGGGCTGGGTGTCAAGAGGGATGGGACAGGCTCTTCTCATTTGCACCCTGTGATAGGACAAGAGGCAGTGGATATAAACTACAGAACAGGAGTTTCCACCTCAACATGAGGAGGAACTTCTTTACTGTAAGGGTCACAGAGCACTGAAACAGGCTGCCCAGAGAGGTTGTGGAGTCTTACTCTCTGGAGACTTTCAAGACCCATCTGGATGCATTCCTGTGCAACCTGTGCTAGATTCTATGGTCCTGCTCTGGCAGGGGGGTTGGACTCCATGATCCCAGGCTGTGCCAGGGGAGGTTTAGGCTGGATGTTAGGAAGAAGTTCTATACAGAGAGAATGATTGCCCATTGGAATGGTCTGCCCGTGGAGGTGGTGGAGTCACCATCATTGGAGGTGTTCAGGAGGAGATTTGATGGGGTGCTTGGTGCCATGATCTAGTTGTTTAGGTGGGTTGGATTGGTTGATGGGTTGGATGCGATGATCTTGAATGTCTCTTCCAACCTGGTTTATTCTATTGTATTCTATTGTATCTCCCACAGTCCCTTCCAACCCCTAACATCCTGTGATCCTGTGATCCTGGTCATCTGTAAGATGACATGCCTACAGGTTAGGCATGGTGTGGGTGGGCAATCCTTCCTAATACCCACAGTCTGTTCTGCCTAATCTATATAGAAAACAGTGGAAGAGTCCACCTTTATAAAGTTACTGTGCATAACAGTTACGGTCATTTTAGGAACACAGAGAAAGATATGCTCCACCATATGGTGACCAAATAAGGAGAAAAGTTAGAACTGATGATCACTGAGGCAACAGAAAGACAGGCAACTTTGTGTTTTGTTCACAACTTCTGTTTTCCTGAGGATAAAACTGTGCTGTAAGGTCTGCTGATTCTATTTCCATTTTGATGTTGTGCTCTCTGGGTATATATGGGAACACTATCATAAAATACGGAGGTCATGTACAAAAGAGTAATCTAGAAAGCCAGCAAAGAGCAGAGTGTTGCAATAAGTGAAGGATTGTTTAAAGGGGTTACTACCAGGATATTTTTGTATTTCACAGTCAATATTAAAGGAAAAAATGTTACAGCTTTGTTTAGGTATAAACAGTTCTTTTGTTGAAATAAATAAAATTATCTCATTTTCTGTAGGCCAGATTAAAATAAATAAAATTATCTCATTTTCTGTAGGCCAGATTAGTATTGTTTTCAAGCATTGAGTCTGAATAAACAGCAGACTGTTCTCATTCAGAGGTGAAATCATAAATTGTTTCCCCCCTTTAAATGTCCCCACATTTTTTGAAATGACATCACCTGCACATTCATCAAAGCTTTGTATTTGGCATATTTTTTTCTGGTTTGGCAAAAATTAAGCAATGACTTGAATACAGTCCATTTTTTTTTTTTAAAGAAGAAAATGACTTTAAAAAAGTACATGTGTTTTAAATTTGGTTTGGAATCTTAGTAGCATAAAAGTTTTTATGCCATTATTTCCATACTTCTTTTCCCCTCAGTTTTTTTGGAACGTGGATTGTGTAGGATCAGAAATGTTTTCTTATTGAGCAATCTTCAAATCAAGAAAATAAACTGCCCAGAAACATCCATGTTTTCCTGATAACCTTGTCTTGGGGAAAGAATGTTTGCTCAGACCTCAGTGTGGTTTCTGGATGGTGGGTGGGTTGACTGTGCTGGGAGCATCAATCTAAACAGCTCTTGAACTGATTCTGGCTTGAGAGCCCTATGCAAATGTACATGCAGGAGGCAAGAGGTGTTTTCCAGGTGGAAAAGTGGGCCCAATACACAGTGCTAACCTTTATGTCTGAGTTTAAACATGCCTCCTCTTAGCAAAAGTCAAGGCTCAAGTCTCAGGCGCTGCACTCAGAGGCTTTGTCAAAATCCTGCTGAAGGTGGGAAGGAGCCACTTGCTCGGCAAGCATTAGTTGTACACATCAGTGTAGGCAGAGAGGCTGATGTGCATTTAAACAGTTTGGTGGTCTGGTCAGAAGTGTGCTAGGTGTACCTGTCCATTTGTATGCTGGAGAAGCTGTCTGCCAGTGTAGAAGGGTGGCTGTGCTCTTGCTGACTAAGTCATGCCAGCACCCTGGTGTACAGCTAGCAGATTTTCCCTGCAGTAGCAGCAGGAGCTATGTGGGAGTTCCTCTTTCTTCTGAAGGAATCTCTTCTAGCTGACAGGTTCTGCAGATATGGGACACAGTGCCATTCCATCTACCTTCTGGTACCAGTGAAGGAAGTACCAAGGAATTCACTAGCTTAAGTTTTGGGAGCCAGTATAGCTTCATATGGAAAAAGCTCAAACTTCACTGCTCAGATTCTTTTGGT
Source organism: Colaptes auratus (assembly GCA_015227895.2). Lineage (NCBI taxonomy): Eukaryota > Metazoa > Chordata > Aves > Piciformes > Picidae > Colaptes > Colaptes auratus. Next base: position 25,380,016 of record CM026897.1, read on the forward strand.
AATTAGGTAATAAACATAAGCTTATACTTTTAGCTGTTACTTTGTGTAACATTGCTGGACTATAGGAGACAGACTGTGGGCAAGTAACATTCCTGTATTGAAGTAATAAAACAGTAAAGGCTGGAATTATGTAATTTTCATTCCTCAAAACTGAGAGCTTGGTAAATTTTCATAGCAGCTTTAGACTGGACCCAGAAGCCCATCTTATTTCTGGAGTTAATGAAACCAGTATCATTTCCCTGTACTCCTGTTTTGAAGTCAGAAGTCTAAAAGCTGTGGACTCACTGGAAAATATTTTTAGTTTTGCTTATAATTCAGAATATAAGAACTGTTGCAGTGGATTAGAAGAAAAGTCAAACAAGGGAAGCCTCATCTCCAGTAGTGACCATGCTTCATGTTTAAAAAGAGCGTAAGAAACAGAGTGTGCTAAGTAATCTCTCCATCTGCATTTTTTATCTGCTCTTATTTGAAGACTGCATCCAAATTTAGGCTTTGTCAAGGCTGCACCACATCATAGAATCATAGAAGGGTAAGGGCTGAAATGATCATCAAGTTCAACCCCCCTTGCTAAAGCAGAATCACCTAGGGCAGATCACAGAAGAATGTATCTGGATGAATCTTGAAAGTCTCCAGAAAAGGAGACTGCACAACCTCTCTGGGCATCCTGATCCAGTGCTCTGGCACCCTTACAGTAAGGAAGTTATTGTAGTGGAAGAACTTGCTGAAGTGGAACTTCTTGTTTTCCAGTTTGAATCTGTTGCCCCTTGTAGTATCACAAGACAGCACTGAAAAAAAGACCAGCACCTTCTTCTTGACACCCACACTTCAGATATTTTAATAAACATTAATAAGATCTCCTCACAGTCTTCTCTTCTCCAGACTAAACAACATCAGGTTTCTCAGCCTTTTCTCATAAGACAAATGCCCCAGCCCCTTAATCAGCCTTGTAGCCCTCCATTGGACAGTCTCTAGTATATCCCTGTCTCTCTTGAACTGGAGAGCCCAGAACTGGACACAACACTTCAGATGTGGTGTACAGGGAGAGGAGAACTTCCCTTTACATACTAGACACACCCTTCTTAATTCATGCCAGGATACCAAGGGCCTTCTTGGCCACAAAAGTACATTGCTCTCCCATGGAAAAACTTATTGTCCACCAGGACTCAAAGGACCTTCTCCATGGAATTTTGGTACAGCAGGCCAAACCCTAATCTGTGCTGGTGTATGGTGGTGTTATTGCCCAGGTGCATGAATCTACAGTTACTCTTATTGATTCACAGAATCACACAGAATCACCGAATCACCAAGGTTGGAAGAGAACTCAAAGATCATCAAGTTCAACCTGTCATCTAAGACCTCATGAATAAACCATGGCACCAAGTGTCACGTCCAATCCCCTCTTGAACACCTCCAGGGATGGTGACTCCTCCACCTCCCCGGGCAGCCCATTCCAACGGCGAACCACTCTCTCGGTGAAGAACTTTCTCCTCACCTCGAGCCTAAACTTTCCCTGGTGCACCTTGAGCCTGTGTCCTCTTGTTCTGGTGGTGGTTGCCAGGGAGAAGAGACCAACCCCCTCCTGGCAGCCTTCAGGTACTTGTGGACAGCAATAAGGTCTCCCCGAGCCTCCTCTTCTCCAGGCTAAACAACCCCAGCTCCCTCAGTCTCTCCTTGTAGGGCTTGTGCTCAAGGCCTCCCACCAGCCTTGTTGCCCTTCTCTGGACATGTTCAAGTGTCTCAATGTCCTTCTTAAACTGAGGGGCCCAGAACTGGACACAGTACTCAAGGTGTGAACATCATTGTGTTCCACTTTGCCCAGTTCTCCAAATCTTGTTGAATGGTTACAGTCTCCTGGCATATCAGCTACTCCTCTGAGTTTGGTATCATCCACAAACTTGCTGAGGGTACATTGTATCCCATCATCCAGGTGGTTGCTGAAGGTGTTCATAGTAGTATCATAGTATCAGTCAGGGTTGGAAGGGACCATGAGGATCATCTAGCTCCAACCCCACTGCCATGGGCAGGGACACCCTACACTAGATCAGGCTGGCCAGAACCTCATCCAGCCTGGTCTGAAACACCTCCAGGGACGGGGCCTCAACCACCTCCCTGGATAACCCATTCCAGGGCTTCCCCACTCTCATGGGGAAGAACTTCTTCCTCACATCTAGCCTGAATCTCCCCACCTCCAGCTTCATTCCATTCCCCCTAGTCCTATCACTACCTGATAGCCTGAGAAGTCCCTCCCCAGCCTTCTTGTAGGCCCCCTTCAGATACTGGAAGGCCACAATGAGGTCACCTCGCAGCCTTCTCTTCTCCAGACTGAAGAGCCCCAACTCCCTCAGTCTGTCCTCATAGGAGAGGTGCTCCAGCCCTCTGATCATCCTCGTGGCCCTTCTCTGGACACCTTCCAGCACCTCCAGATCCCTCTTGGAATAGGGGCTCCAGAACTGGATGCAGTAATCCAGGTGGGGTCTCACCATTGCTGAGTAGAAGGGGAGAATCACCTCCCTTGACCTGCTGGCCACACTTCTCTTGATGCAGCCCAGGATCTCATTGGCCTTCTGGGCTGCACATTGAGAGCTCATGTTGAGCTTCTTGTCCACCAGCACCCCCAAGTCTCTCTCCTCTGGGCTGCTCCCCAGCCAGTCACTGCCCAGCCTGGATTTGTGCCTGGGATTGCCTTGACCCAGATGCAGGACCCTGCACTTGGTCTTGTTGAAGCTCATGAGGTTGGCTTGTGCCCACCTCTCCAGCCTGTCAAGGTCTCTCTGGATGGCATCCCTTCCCTCCAGCCTGTCTGCTGCACCACATAGCTTGGTGTCATCAGCAAACTTGCTGAGGGTGCACTCAATGCGTTAATTAAGACTGGACCCAGTATTGACCCCTGGGGAACACAACTAGCTACATATCTCCAACTGCACTCTGTACTGGTGATCACAACCCTCTGAGTTCTGTTGTTTAGCCCTGTCCCCTCTTCTAATCCATGCTTCCTGAGCTTTCAAGGGTGATTTGGGCAACAATGTCAAAAGCCTTGCTGAAGTCAAGGTAGACTACATCCACTGGTTTCCCTGCATCTAGCCATTCAATCACGCCATTATAAAAACCTGTCAGATTAGTCAAAAGTGATTTTCCCTTGGTAAATTCATACTGACTGCTCCTGGTCACCTTCTTTCCTTCCATATACTTAAAGGTGACTTCCAGAATGAGCTGTCATTGAGTGATGCATCTCCTTCATTGGGAGGTAGAGGTTAATAGCCACTTGCAGAGTTGCCTTTAAGCATCTCAGTAACTCCATGGACTTCACTGGATTTACGCTGGGTTCTGGAGATGAGGGATGCCTTGGCTGTATGTAACTACAGTGATAACAATTTACTGTTGAGTTTGCTGATCCAGCTTTGCACTAGCCAGTTCCCTGAATAGAGCTCAGTGTGGCTTTCACAATTACTTGTGTGCAAGGGAGCACAGGCACAACACCATTAAGCAATTAAAGAGCCAAATCAGCATTGTTAAGCAAGACTTTGGCACACGTGTCACTTTTTATATTTAGGCACCTGCTTATTCTTTTTAGGCCCTTTATCCCCGGCATTGGGATCTGTATGTGCTTTTGTTGTAAAGTGGTAAACTCTTGTATTGGAGGAGCCCAGGCTAGTGTTTGGTAGTAAGTAAACATTACTCCAACTTTGGATATTTATGCCTGTGTTTCTTCTGCTTCTCTTAATTTTCCTTTGGGCTAGGGAGGAGAAGTCAGCTTCAGATATTTGACTTATTAGAGCTGAAATTCCAGGGAGTGACACAAAACATCTCAAAGACTGTAGCTGGTGACCATCTTTTGGATTAGACTCTCTGTGGCCAGTGTTGTCAGGCTGTTGCATTTGGGAATGCAAATATCCAGGGTAGATGATACACCTCTGGCTGAATTAAGTCCCTTGACAAGAGAAGGTTGTTTATTCATGGGGAAAGCTAAGGCTCTTCATTAAAAATTATTTCTAGTGGCTTCATGACTCAGCTGGAGAAGCCAAAATGGCATTTTGCTTTTGAGGATGAAATTCAAGTACGTATAACCTGGCTAATCTTTCCCTCTTCTTTGCTCTTTTGATGAATTTTTATTTGTACATTGTAATAAGATTGACTTCTACATAAATACTTCCTTGCAATTTTATTCACACAAGGTAAGGTTTCATTCCAGTGGGGTGTCAGCAAGTCATGCTTCAGACCATACACACATTCAATCTTTCTGCATATTAAACATCTTTCCCTCTACTCAGCTCTGTCGAGACCCCACCTGGAGTACTGCATCCAGTTCTGGAGCCCCTATTGCAAGAGGAATATGGACATACTGGAAGATGTTCAGAGAAGGGCCACAAGGATGATCAGAGGGCTGGAGCACCTCTCCTATGAGGACAGACTGAAGGAGTTGGGGCTGTTCAGCCTGGAGAAGAGAAGGCTCCGAGGTGACCTCATTGTGGCCTTCCAGTATCTGAAGGGGGCCTACAAGAAGGCTGGGGAGGGACTTCTCAGGCTATCAGGGAGTGATAGGACTAGGGGGAATGGAATGAAGCTGGAGGTGGGGAGATACAGGCTGGATGTGAGGAAGAAGTTCTTCCCCATGAGAGTGGTGAAGCCCTGGAATGGGTTGTCCAGGTGTGACAGTTTTAGGCTGTGCCTTTAAGAAAGGGACAGTGGCTGGAACACTCTGGCTGAATGTATTGAAAACAAAGATAAGGTCTAAACGAATTTCATTGGTAGATAGGTAGAATGCAACCTTAAGTTCAGTTTGAGTCTTAGTTCAGTCTGTTTCTCTCTGTTCCTGTTGGCCTGTCTGTTTTCTCTCTCTCTGAAGCAACAGCTGCTGGATGGAGTCGACCTTGAATTAACAAAGCTAACCAGATAAGAAAACTAATTCTTGCACATGCTTTGAGCTAACAAAAAATTCTCCTTAATTGCTTTCCTCTCTCTCTCTAACCCTTTTTGGGAAAAAAAGGGAGGTAGGGAGGGAGAGAGGGTACAGGGGCCAGGGGGGACAGCTTCCTCTGGCTGGAGGAGGTCTTCTGTATTACGTTCATTGCTGCATATTTCTGTATATATTGTAAATACTGTATATTGTGTACATATTCATTGCATTCCATTTCTGCTTGTAAATACATCTTACTTCATTTGCTTCTCCGACTGAGTTAGCTGCGGTTTCTTTGTGTGTGGGGGGAGAACTTTCTCTCACCCTGCCACACCAGGGAGGTGGTTGAGGTCCCATCCCTGGAGGTGTTTCAGACCAGGCTGGATGAGGCTCTGGCCAGCCTGATCTAGTGTAGGGTGTCCCTGCCCATGGCAGTGGGGTTGGAGCTAGATGATCCTCATGGTCCCTTCCAACCTTGACTGATACTGTGATACTATGATCAAAAATCAAGAATCTGCCATTTCCTATCTAGGTAACCATATGCAAAATAAAATTAATTCTTCCTGTGGGAGAAGGACTAACAGTGATTTCATGTGGCATAGGCACTGCCAATAGTATTACCAGGATGTACCACTTTTTGCTGATTCCTCCATAAGAGTGGAGAGCTTCATAAGGATAATTTATGCCAACATATGCAGAAGATAGGTAGCACTTGCTTTTTACAGTACATTTCTGAAATAAGTGGAAGAAGTTACAAATGAACTTTTCCTGTGAATTTATCTAAAGCTGTAAATAAAAACTGACATGTTATTTTAGACTGTCAACTTTTAAAAAAAATTTAAATGTTATGTTTCTTATTTTACAGCTGGACAGTAAGTGACATGGGCATTTGGAAAAGACTATTAAATGGAGGCAACTGCTCAATTTTAAATGTACTAATCATGGCTACATTTTGTAAAAAGAACTATGGTTATTGTTCTCTGAAGAAAACATCAATAAAGTCCTAACACATGTGGTGTTAGTAAATTCATAAACCCGAGAATGAACTTTAAAAATGACAAGTGCAAGTGGAACCTGGAAAAGTAAATGCATAATGAGAAGGGGAAGCAATGCTAGCTGGCACTGCAGTCACTGAGAAAATTGGGCCAAAAAAGAACTGGGAGGGAAATAAAAGATGTTTAGAAAATATTAATCCTTCTGGAGGAAAAGCAAGGACGTGTATCACAGTATCACCAAGGTTGGAAGAGACCTCAAAGATCATCAAGTCCAGCCTGTCACCACAGACCTCATGACTAGACCATGGCACCAAGTGCCGTGTCCAATCCCCTCTTGAACACCTCCAGGGATGGTGACTCCACCACCTCCCTGGGCAGCCCATTCCAATGACAAACAACTCTCTCAGTGAAGAACTTTCTCCTCACCTCGAGCCTAAACTTCCCCTGGTGCCCCTTGAGACTGTGTCCTCTTGTTCTGGTGCTGGTTGCTAGAGAGAAGAGACCAACCCCTTCCTGGCTACGATCACCTTTCAGGTAGTTGTAGAGAGCAATGAGATCTCCCCTGAGCCTCCTCTTCTCCAGGCTAAACAATCCCAGCTCCCTCAGCCTCTCCTTGTAGGGCTTGTGCTCAAGGCCTCTCACCAGCCTTGTTGCCCTTCTCTGGACACGTTCAAGTGTCTCGATGTCCTTCCTAAACTGAAGGGCCCAGAACTCGACACAGTACTCAATGTGTGGCCTAACCAATGCAGAGTACAGGGGCACAATGACCTCCCTGCTCCTGCTGGCCACACTATTCCTGATGCAGGCCAGGATGCCATTGGCCTTCTTGGCCACCTAGGCACACTGCTGGCTCAGGTTTAGGTGGCTGTCAATCAGCATGCCCAGGTCCCTCTCTGTTTGGGAGCTCCCCAGCCAATCTGACCCCAGCCTGTAGCTCTGCATGGGGTTGTTGTGGCCAAAGTGCAGCACCCGGCACTTGGACTTGTTGAATGCAATCATGTTGGACTCTGCCCATATGTCCAGTTGGTTGAGGTCCCGATGAAGAGCCCTTCTGCCCTCTAACTGATCAACATCTGCTCCCAACTTGGTGTCATCTGAAAATTTGCTGATGACTGTCTCAATCCCCTCATCCAGATCGTCAATGAAGATATTAAAGAGGATGGTGCCCAGCACTGATCCCTGGGGGATGCCACTGGTGACTGGCCTCCAGCTGGAGGTGGCACCATTCACCACCACTCTCTGGGCTCGGCCCTCCAGCCAGTTCCTAACCCAGAACAGAGTGTTGCTCTCCAAGCCACGAGCTGACAGCTTAGCCAGCAGTTTGCTGTGGGGGATGGTGTCAAAGGCCTTGCTGAAGTCCAGGTAGACCACATCCACAGGCCTCCCCACATCCACCAGGCGGGTCACCTGATCATAGAAGGAGATCAGGGTGGAGATGCAGGACCTGCCCTTCCTAAATCCATGTTGGCTGGACCTGAGCCCTTGGCCATCCTGCAGGTGCGCAGTTATTGCCGCCAAGATAATCTGCTCCATAATTTTCCCTGTAGAGTGAAGCAGTTGCCACAATCAAAAGTCAAATGAGTATTAAGATATACGACAGAACACAACAGAAACAAACAAATAAATAAATAAATAAATAAATTTGTCTCTGAAGAGGAGTCTCAAGGTAGAGGATGAACTTGGAAGAGAATACTGATATGGTATGGTCCTGATGCAGCAGAAATAATTAAATTATTGATTGATGGTCTTCATCTTTAGTCCTTGTTTTTATGTCATTTAGAATCTCTTTTATATGTTTAATAAAACAGATTTTACTTTTTAAATAAAAATTATGCTTTCTAAAGAAAAAAAATTTGGACTGCTGCAGTGTTTTATAGTAGACTTCATTACTTCAAATGTTTGTTAGTAACTAGTGAACTATGCCCTGTCATAATTCATGTCCTAGAAAGGCAGCTTTTTCAAGCCATTGCTTAGTTCTTCGCTTCACCCTGAGGTGGCTGTTGACTATTTGGCAGCATTGTTGCAGAGCATTAGAAAATGAAGCAGCAACTTGTTAAATCTGCATGAAAGCTCCAGCTTAGAGAGCTAAATATTTAGAAAGTTTTGAGTTAAACAAGTTACAACAGAAAGTTCTGGTTTTAGTGTAACCAGTAATGATTCTATTAGAAATTCTTTGACTTCAGGGGTGGAAAAGGAACTAGAGAGAGGTCATTCCCTGAGCAAATATCAAAAAAGGATGTCCTCTATGTACTTTTGAAACTCCTAAAAATCTTCTATCCCTCATAAAACAAATATTCCATTTACAGCTAGCAGCGTACATGATGCACTATGTCAAGTTGAATACTGAAACTCCCAAAGAGGGGAAAACATTGCAGTAACAAGCACCTGTCCCAGAAGAAATTCCCAGATTTGGACCACAGCAGGATCTCAACTGTAGCTCAGCAAAGAAATGGTGCAGCAGAAGCAGTAGCTCTTTGTAGTAAGCTGAGAATGCACCAATGCTGCCCTGGAGCTAGCAACCAAGGCAACATCATTAAATGTAACCACAGTTGATAAAAGCTGACATGGTAACAGTTATGCAGCCACAATTCCCAGAGTAGCTAGGACAAGGTGGCACCAATAACACAACCTCTTCTCCAGTTGTGCCAATGTCTTTTGGAGGCTTGTTGACATGAACTATGAGAAAGATATATTTGTAATTTCTTGGATAGCTTGTTACCTGGGCGTGGGTGGAGAGTTGCTGCAGTGGCACATTTAAATCCCAGGCAGATGAGCCAAGGCTGTTCTGCAGCTGCAGAGCACTGAGGCAGGATCCCAGACACCACCCCTGTGTATGGGCACGTCCCCCCTCCCCGTCCCGAGCCATCTTTTCTCTCCCGAGAGGCCGGCGCGGTGTGGGCGGAGACTCCTGCAGCAGAGGTGCTTTCACCAGAGGGAGGGAGGTGCTGAGTCACCTGAGCTCGTTCCTAAATTGTTCTCCAGTTGGTCAGTGGCCAGGGAGAGGGCTGGTGGTGACTCGCAAAGCTGTTTTCAAAAGATCTGTGTCGACCCAGACTGAGGTCCAATTTGAGCAGGCAGGTGTCCAGGCAACTGGCTGCAGAGAGTGCTGGAGCCTGGCACCTGAAATGGAGGGCAATGGAGATAACACCTGCATTAGGTGTGAGCAGCTGGATTATCTGCTTAATCTAGTGGCTGAACTGAAGGAAGAAGTTGCTAGACTTAAGACTGTTAGGGAATGTGAAAGGGAATTGGATTTGAGGAACCAGGCTCTGCAGGCTCCCCTAGCAGAGGGAGATGGCCCAAGATGCAGCAGGGAATGGATACAGGTCCCTGTTAGGAGATGCAAAGGAAAACCCTCGTGGTTCCCCTCACCTTCCCAGCTGCCCTTGCAAAACAAATATGGGGCATTGGAAGCTGAGGATGAGGTGAATGAGAAGACAGAAGAGACACCATCTGAGGTGTTGCCTAAAGCACAACAACCTGCCTCCCACTTCAGGACTTGTTCCCTTAAAAAAAAAGAGGAGGGTAATATTGCTATTGGTGATTCCCTCCTGAGGGGAACAGAGGGCCCCATATGTCAGATGGATCCTTCCCACAGGGAAGTCTGCTGCCTCCCTGGGGCCTGGGTCAGAGACGCTACCAGAAGGCTGCCTAGTCTGGTACATCCCACTGATTACTATCCCTTGATAGTTATGCAGGTAGGGAGCAATGATGTTGAAACCAGAGGTCCCAAGGCAATCAAAAAGGACTTCAATGCTCTGGGAAAACTGGTTGAGGGCTCAGAGGCACAGGTAATTTTTTCATCAATACCCTTAGATGCAGGAATACTGAAAGGAACAGGTCAGCAGCTGTAATTAACAAGTGGCTCAGAGGCTGGTGCCACCAACAGAATTTGGGTTTTTTTGATCTTGGGGAACTTTCTATGGTACCAGGTCTGCTAGCAACATACAGAGTATATTTGTCCCAGAGGGGGAGAAAAATCCTGGGACATGAGAGTAACCTATCCCACAGGATGAAAAGGGTTCCAGGAAAGGAGTTGGCAGGTCTCACTGACAAGGCTTGAAAATAGATTTGAAGGGGGAAGGGGTTGAAACTAGTCCCCCCCAGACAGGAGTCAGGTGGTAAGCAGGAGTCAGGGGTGAAACCAGCAGCCCAGCTGAAGTGCATGTACGCTAGTGCATGCAGCATAGGTAACAAACAAGAGGAGCTGGAAGCCTTGGTACAGTAGGAAAGTTATGATGGAGTTGCCATCACAGAAAGGTGGCGGGATGACCCACATGACCGGAGCGCCGTAATTGGTGGCTACAGACTCTTCAGGAGAGACAGGCAAGGAAGAAGGGGTAGATGGGTGGCCCTGTGCATCAGGGAGGCTCTAGATGCTATGGAACTAGAGATTAAGGATGATCAAGTTGAATGTCTGTGGGTGAGAATTAGAGGAAAGGCCAGCAAGACTCATATCCTGGTTGGAGTCTGTTACAGACCACCCAACCAGGATGAAGAGGTTGATGAATTATTTTATAGGCAGGTAGAGGCTGTCTCAAGATTGCCAGACCTTGTTCTTATGGGTGACTTTAACCTGCCTGATATCTGCTGGGAACTTAACACAACAGAGAGGAGGCAGTCCAGGAGGTTCTTAGAGTGTATGGAGGACAGCTTCTTATCCCAGCTGCTGTGTGAGCCTACCAGGGGTAAGGCTTTGCTTGACCTTCTTTTTACAAACAGAGAAGGGCTGGTGAGAGATGTGTTGGTTGGAGGCTGTCTGGGGTCCAGTGACCATGAAATAATTGAGTTTTCAATATGCAGTCAAGCTAAGAGGGGCATCAACAAAACCTCCACTCTGGACTTAGGGAGGGCAGATGTCAGGTTACTTAAGGAACTAACTCAGATGGTACCTTGGGAAACAGCCCTCAAAAACAAAGGGGTCCAGGATGGTTGGGCCTACTTCAAGAAAGAATTCTTGAAGGTGTAGGAACAGGCTGTGCCAATGTGCTGGAAGATGAGCCTCTGGGGCAGATAGCCAGCCTGGATGGGTAATGAACTTCTGGGTAAATTAAGGGAAAAAAAGAGGGTGTATCATCTTTGGAAGGAAGGAGAGGTTACTCGTGAAATGTTTAAGGAAGTTGCTAGGTCATGCAGGGAGAAAATTAGAGAGGCAAAAAAGCCCATTTAGAGCTTGGACTGGCCTCTGCTGTGAAGGACAACAAAAAATGTACTTATAAATATATTAATGGCAAAAGGAGGAGCAAGGACAACCTCCACTCCTTAGTGGACATGGAGTGGGCTATAGTAACTAATGATGAGGAAAAGGCAGAGGTACTTAACACCTTCTTTGCACTTTCTTAATAGCAGGATAGGTTGTCTTCCAGACAACTGGCCTCCTGAGCTGGCAGATGGAATCAGGGAGCAGCATAGTTCCCCTGTAATCCAGGAGGAAGTAGTTAGAGACCTACTTATCCACTTGGATCCCCACAAGTCCATAGGTCTGGATGGGATCCATCCTAGGGTGCTGGGAGAGCTGGCAGATGAGCTGGCCAAGCCACTCTCCATCATTTTTCAAAAGTCCTGGCACACTGGAGAGGTCTCAGATGACTGGATGCTGGCCAACATGATGGCCATCCACAAGAAGGGCTGGAAGAAGGAACCAGGGAATTCCAAGCCTGTCAGCCTGACCTCAGTGCCAGGTAAGATTATGGAAGAGGTCATCTTGAGTGCAATCACACAGCACTTACAGGATGGCCAAGGGATCAGGCCCAGCCAGCATGGATTTAGGAAGGGCAGGTCCTGCCTGACCAACCTGATCTCCTTCTAGGATCAGGTGACCCACCTGGTGGATGTGGGGGAGGATGTAGTCTGCCTGGACTTCAGCATGGCCTTTCATACTGTCCCCCACAGCAAACTCCTGGCCAAGCTGTCAGCCCATGGCTTGGACAGCAGCACTCTGTGATGGGTTAGGAAACAGCTGGAGGGCTGAGCCCAGAGAGTGGTGGTGAATGGTGCCACATCCAGCTGGCAGCCAGTCACTAGTGGTGTCCCCAAGGGATCAGTGTTGGGCCCCATCCTGTTTGGCATCTTTATTGATGATCTGGATGAGGGGATTGAGTCCATCATCCGTAAGTTTACAGATGACACCAAGCTGGGGGCAGGTGTTGGTCTGTTAGAGGGTAGAAGAGCTCTGCAGAGGAACCTTGACAGGCTGGACAGACGGGCAGAATCCAAGGGCATGAAATTTAAATCCTCTAAGTGCTGGGTTCTACACATTGGCCACAACAACCCCATGCAGTGCTGCAGGCTGGAGTCAGAGTGGCTGGAGAGCAGCCAGGCAGAGAGAGACCTGGGGGTACTGGTTGATGGTAGGCTGAACATGAGGCAGCAGTGTGCCCAGGTGGCCAAGAAAGGCAATGGCATCCTGGCCTGTAACTGGAATAGTGTGGCCAGCAGAAGCAGGGAGGTTATTCTGCCCCGGTACTCAGCACTGGTTTATGCCACACTTTGAGTTCTGTGTCCAGTTCTGGGCCCCTCAGTTTATGAAAGATGTTGACTTGCTGGAATGTGTTCTGAGAAGGGCAACAAGGTTGGTGAGGGGTTTGGAGCACAAGCCCTATGAGGAGAGACTGAGAGAGCTGGGGTTGCTTAGCCTGGAGAAGAGGAGGCTCACATGAGACCTTATTGCCATTTACAACTCCCTGAAGGGAGGTAGTAGCCAGTTGGGGGTTGGTCTCTTCTTCCAGGCAGCCAGCACCAGAACAAGAGGACACAATCTCAAGCTGTTCCATGGGAGGTTTAGGCTGGATGTTAGGAAGAAGTTCTTCATACAAAGAGTGATTTGCCATTAGAATGGGCTGCCCAGGGTGGTGGTGGAGTCACCATCACTGGAAGTGTTTAAGAAGAGACTGGATGTGGCACTTGGTGCCATGGTTTAGTTGATAAGATGATGTTTGGTGATAGGTTGGACTTGATGATCTTGAAGGTCTTTTCCAACCTGGTCTGGTCTATTCTATTCTATTCTATTCTATTCTATTCTATTCTATTCTATTCTATTCTATTCTATTCTATTCTATTCTATTCTATATTGACCGCACAGCTGTGTGCATCCAGTTCCTTCCTCACCCACTAAGGGATCATGTCTACAACATAAGTAGTCTGGGCTGCAATATAGGATTGTGTATTTATAGGAATACAGTGTTTTAATGGTTAAAGTAAAAATTCATATTTTTAACAGAAAACAGTTAAAATTCTTTTCCCTCTTTTCTATTTGAATAGCATAATTACTTCCATTACAATTAACATGATGTATTCAATATATTCCATGATCAGTAGCTAAAAAAATTAATTCATTTAGTGACTTGTTCTAAGTATGGATACAGTAGAAACCACATGTGTTTTGCTTTCAAACCGAATTGAGTAAAGATCGTATTTTGAGAGGTGTAAAATCACACAATAAATCACAACACCTCTCATCAGAATGTCTTCATTATGACTTTTTAAGCTTCAGTATCAAGTAACCTTGCTAACAACTGAAAGTAAGCTCAAACAGTATTAGATGCAAGTTCACATATCTTTAATCACCTTGGTGTTCCTGTTTATTTTTCATGCTGATATATACATGCATGCACTTGCCTAATTAAATATTTGTTTATAATATTAAAATATTGTAATTAAAATGTATTTAGTTGAAAGGAAATTGAGTTTTTGTGGAATTAAATTTGACTTTGGTTAAACGAACAGTTATATGCTGAAATTTAGGGAGGATTAATCTTCATTAAGTGTTGATGAAATAAGACAAATCCTTTGCTTGCAATAGCTGGAGGAAAAAATTGGGAGAATAAAAGAAGGAAGAAAACTTCTGATGGATGCTTCATTCACTTAAAAAGACACAAGCAGTTTCAGTCAGAACTACTTGAGTCTTCATGCAACAGGGAATAATTTTAATTGAAAATTTGTTACTTTTCCAAGTGAAATGTTTTACTGTTTCTGTTTGGAAAAACACTTTGTTTTGAAATTTGCTTGTAAAATGTGAAAGCTAAAAGCACAGAATATTCCCCCTCCCCCCTCTGTTTTTCTTTTTCCTTTCTTTTTTTTTTTTTCTCAGAAAGGGAGTTTGCTTTAGGAAAAGAAAAGTTTCTTTCTATTTTGACCTGTTTCAGATTTACTTTGAATTATTGTGTCCAATGTAACCAGGGAACTGAAAAGTCAGCTTCTCACACAGTTCAGCTTCTGAGAGGTCAGGAGTGAGTATTGTATTTGTTATAGAATATACATATATATAAAAAGGAATAGAACAAGAAAAGAAAGACTTTACAGGAAGTATACCAGCTATTTTTGTCTCCTGATGTGTGATTTTGTAGCCTGGTTGGCTCTGTGACTAAGTGTGCTCTTTTCTTACATGAAACTGCGATGTCACACGAAACGTTTGTGCTATCATGAATACCTTATAATGAAATCATCTAAGACTGATTGAAAAAGCAACAGTTCAAAATAAGGTTGACAAAGTAATTCTGACCAGGATGTTCTATTTTGCTCATTTGACTGCTCTGATTGAATCCGTCTGTGAAGCAACAGCTTTGCATGATAGGCCCAGACACAAATTAATACGACATTGTGTTGACCTACTAAGCAAAAAGTACAACAGCCCAATAACTACAAACAGATGCAGTTATTTTATTGCTTCTTTTAAAACTCCCCCTCTCCCTCCCAAAATGTTGGGAGGTGGCTTCTTTTGGCTGCATGTATACTCAATTGTGAAAACATACACCTCCCTAGACAATCCCACCTGAGAATGAGTGCATCCTGCAATCCTGAGGTCACAATTTCTCCTAGTAGTTTATAAAAAGGGGTGTTTGGTGGTTTATTCCCCCTGTTTGCATTTTAAAAAGCTTGGGGGTTATATTAACAAAAGCAAACTGGACGCAAGCAAGCTTCATCCTGAAGGCCAGAAATTTACAAGGTACACACCAGTTCTCTTCCTTTGGAGATCCCTGATTGCTATTATTTTCTACATCAGAATTATGTCACGCAATGGGTTAGGGTTAACACATTTGGCCTGTGACTTGTGTAAAATTACCAAGGTATGTAAGGATGTTGTACTCTTAAGGAGTAAGTGAAATATACTTTTTATGTGACCAACACAAAATCTTTTACAGCATCAAAACAGCTGTTTCTAGTGTGATTAATACATAAAAACCTACTATTGCTTTTGTCTCTGCATGAGCATGCTGCTGGTGATATGGCCATTGAACTACTCTGAACATTACATGTTTGACAATTTATTCCGCTGAGCCTGAGAAATGTTTTTTACATTATGCCCATGTTTTACTCAAGTTTTGTATAACACTGCCTAATCTGTCTCCTAATGATATTTACAGCAGGCAGGATATGTCTCAAATGCCTCTTTCCAAGATAGCTGGACACCTGGATAGTATCAATCTTTTAATAGAAAATAGATATTTAACTCTTTTATTACTAGTTTATATCTGAAAAATATTAGAGAAATAAACTAAAACTCTTTTCATAAGCTTCATACTCAAGGTACCAGGAACCAAATAAAATTGTTTCAGAATTGTAAGTGTTACTCTCATTGTCGAATAGCCTATTCAGTGTACGGTTTTGGTTAGTTGATTTATTTTTTGTGTGTGTGTGTCTGTGTTTTTGTTTGTTTGTGGGTTTTTTGTGTGCTAATTGTTATGTGTTTTTGTTGTTGTTGCTGATGTTTGGGTTTTTTTTTGTCATGTTTTGTTTTCCCAATTTCTGAATGACAAATTCAATTGGGACAATAGCTTCCATATTGAAGGTAGTTTCACAGTATAAACAAAGTAATCACATTCCTGTGAAAAATACTAAAATATTGAAAAGCATCGATCAGACATGATGGAAATAGGAAGATGCAATTTTTTTCTGAATGCACAGGTTGTGTAACTACATGCTTGTTCCACACAACACAGAATCTAACCAACTGGTTGATGCTTAACAGCAAGATTTAAGACATCAGTAAATACTAACCTTAAACTGCCCAGTCATCTAAGTCAAATAAATGATGTATGGGCAAATATAGTGTCTTTTCTATTCTATTTAAAAAACCTTTCACTGTATTTTACATTATATTTTTCACTATATTTTACAGAGAGAGTGATTGCCCATTGGAATGGTCTGCCCAGGGAGGTGGTGGAGTCACCATCATTGGAGGTGTTCAGGAGGAGACTTGATGGGGTACTGGGTGCCATGATCTAGTTGTTTAGGTGGGTTGGATTGGTTGATAGGTTGGACACGATGATCTTGAAGGTCTCTTCCAACCTGGATGTATTGTATTGTATTGTATTGTATTGTATTGTATTGTATTGTATTGTATTTTAAACACTATATGAGACTAGAGTAAGAGGCTACAATTTGAGATACATGTCTCCTGCAAATATATTTGGGAAGACCATCCCAGTTGGAGAATTATGCATTCAGGGTTTAATTTAATAATAATAATTTGTATTTTGTGTAGTAAAACATGTAATATAGAAAAAAAGAGTTTTAAAATTTGTTGTATAATTCAGTAATTTCCTAGGCTTTGATAAGATATAATTGATCAGATAAGATATAGATTGATAAGATATAATTGATCAGTTCCAATTAAAGGAGTAAATAAACAAAGGAGTAAATAATGCAAGAATAAAATTAATTCCTTTTGATATATTTAAAATGGTTTTCCAGTTTGTCTGTTGCTGTGAAACTCAGAAGTGGTTTTGTTTCACCAAAAATAAGATTTCAGGTAATGAACAGCATGAAGTGTGTGTTGAAATATGGGTTACTACAAAATTTCAAGATATAGTTACTGTTACTGCAGCAGTAGCCCAGGAGATAGAGCTCCACTAGCTCATCTGCCACATGATATTGTTGATGTATGTTCAGATCCTTACACATTTTTGTCCTTGACCACTGTCTCTGGACAGCTGTTGGTATTGAAAAACAGTCTTTAAGATTGCCATGGTGAAGATGCTTGTTGGAAACATATGAATTAATTGGGCCAGAAGGAGTGTGGTGGTGACTCCATTTATGGTGGCGATGCAGTGACCTAACACTGAAATGTTTCCCCATGTTTGAAGCAGACATTTCTGCATCTCAGATAACCTTCTGCCTAAGTGGAGAATTAGCTCCTTTATAAGGTAAAGCTTGATTTGATTTAAACTGTCTAATAGCAGTAAACAGTTAATTTCTGAGAATATGCAGGCAGGCTATGAGGTTGGGGGGCAGTGTAGCATCTTGAGGAAGATGAAGCCTAGAAATGCCTTTCTTTGCATTTCATAACTTAGCTCCTTGCTAAGGAAGGAATTTCAGTGTTGTGTTCAACTCCTGCCGTTCCTGCTTTATCTGGCTGATGCTGCGATGCGGATCCTAAAGCCAGCTTGACAAATGAATGTCATGGACAGCTTTGCAATGTCTTTCATTTCAGAGAGGTTAATTTTTTTACAACATCTAGTGATAAACACAGCAAAGCTCTCAGCATCATCTGTTCATTCATCCAGCTCTTTCCTTTATGTAATTTGTGGTTGAAATCTTTCATAGGCAGCAACAGTGAAATGCTGGTTGTTTCCATTTGTATCCTTACCTCTAGCTTCAGAGAGGTTTCAGCACAGGATCATAGATAATTTAAGTTGGAAGGGTTAAAGGCAACTGCAAGCTTAAATGCTTTGCTCATTGGGAGCTTTTAGAATGTATTTATTGGGATCTACACAGTCTTGTGCAGTACCAAGTGACTGACAAACACAAATTAAAAAGCTCAGCTTCCCACATGACCACCACCTTACAGCACAGGAAGGCACGGTCTAGAGAATTTATGAGAGTGGCTCAGATAACACAGGAAGTCGTAATTAGAGTGTAGCTCCTGATGTTTAATAATATTGACTCTTGGCTCAGTAATATCCACAGTTGTGGGAATGAGAACATGGATTTACTGATCACCAAACACACAGAACATGTTTGATTATATAGCACTGTTAATAATATTTATTTCTAGTTAAAAAATAAACGATAAAGGCATTTTAAGGGTCATTTACTTCTAATTTCTCGGGGACACATATGCTTTGTTAATTGATACATAGATTATGGTAACAAAAAATTCCAAATTAGTTTCAAGCAAGTAAGAGATTTCTAGTCTGTGGAAGTATGGGGAGATACCTTAGCTAGGCAAAATGTGTTTATCTCTGCAGAGAGTCTGACCAAGACAGCAGGGCTAATGCGTATGCTAAGTTAAAATGGCATTGTCATACTTTTGGTGACACAAATAAACGTGGCGTATGCATTATAAGACAGTTGAAATATGGTGCTTCCAGCAGTCCAGTATTTCTAGTTCTGGCAAGAGTCTGACCTTAAGCAAGACAGAAAAATATATCTTCCTGTAACTCCCAGGCTCTCTTATCTAAATTTTAATTTGGCCTGAGTCCAGGACTTAGTTTATGACCTCTGATGAGCTCACACTACAAAGCAGAAAAAACCATACTTTCATACACATAGTATTACCCATTTCCCTTCTATTCTATTATTACCATTTCTGTAACTTTCCATGCTTGTATTAGCATTGCACAATTATTTGGCAATGTAGTTTAGTTACTTGTTTTTATAAACAGTTAATTGATATTGGAAACCCATGCTGCAGGGACACTTCTAAGTGGAAATTTTAGTTTTAATAACTAGGGAAAAATAACAGCATGTAAGTTGAACTCTTTTTATGTGGCATATTTTGCAGGGGATTTTCCTTTCACGTCTCATCAACTGCTAGTGAAAAAGTATTTTATAACATTAATAAAATCTAAGTGAAGAATATCTGATGACAGGAACATTATTTTCCTAAACCCTAAGATAAACTCAGTGTTTTAATACCATCACCTGTGGTAGGCACATTAAGATACCTTATGTTTTTTTCATTTGCATGCCAAACTTGATTTGTTCCATCCCCTCTTCTTATTAAAATAAGATTCTGGTTTAATTTAATGCAAAACAGTATGTTTTTAAAATTACCTTAGAGAGCTATTAATCTGCAGTTGTAGAGTTTATCTGAGTCAGCCAAGAGATATACTCTAAATCAGCATTTTTCAACTGTGAGGTGGTAAGTTCTCTGGGGAGAATGAAGCCTGGTAGTCAAGACTCATGAAAAACGTGGGGAAATGATAAATAGAAAATAAATATTTTTTTTTCCCCTCCTGGGGCCTACTAAAGACTGAGCTACTTATTGAGTACACTGTAAGCATTTTTATTTCTGTGTCACTGGTGCAAGAGACAGCTAGCTAGCTGCTGTGTGCTTCCTGGTCTGAGTGAAGAACAGAATTGGTTGGTTGGAGAATTGTTCCTTCCGTTCTTGACTAGGGTGGCCATCTCCTTCATGTGGTGGACGGAGATTTGGAGATGAAAACAGGACTGTGACAGGACTGCAAACTGACAGAGGTTTTGGGGGTTTTGTAATATGTTGAAGGCATCAACACTGTGCTGTGATCAGCCAAGGTAGATATTCACTCTGGAATGAGTCTCATTCACTGTACTGGAAATGAATATAATTTTCGTTTGATGTTTTCTCCATCTGCTGGCATAAATAAATAGATGAGTCACAATATTGGCAGATGTCACTTCAACAGCTTCTCAGTTCCTGCCTGTCTCCTCTCTGTCATTTGATCTAGCATTTGGTATGTCTCTCTTTCTCACTGCTGTGGAAGTGGAAAATTCTTTGGACATGGTCATCCCTACCATTTGCCTGTCAAATTGCCAACAACCTTAGCATCTCTGTGTGTGTAAATTCATGTTATTTCTTCCAGTGGTGCTGCTGGGCAAGTATCCCTTTGAATATTATATATATTGTGCTACAAATATGCTGGGCTTTAGTAGGCCTCTCACAGGCTTCCCTAAATAAACAGAGCTTGGGCTTTGGTTGGAAAATTGGAAGACTTGCAAGAAACTGTCCTGACTCACGACTGTGTTATCTCTGACCCACAGATACTATTTTTTCATCTGTTCTGCAAGCCCTTCTGCATCTTCTGTTCTACTGCCTATGAAACAAACCCTCAAAATCTCTGGATGCATGTACTTCCCTAAATGTTTCCTCCAATAAATTAATTTCCTGATTTATTCAGTTTGATGAATTTTTATAGGCTCTTTATCAGTTGATACTGCTGCCACAAAATTAAATAGGACATATCTGCCCATGGTAGTATCCAAGAAATAAATGTATTTCACCCTGAAAATATGGTGGATGATTTGTTTTTGTTTTTAGTGACTTCTGAGTTATTCACTGTGTAAGATAGTGGAGGTCACAGGCTATTTTATCCTCTGGGCAAGCTGCGCAAGGAAAGTGTCCTTACACTTGACATTCTCAAGCTAGAGGCAAACAAGGACAGAAGTACTCATTTAAGCACTGCTAGAGGCATGCTTAACAATGGAAGAGAAAAAATGGATGCATCAGTGTAATTAAAATAGATTAAGCAGACATGGAATTTATTAGTCATGGAAAAATCCCAGTTTCCAACTCTTGAGGAGACAATTTCTGTAAGGCTATTTTTATGATATGATTGACTTTAAAATGGAGTCCACAATGCTTTGAGAATTATCTGCAGGCGACACCAGCAAATGCATTAAAACTATCATAGATTGGTGTTGGGCACAAGACAATTCGTATATACTGCTTCCAACATTTTTTTAAATGCCTCACTACTTGGGAGCTACTGTGGTTGCTTTCCCTTCTGCAGGATAAGGAAGAAGGCAATGCCCTGCTTCCTTTTTGCATCTGTCATAGGAGTAACAGATGTGTGGAGAGATTGGGTGAAAAATGGAATAGGCCAGGTGAGTTTAGAAAAGTAGGAAGAAATTAAAAATCGCCAGTACAGCTACTCAAGACAAGGACAGATATACTCTAATATGATGATTTATTTGATCTTGGTGACCATGCAGCTTTCTCTCCCCCTGCCATGTAGTTAGAGTTGCATTCTGCTCTTACCCAACCTCTTAAGTCAGGTTATTCCCTTCAGTCAGTTCCTTCATCTGTTGCATCATCTGTTTACTTGGGATATTGGGGAGCAGTGAAAGATTTGATCTGAAAGAATTTTTCCATGGGGAAATTGTTCTCTTTCATGGATACAACTCTATTCAAGTAGTAATACTAATAGAGCTTATGCATGAAAAGTTTGACTTTTCTTTATTAGAGAGTTTTTAACTCACTGCACTTTTGAGAAATTGTATAACCTGTTTTATGTGTGGTGCTTTATAAACAGTTTCTCTTCGTTAATTACATGATACAAGGAAACAGATGTATTTTATAAACAGTTTTAACACTTTTGAAGGGAGCAAAATACTCTGAACAACACAATGAAAATATAAGCCACTACAAGTCCAAGCCAATGCACTAAATTAATATCATATTGTTCTTTGTATGAAAAATAAGAGGCTTGATTCTGGAGAGACATATTTAAATATTTCACTGGTGAAACTCTCTTGACCTTAAGAAAACAGCATGAGATACATACTTGACCAAACTATGTTGAAAATTGAATGATAGTTTTACTTGTGTGATGAGAAAGACTGGGGAGATGAAACTCCTTGTGTAGCTGGTAATTTTTCAGGCATCTTAGGACAAGCATCAAAATTTAAAGGCAGAAACATTTATTACAGTGTTTTCAATTTTAAGTTGCAGGGTCCTACCAAAAGGCTTTGAAACTGTCAGCATGGCCCCTTATAAGTTTATCACTTGCTTGTAAATTGGCATGTGTTTTAAATTTGTTAGAGGAAGTTTTTTAATGTACACTTTCAGTGTTTCTCTACTGTAAACAACTCTTAAATACAAAAAGTGTTACTGTGAGCCAAGCTGGACTTTTACTGGTCACCAGGGTCAACTGCAGAACCAAGTCTGACCTCCAATCTCTGACTCCAATTAGTCACAGAACTAATTTAGTTTTTATTTTCCAGGCCATTTGTCTTCTTGGAAACCACAGTGACTTATATGATTCCAAGTGTTGCACTTGGAAAAGATTATTGTAGTGTGTTCATCTGTATTGAGTTTTAACATGTGTTCATACCAGTGATTTATATATTACAAAAGGTGCTAGTTTATTTGAATTAGAAGACTTGGTGACTCTGTTAGTGTTTCTGTCTGGAATATGTTCTTTTCAGGATGAATATGGTTTGATTTTGATATTTTTCTGATTTCCTAAGCACAGGTAAATAGATATACTGGAGCACATGGCAGGTTGTCATAGTTTAGCTAGTTGGTCAAGTTTTCTACAGCTTTGTGTTGCAAACAACACCGCAGAAATGTTTTAAGAATGTCGTTTTTATGAGTTTTCACTCAAGTTAAAGGCATCTGGCTGTTCAGGGGAAAAAAGTTTTCATTGGAGTTACGATAACTGTAAGATTTCCAGAATTTAGCAAATTGTAGGCTGTGGTATACCAGCACTATTTTTCACAACTGATGAAGAACTCCATTTACTTTGTGGTGCAGTATTGTGTACACACAATTACCATGAACTAGAATTATGCACACTGCACATTGTGAAGGAAGGTAAATAATCTCTAAATTTCTTTCTTATGCTTTATGTTATAGATAATTTAGATAATATATATATGAATATATGAAAGGCAGAAGACAAACTTAGCAGTGCAAGTTTAGGCAACAATAACTAACAAGAATAAAATCTTCAGAAAGAGATAGTTGTTAGGGTATGCTTGGTAGCACTTCAAATTTCAGCCTGTCCCAGAGACTGGCACTGTTGTGATGGTACTAGTTCTTCCATGTAGCTTGCACTTGGCTTGAGGTCTGAGCAGGTGTGTTTCTCTCCTATCCTGTATTGTGCAGGAAGGAAACCTGGACACACACAGGGAACCACATCATAGCCCTGTAGTCCAGACATAGCCTCACTCTTCCTCTGGCTTGTATCAAGAAAGGACTACACTGGGATCTAGTTTCAAGCCTTCCATGAAAACACTCTGCCCTTCAGTTCTTCTTACAAGTATATGCTATCTTGGCCCTTTTGAAGGTCAAGTTCATAAGTGCACAACTTTGCTATTCTTAATTACAAACCCATTGCTCTGATATGAAATCACAGGTACTATTACACTATCTTTTTCATAAATCTATAAAAAAATATTAGTTGAAAAAAACATCTTCTTGAGTGGTAGCAATTCATGTATTAATTCTATTTGTGTCAAGCTATTTAAAATTTGGTGTTCTTGTTTTCTAGTGCTAATCTTGGAACACAATGTCCAGGGAGACAGACAACGGAAGAATGTTGAGGTTGATTTCTAAAAGCTTCCCAGTTTCCCTGTTGGTAGCGGCTGTGGGATTTTTTGGAAGCTGTATGGAATGCACTTTTTACAGTTTTCCAGTGAAACGTCCAGTATGGGCATTCTCAGAGCCCTTACATTCTGTCTAGGTTAGCAGCCAAACCTTCTCCCACTTTGATATTTTAAGCTCACTAGAGCTTCAGCTAGTAGAGACAGATGACATTCTGTATCATATCACTTTAAGTGATTTTACCAATCATTGCATGAAAAACACAGTATTGCTTATGTTTTCTTGAGAAAAAGCAAAGAAAAACCAAAAAATGTTATATGCACACAAGCCAGTAGGAAGACGAGAGCTTGGAGTTTTTTCAGATGAGCAGTGGAAATAGGCTAATTATAAGCTGTCAGTGGAAAACCAGCATATATGATTTAACGGTCTAGATGCTCTGCAGAAAGCAGCATCTCAGGATCTCACTGGTGACCCAGCTGCTTTCAGTGCACCATTGAGAGACTTTCTGCTACAAAGGTGCTGTGGTAGTGTGCTATAACAACGTCTTTGAGAAATTGCAAATTGTAGTCATGCTGGAATGGAGCTGAGACCCAGGAACCTGATGTGGTACGGTGACACTTTGTAGCAGTGAAAGGTTAGGTAACAGTGAGGCCAATAGGCAAATTCAGGTGTTTCATAGGCTTGTATTAAGGTGCAAATAAAAGGCAATGTCTCAGAGGTCTTGAGTCATCAGAGTAGATCTGGAAGAGCTTGCTTATCTTACTCTCACCCTCACAAGCTTTCCTATAGCTGTGCAATGTACGTAGATAGGACACCTATGCATTTACATCCTCTGAGAATACATCTCAGTTTACTAGAAATGGAAAATAAACAGCCCTAAAGCTAATATGCAATGTTTATTGTAGGGGTATATGAGCAGGAAAATGTGTGAGTGGATGCTATAGGAAACATAATCATATTGGCTTCAAATCATATTGCCTTCAAAGTAGAGCCACACCTGAGCATTGCATTAAGGACTAAAGACTTTAGATGAAAGGTTTGGAATACTTTTTTTTTTTTTTTTTTTTTTTTTTTTTTTTTTTTTTTTTTTTTTTTTTTCCCTGTAACACAGAATAGAAATTTCTAGAAAACCACTGCTGGATAATGAGAGCAATATTATTGTCAATCCATTTTCCTGGAATACACTCCTACAAGTCTAATGAAAAGGGGTTACTGTTTTCACTTCTAGATCTATGTTTGTAGAAGAGATAACTGAAGTGTCACATTCCTTTTTTCTAATGCCTCTGGCATA
Organism: Colaptes auratus; assembly: GCA_015227895.2. Lineage (NCBI taxonomy): Eukaryota > Metazoa > Chordata > Aves > Piciformes > Picidae > Colaptes > Colaptes auratus. The sequence continues at coordinate 25,404,444 of CM026897.1, forward strand.
TGTTTCTTCACTCCAGAAATGCTTGTATCCATAAGAAGAGCTACAGTGATCAAGGAGTGGAGCCTGCTTGCTTTGTTTTGCATCTCACCCAGAACCGTTTGTGTTTTTTTGCCTTTGTCATTCTTGCAAAGTATTAGCACACTTTTTGAGATCAGTGGAGTCCAGGATACAGAGAGGAGAAATCTCTGTCTGATCCTTAAAGTTACTGAACACCTGTTTTGCAACAAATATTGAAGGAAATGCAGGAGTTCTTCACATTTTGGATAACAAGGACTAACTCATTTTGTGGCATTTTGCTGGACTACTGAATGTTTCTAGTTGTTTTCCATACAGTTATGACCAGTTAATCAATGTTAAAGAAGAATAAAATAGTTAAGAGAAAAACAGAATGATCAATAAAGAGACCATAAAGAAAAATGTAAATCAAAGTGCAAAACAGTGGAAACCCCCCAAATTAACAGGAGAAAAATAAAAAACAATGCAAGGAAGAAGAAGGAAAGAATCAGAAGGGAGGGCCAGGGTGGCAATTGAGATTTTCAGTACAAGCAGTACGTGTCAAGAGAGAACGGTTATGTACAGGATTTAGAAATGCATACTAGGCAAACATACAGCTTTGGCTTTACAGAAAGAGCGCCTGAGGCCTGACTCAGTGTTCCATTCATATACCTCCCATATTGCTCAAAACTCAGGCCCTGAATTTACTAGCTCAATCTGCATTTAATATTTAAGTTATCAAGACTGCAACAATGAATCCTCTTATTCTCAAACCAGACACAGGACTGTGGCATAGCTCTGTTCTCACTTAGCAGGAAAAGTGCAGTTATGGGCCTAGTTTCAGTTCACATTGGGATGAGATCAAGTCACTCAGTTTGGAATGATATAATCTGTTCCTTGGTTCTGGAGCATTTATATCCAGGGTTTTAATTTGTGTTCTGTCATTTTTTAACTTTTTTTTTCTTCCCCCTTTTTTTCCCTCTTCTGTCCATTGCCCCTCTGATTATTGCTTTAGGTTTGGAGACTATGCTGGGTTTGGGTTGGGTCATATCCATACTCACTTCCATTGCTGGCAAATCTTTAATCATTTCTCTCTCAAAACAGATGGATATATTTATTTATTACAGTCTTATGACAGGAATCTTACAGAAAATAAATTAATTTTACTTTAGAGTGGAAGCATCACAAAAGCTTTTGCCAATAGGAAGAAGAACAGACATCAATAAATGAAAAATCTTCATGTCACTTCCAAATAATGGTGGTGTATTAAAACTCCAGAATGGTGTGGACTGCTTGTAATAGTGTTAGTAATATACCTTTTTACATTGTTTCTGGTCATAACTTAATTTTTCCCATCTCTATGGTTGATTTTTCTCATTACTGTGGACCAAACCGAGGATCTCACATTGAAGGAGGCTTCAAAACTTACTTACTCTAATGTAATTTTTTTTTTTTCCTCTGGAGTGGTTCTGAACAGCAGACTAGAGGTAGTATCCCTTTAGATAGTAACTAAGCTAGGGAGAAATATGCAGAAGAATGATTCCTTTGATGCATACGTGTGGGCTGTTGTTGAACTGGGTTTGTTAATTATAGTGCAAGCTACCAGTTATTCTGTTCTGTTAATTGAGGGCTGTTTTTTTCTGAGCAAAGAAGTCATTATTTGCATTTGCCATTAGTCTCTGAAATAAAACAATTCCAGTTACTTACTATTGCTGTTCCTGCTGCAAGAAAACTAATTTTACAAGCCATACAGCAAGTATATTAGTAACATCTTCCTGAGGCTTGCTGCTCAACACACCTTTACCTTATTTAACACTGGGGCAATGCCAGTCAGGACCACCCATTCTTGGAAATACAAAGGACCAGCACAAATTGGAAAAATGTTGACTGTTGAATCATTGTGTAGAATATCTAGTTCCAGTTCCTCAGGGCAGTACTTACAGCAACCCACACGGGATGCTGGGTCACTGAGAGAAGCTCTGAGCCTGTCTGCAGCCCTAATTCAGGAAAACATTTTTATTCAGAAATGGTGCTTAAGTGTATTCTAATAGTTAGCATGTGTTTTAGAGCCTTTTGACTTCAGTGGCTTTTAGACACACTCGTAAGTTCTTGTGGGCTGAAGTCTAAGCCAGTAGACACCATCTTTCTGTGAAAAAATTCATGAAGTTTATGTGACCCTCTGCCAGCCTTTTCCAGCTGCTTATTTTAAGTTACTTTGTCTTGCTGACACTTCTGCAGTGACATAAAAGTTATTGCTATGTGTTCAATTATGTAGATATAAAAATGTTACCATTGATTTACACTTTGTAGGAAAGGAAGCAAGCTTACCAAAATGAAAAGATCCCAGTTAGTGGGATATCAATGCAGGTTTTTCTTAAAATAATTCCACTCATCTAAAAAGCTATCTCAGGACAAAATATGCATGTGTAGACTAACAAGGCATTAGTTTCAAGCAGATATGATGAGGTCACTTAATTAGATTCATAGACTTTTCACTCCTGATGGGAATTTAATAGAAAGCACCCTTCTCTAGTTTAGCTTTCTGTTATTTTTAATATGTTCCATCCCTAGAATAATTTGCAACTCTCATATTAATATGTTATCAGGGTATGAAGCTACTGCAATTCTTATAATGTATATTAGTGAATCTAATTTAAGTATTTAAATTTGGTCTACTAGAAGTCGTATATGAATAAAACAAAATATTGGGCAGGATGAAATCAGTGGACTAATGTGCCAGTGCCACATTTATTAACTAAGTCTATTTGGAGGAGATTTATTGTTTACATAAAATAATCCAAAGAAGACTGATGCTCATTCCTGTGCAGAAAAGCAACCACTGTCTCGACGACTCACATAAGATGTCTAATAGTCAGAAATGTTGCATTTTCTTTGGAAGAGGTTTAAAAGTATGTCAAACTCTTTTCATATCATTGTTTATAAGCAGACTTAGTGGGGTTCTATTTTTCCTTGTGGATATAAATTTATTCTGTGACACGCCTATGTCCATGCTAGCAGTAAGACTTGGCTGAGCTAAATGAGAATTATCTATAAAACAGCATCACAGTAATGTAGTCTTGTAAGCCCTCCCAGACTTCATGAATAATCAGGAAATCTATCCCTTCAGCAATTTTCCAGAGAAAGTCTATGAGATAAAGGTCTCAGCAAGGTCAGGAAAAGTCCTGGGCACTGAAGTTTTAAGAACTTCATACTTAAATCTGCTACAGCTAACACATTTTGAAGGGTCTCAGTGTCATGTTTTGATGCATGAACAGTTGTCAAAGATTAGGAATCAAGATGAAAGCCATTATGATAAATGATTACCAAACACCTGTCTGTGCTGAAATTCTGACACCATTCTTTGGTGTACTTACAACAATTACTGATAAAGTTTCTAAATGGAAGAATAACTGAATGGCAGATGGTGGAATTGCTTTGGAGTAGTTTATAATGATCATGTTTTTCAAAAGTATTTCCCATACTGGGAGGTACAAATGCCTGGATGCATAGGCAGAAAAAGGAATGTTTTACTTGGGTATTTGTTGATTTTTGAGGTTGTTGTAACATCCTTCATTAGGACTATTTATTATGGATATTGAGTCTTTATATTTGACTAACTGATGTAATGTCATAAATAAGAACATTTGGCATGGAATCATGACACAAAGCTTGGCTTTGACTATGAGGGGAAACTATATATCCTGCAAATGTGCAGTTTCCTTTCACTTTTTTTTCTTGGTGTAACTGTACAGTTTTGTGTATCTGTGTGACTGAAGTATATGTATCCTTGACCTCTTTATAAAAAGAAATGTAGTCAAAAGACTGTGAAACAAATATTAAAAAAACCCCCAGCCACCCAAGCCACTAAATCATACAGAATTCCAAACTCTGACTTTAAAAAAATGAAACTGTTTAAACGTAGGATCTTCTTCCTGAAACAAAGGTGATCTTCCTGTGTTGTAAAACTGCTGGAATTCCTTCAAGAGGAAAGGAATGTAACATACTTGTTGATATTTTTAATGCTTCTCTGACTAAAGATCATACGATGGGGCAGAAATACAATGTAGGTGAAGAGCTCCAGGTAATGGTGAAGAGGTACAAATGCTGTAGCTGGATGAAAACCTTGGGGAATGGATTACAGTCAATTTATGTTGATGGCAAAGAATCAAGTTCATACATGTTTTGCGTATCTTCTCTAAGGGACACACTGCAGATTTTATTATTCTCTCTTTTGTATCAGTTCTGCAAATCTTATTTTGTTCATGAATAAAAGGGTCTTTTGTCCAAGAATAAAAGGCAGCAGGAGACAATGAGGTATTTTATTATTCTCTCAGCACCTTAGTTCTCTCCTTGTATTTCCAAGGGAACAATTCATGTGGAACAAACATGTGCAAAGAACACAAGATCCACATAAAAGGGCACCAAGCATCCTGTTTGTGAATAGTTGTCATGTAGTTGCAGCCAGCTGCCAGCATGTAATGATGATTTATGCTTTGGCTACCATTAGCTTGGCTTACTTGTGATTGGCTCTTAATCCTGCCTAGATGGAATGATTGGGCTGCTTTCAAAAACCATGGCACTTGAAAAGAAGCAGTTGTTAATGCTTTTTCCTAATCTGAGCATCAGCTGAAGAGCTCTAATCAGTCTGGTTCTAACACTGATGAACACATAACAGATAGCACAGGTGGGCAGCAGAAGGCAGCTCCAAGGGGTATTTTTGGGCTGAGAGACAAGCAGTTATGCCAGTTAGTCATGCTGAACTCTGTGTTGTGATTACAGCAGATGTAATTAGAGAGAATTCAAGAAAGATATTGTATTATGCATGAGTATAATAGAAAGTACAAAGAAGGAAGATTCTGGTGAAAAGAATGTGTCACAGTATCACAGTATATTAGAGGTTGGAAGGGAACTCAAGACATCATCAGGTCCAACCCCCAACATATTTTTTTTTCCCTTCCAACTGCTCAGCTCAACCCCACTGCCTGCCTCTAATTGGTCATTGGTAATTGTCTAGGCTAAGGACCAATGAAAGTCTGACTGTGTGAGGCCTGTGCTTTAATGGCCCAAAATAGTTACATGTAATTACCAAGTTTTCAGCTGAATAATTTGGCAGGGTTATGAAACATGTGCAGAGGCTTTCCATCGCCTCATGTGGTCTTTGTGCTTGTGAAGGGTGAGAAAAGCTTAAACTGAAACAGTCCTGATGTATGGGTTCTCTGCTGGATCAGCATTTTTGACTTATTTTCCAAAGATCAATTACTTTTGAGTTGGGAAGTTTTGCTAATTAGTTCCTAGCCAACATGGCTTCTCAGCTTTAAAAAAACCCAAGCACACAAAACAGGGACAACGAAACCCTTCCTAAGTGGAGTGTTAAAAATTAAAAAGCAACACAAATACAACAACCCTTTAAAATGTCTTATAAAGTTCAGATATTATTTATGTGACTAAAAGGCCTTGAGAAAGACACATCCTATCCATGCAGCAGAACCCTCTTTGAACAATTCATGAAGTACCTAGAATACAGAATCAGGTAATATGACCTAAAAAATAACATCTACAGTATGTATTATACATTTTAGTTGTGATCTGAAAATTTATGGAGGAAAAAGGACCTATGTTAATTTTATTTTATTTTATTTTATTTTATTTTATTTTATTTTATTTTATTTTATTATTTTTATTTTATTTTATTTTATTTTATTTTATTTTATTTATTTTATTTTATGTTATTATTTTTATTTTATTTTATGCTATTTTATTTATTTGTTTTTATTATTTTATCATATTCTTTTTAATATTTTTTTTTTAGCATGGACAATATAAGAATTCCTCATAGCTGAATAGTACAGTTTTAAAGGCTTCAAGATGTCTTACTAGATTTTTCTTCCTGGATCTAAGCCAAGCATCATGAGTGGTTCTGTTTTTCAGATGCATATAACCTCCATTTCCTTAGGCTTTCAAATTCCCCGCTTTCCCATAATTTTTAAATGAAATGTGCAAATCTTCCTCTCCCTTCTGTCCCCAAAATAATTATGAAAAACACCATTCCAAATATTCCGCTCGGCCTCCTATTAAATTTAATGGAAAGTTATAAAACCCTCAAACAATACAGTATCATTATTTTCAGGTAAGATTCTAGGTTGAGTGTAGCAATTTTGTAGTGTTACAAATTTGTACACTTCTGTTACAATTTTGTAGTGTCGTTGATGAACAATTTTAGTGGAGTCTGCTGCACAGGTAATGAAGAGGTTTCTTCACTTATCTTTCCACAGACTAGTTACTGAGCACATAATAAAGATCCATCTCTTGGACTAGGACTTGGAGTCTCATTTTATGTTAAGAAAAACATGTGAAAGCGCCAGTTCGGTTTGCCATTTAGGAAGAAATTACATGAAAAAATTAATTCACATTAAGATTATGAATAGGAATTACTGGGAGACAGAGGAAGGACTGAAAGACTACTTTAAGATCTTCATATTTGAAGACCTGAAGAATGACGTCTGTTTAAGCCCAACAGAAAAAAAAATGTTATGATTGCCTCATCTGAAAATGCACAAGAGTTTTACTGATTTCAGGATTATCTTTTCTTTCTGTCTCTTTCTCTCTCTTTTTTTTTTTCCCCAGTTGTAAGAGAAAATTATTTCTTTGAGGATCTGAGAAAACTTGGGTCATTTGCAGTGATTCTGAAGTGAGTTACGTTTACCAGCATCTGCGTAACTACAGGGAAATGAAAAGAAAGTAAACAAAATATGGAAGCACTGCTGTACTTTTTGGAAATTACTTATATGAAGGAGATTAGACTTGTCAGTCAAGATTCTTTCCGGGATGTTACCTCACAGGGTATGAGAAATAGTGAAGAACTGTCAAAAGTAAAGGTAGATACCACATAAAATATTTATTTACTACACTAATTCAGTATAGTAATAATTCTTCTACATTGCAACAATAAACTGGAGATAGAATATGAGATCTGTGTTGATAAGCTTAGAGTTATGTACACAAAACCACACTGTTCATAGAAAGGGTGGAATGAAAAACAGCAGTCAACAACAGAGTGAAAACACCGCATTAAAAGCTAAGCAAAAGTTAGCATATATATTAGTAGACTGGTATGATATATTGTATTATATTATATTATATTATATTATATTATATTATATTATATTATATTATATTAGCATATATATAATGTAAAGATGTAAAACATAGGCATATCTGAATTACTCTAAAAAAATATATATATGAAAATTGATTGCAAATATTCTTGGTAGTGTGCTCAATTGTTGCAATTCCAAAGACTACTATGAAAAGCTTGAGATGCTGAGTTACAGCTCTCATTCCTTTTTCCACTTGAAAAATAGAAAAATTTTTCTTTCTAGTCCCTAAAGAATGCCTGAAAAAAATGAGAAAACACATTTTCTTACTTTTGCATATGTTTAATTAGAGAGTTATAAAATTATTTAAATAGAGAATCATTGTTTTCTGATCAATTTCTAGACAAACTATCGGATAACACATAATTTGAAAATTTAAAACACAGAGTCTCTTGCAAATAACATGAAAAATTAAGATAGACCAAGTGTCTTATTTATATATTAAAACCAGTTAAAGTGTTGAACAATACTCTATTAAACCTTTTTATATTTTTCATATTGGTTAAGATTTGGAAGTAAAGACAGGAGGAATAGAAGGTAATGGCTGGATATAAAAATGTCTCTTTGAAATAAGTGGTGCAACTCATGAGGACTTCATTGTACTCAAGCTAATGTATGAATCATTACTTGATTTTTAGACAGCTAGAGAGAAAAAAATAAATGTAGGTTATACAAAATCTATTGCTCTTTTCAGCAAGCCAAATATATTCACATGTATTTACATTTTAATTTTTAATAATCTAATATCAGTGCATCATTAATTCAGATAACACAATAAATGCATACATTGAAATATGCCACCTTTTTTTTTTAATGGGAGGATGGAGATTAACCAATGTACCCAAGAAAATAATTATCCTGTTCATAGCAGTCTTGTTTCTTCTTCCTTTGTTTCATAAAAGTTATTTAAAGAGTCTCTAGAACTCCATCTTGAAAAGCTTTCTAATTTTTTTTCTGGTGTTTTCAGTTATTTCTTTAATTTCTAAACAAAGAGCTGTTTGAATTTCTTGATGGCTTGGTGGCAGGATCTTCTGGGGTTTTATAACAGCCATAGAATGCTCTGGTTTGGAAGGCACCCTTAAAGGTCATCTAGTCCAACTCCCCCACAGTTTGCAGGGGCAACTGCAAGTAGATTAGGGCACTCCGAGCCCCATCCAATCTGACTGGAATGTTTCCAGGGATGGGCCCTCCACCACCTCCCTGGGCAACAAATTCCAGTATTTCACCACCCTCAATGTAAAACAATTTCTTCCTTATATCTAGTCTCAATATACCCACTTTTAGTTTATAACCATTACTCCTTGTTCTGTCACAATGTGCCCTTCTGAAAAGACTGTCTTCATCTTTCCCATAGGCCTCCTTTAAGTAGTAATGACCAAAATAAGGTGTCCCCAGTCTTCTCCAGGATGTACAACCCCAACTCTCTCTGCCTGTTTTTACAGGAGGTACTCCAGACCTCTCCATCAGTACATGATGTTGTGTGGGAAATGAAAGGGCTTCATTTTCCTGCTGAGCTTTGCCTTTGATCTGTTAAACATCCTTGAGTAAAGCCCTTTAGCCCTTGAAACCCTTGTTTTTCTTTCCACATTTTGATAACATGTTCAGTTCCTTCCTAGGTGTTTAAACTGCTAACAGGGCAATGGAGCATATAAGGCAATAGGAGGCATGGGGATTCACCATGACTGCCTCGCAACAGCAGCAATATAGATGTAGTGAGCACTATTCATTATGTTTGGTAATTTATAAAGCAAACTGGACAATCTAGTCTTTCAAATAACCCTGTTCAGCATAGCAGGGATATTTTTACATGCATGTCTGTAGTATTCTAGTTTAAGTCTGTATAGCAACTTAGTCTGATTTCAAAATATAAAACAAACATGCATCTAGAATACCCTATCCACATTGCCTATATACTAAGTTAATAATATATACTAACATACCTGAAATGTATTCAATAACTGTTTGTATTAGAGATGGCTTTTTAAAATGCATTGGTCTCCTTTTAGGGTTTAAGTGCTTCGGATATCCCTTGGACAACGCAGATAATTAATTAAAGCAAAGATTTCCCACAGTCTCATGAAAGCACACTTGTCAGGCAATCTTCACTATTATTTTAATCTCCATTGTTTCACAGATTGTTTATGTTAATCTTCTCCTGCCCTTTTTACTGTTCCAGGCAATTTTGTGGCATAATTGAAAGTGGAGGAGGCTGAGACAGACAGCATGAGGCATGACAACTGCTCAAGCTCTCTTAGCTTGTGTATGGTTTTATGTGCTTCTAATTATCAATGTGTGGGAGTTTTGTCAGAAAAGCTGGGCGTGTGGTTCCTTTTGTTCTTCTGTGTCTGTTGTGGTTTATATTTTAAATGGAACACAAATGTGATTTATAGTGCGTGGCATGATGCAGTTAGGGAAAATTGGTCTTTTCCAGGCAACACAAACATGAACAGGAGACAGAGTGCACGTGAACAGCATGTTCCTCTCAGTGGAGAAGAAATACTCCACTAAAACTCACGGACATAAGGAGAGTAAACAAGACGTGAGAAGCTGACTTCAAATAAAGAAGCAAAATGCCAATGGCTGACTTCCACTGTGTCTAGAAATAGATACCACTGAAAGGCAAAGCTGCGAGAGATCAAAGAAAGCAGTCTTTCAGCAGAATCACACAGAAGTGTAAAAAGCACTATGACAAGATGGAAAGTGCTATATACTCACCATCAAAACACGCACCATCACATCATGGGTTGCCTTCTGATGAGCCCAGTGGTGGGTAGCACTGCTCAAAGCAATTCTGCAAGCAAATTCTCAGGAGGTTCTGTCCTGCCCCTGTAGTAACGTGCAAAATTTGTTTCCAGGCTTGCAGTCACTTACCAGCCTGTACAACAGGAGGACACAGTAATATGACAGGGATGAAAATACCAAGGATGTATGATCTGGGAAAGGTAAAGTGTAAGAGAAATAAGCCTGCTCCCTTTAAAAAAAGTGACCGCTTAAACAGACAAAAATTCGTCTGTTTTATTCCTCCTCACAATGATCTACTAATGGAGTACACTTCACATTCAATTTAGTGAAACTGAAATATGCAGAATTATATCCATCTGTTCTTTACTTTTCTAATTAAATGGGAGAGTATTTTGCACTAAGGCAAAGCACCTGAAGTGCAAATTTTTAACGCAGAGGTGCTAATCACAAACAAGCTTTTGGAAAGTGCCATCCTTCTACCCCTAAGGATGGTATAATGCATAGCAGCTTTAAAGTTCCTCAAAAGGACATAACTTCAGCTGCTTATTTTGCTACTGGTAATTACAGTGATAGATAACATCTGAAATTAAATACAGAAGTGATTTGTGAAGAGAGCAAATACCTGGATGTGTAATTAAAAAAAAAAGTTGGAAGTAAAGATTTAATTAAAAGTATTTCTTATGAAAATGGCACTTAGTAGCAAATGTCTGAGTGGGTGGCAGGTTGTTTACAGAGGCATTATTTTTGCTGTTTAATTACATATGATCTTACAATGTGTTAAAAAAGTCTTTGAGTCATTTGGATTCTCTCTGTACTACCTGTTTTGGAAAAGACAAGACTGAATCTATGGATAATTCCTAGCCTTGGTAATACTACAAGCCCCAGTTTCTAATTTGTTTGGTGCAGAGCTAGGGAAAAAGAGAATGAAGAATAATGTGGTTCCAAGTGAAAATAGAAGTTTGAGTGTAGCAGTAAACTTAAACAAGCAATGCTTGGAGTGTATATTGTCTGCAATCTGCATTATATTTGCATACAGGAGAGGGCAGGGGAATATTTTGGTGGTTAGAACAGAAAGGAAAGCAAAAACTATGTGAAAGAAAATAGAACTTTTTCAAGGAACTTTGGCATATGGTTTGTGACCCTAAACAGAGATCTGCTCTTTAGCAAATGTAATATCTGCAAAGACCCAAAATTTTGCTCAGCTCCCCGTTTCGAGTGTTCCCTACCTCATTCCATAAACACACAACAAAACGCCATGCTATGACAAGGAAAGTAAAAACACTTCTGCCTCAGGGTATGCATGCTTTACTTTACTGGATTATATTGCTTCATTCCTGATGTTTCATCCACTTACTTAAATTGTTCACAATACATTTGTTTTGTGTACATTAATGCAAAACACACTCTACTGGAAGTTTCATGTGTTCTTGCTCTCCCCATTTCAGCTGTTTACAGCTGTGGAAATTTTGTATTTTGGCACCTTTCAGTTCTGAGATTTTAAACCAACTGATTTAAATGAATAGGCCTGTTAGACATAGGAATGTTTTAGGGTATATTTGTCTCAAAAACTTACACTCTCCTTTGTTTAAGGTGGTAGCCAACATACATTGAATGTAGAGCTTCTAAATGGAAAAATTTAAAAAATCAATAATGGGAGAAGGAATACTGTGTTAATTTGTCTTTCCTTTCAAAAAATTGTCTAGGTATACCAAAATTCTTTATTCTGAATAGAAGAAGGAGGAACTTCTGTGAAATGCATGAAGGCTCGTACTGTCTGTGGACTTGTCTTTATCTTCTGTTCACTTGCAGAATTCACTCTTCAAACTAGCACACGTGTCTGCAGTTCCATTTTGGAGTATTTAAGTATGGTGAAGTCAGTTATTTTGTGGGATAATGAATTATTCCAACTCCTTTGATGCTCTATTTGTCTACTTGAATATTTAAACTAGGATCAAGTGTAATTTGCATTTGCAGACATGACACAGAATCCAGTATCACAGTATCACAGTATCACAGTATCACAGTATAACCAAGGTTGGAAGAGACCCCAAGGATCATCAAGTCCAACCTGTCCCAACAGACCTCACAACTAGACCATGGCACCAAGTGCCACGTCCAATCTCCCCTTGAACACCTCCAGGGTCGGCGACTCCACCACCTCCCTGGGCAGCCCATTCCAATGACGAATGACTCGCTCAGTGAAGAACTTCCTCCTCACCTCGAGTCTAAACCTCCCCTGGCACAGCTTGAGACTGTGTCCCCTTGTTCTGGTGCTGGTTGCCTGGGAGAAGAGACCAACCCCCTCCTGTCTACAACCACCTTTCAGGTAGTTGTAGAGGGCAATGAGGTCACCTCTGATCCTTCTCTTCTCCAGGCTAAACAATCCCAGCTCCCTCAGCCTCTCCTCATAGGGCTTGTGCTCAAGGCCTCTCACCAGCCTTGTTGCCCTTTTCTGGACACGTTCAAGTATCTCGATGTCCTTCTTAAACTGAGGGGCCCAGAACTGGACACTGAGGGGCCCAGAACTGGACGTTTATGTTTACCTGTAGTTGCACTGGGTGTAAGCTTAGACCATAGGGGTTTTCTGGTGCTTTTTCTGGCTCATACAGACAGGTTATTTTAGAATGAATCAAAGGGTCATATTCTCAGCAATCTGTTTCATTGTAGTAGTGATATGTCCTTGTACCCAGGTAATTCCTTCTGTCTTCCCCCAAGAAATCCTAGTCAAGCAAAGCTCTGAAGTAGCTTGTGTTGCATTTCCCAGAAAGTAAGCAAACACCAACAGTCTTTTAAACTCCAAAACTGCCTCTTTTTTTTTTTTTTTTTTTTAATTTTTATTTTAATAAAATTAAAGCCTTCTGGGCTGCAAGTGCACATTGAGAGCTCATGCTGAGCTTCTCGTCCACCAGCACCCCCAAGTCTCTCTCCTCAGGGCTGCTCCCCAGCCAGTCCCTGCCCAGCCTGGATTTGTGCCTGGGATTGCCTCGACCCAGATGCAAGACCCTGCACTTGGTCTTGTTGAAGCTCATGAGGTTGGCTTGTGCCCACCTCTCCAGCCTGTCAAGGTCTCTCTGGATGGCATCCCTTCCCTCCAGCGTGCCTGATGCACCACACACCTTGGTGTCATCAGCAAACTTGTTGAGGGTGCACTCAATGCCACTGTCCATGTCTCCCACAAAGATGTTGAAAAAGACTGGTCCCAGGAGTGATCCCTGAGGGACTCCGCTTGTCACTGGCCTCCACTGGGACATGGACCCGTTGACAGCCACTCTTTGGGTGCGGCCATCAAGCCAGTTCTTTATCCATCTAGTGGTCCACCCATCAAACCCATGTGGCACCAGTTTGGAGACCAAGATGTGGTGCGGGACAGTGTTGAAGGCTTTGCTCAGGTCCAGGTAAATGACATCAGTTGCTTGTCCCTCATCTATTAATGTTGTGACCTGATCATAGAAGGCCACCAGTTTTGTCAGGCATGATTTGTCCTTATTATCAATACAGGCTGAGGGATGATGGGATTGAGAGCAGCTCTGCAGAAAAGGATTTGGGATACTGGTAGAAGAGAAGCTGCATGTAAGCCAGCAGTGTGCATTTGCAGCCCAGAATGCACACCATACCCTGCCTGCAGACTGAGAAAAGTGATTCTGCCACTCATCTCTGGTGACACCTCACCTGGAGTACTGGGTTGTTCAGCCTGGAGAGGAGAAGGCTTAGGGGAGGCCTTATAGCTTCACTTCAGTATCTGATGGGGATGTACAGGAAGGCTATTTGGAAGGGCATGTAGTGATAGGACAAGGGACAATGGCGTTAAACTAGAGCAGGGTAGATGTAGGTTAGATGTAAGGAGGAAATTTTACACAATGAGGGTAACGAAATACTAGAACAGGTTGCTCAGAGAGCTGGTGGAAGCCCCATCTCTGGAGACATTCAAGGTGTCTTGATGCAGCCCAGAGCAACCTGATCTAGTTAAAGAGATCCTACTCTCAGTAGGGGAGTGGGATAAGATGACCTTCAAGGGTCCCTTCCAACCCAATGCATTCTATGATTCTGTAATTCTATGATCCTCAAAGTCTACAAAAGTAATGAAAGTTTATTTGGTCATCATGACATTACGTGAAACTTTGATCATTAACTTTGTATTATGGGACTGAAATAAGTAAGCAGATGAAGTGGATGGCCAACTCAGAGGAGGGTATGCAGCAACGTGCTTATAAGAGCTGATTCTGAGGGGTGGGTTGAAGGATGTCTTAAGAAACATGGCAGCAAAGTTTTAACAAAATTCAGTGTGTGAAACTGTAATTTGTATTGCAGACATAGTACCTGTGGCTGGTTTCATTATTCTCCGTTGATGCCACTCTTATTCTGTTATTTTTATTTTGCCTTCCCCATGCTCCCTTTTCTTTATTTTTGGCACATATTGTGTTGGTTTGGGTTTTGGTCAGCCATCTGGTGCCTATCCTTTACCACGTTTTTGGAAAGTGCCTGATTTCCGTTGGGCTGAAGTGTGTTTAGATGAGCTCTCTGTAGGCTGAATTCCTGGAGCTTGAACTAGCTTAGGAGTTGTGATTGCAGGGAACTGAGGAGTTATTCTGAGACAAGTACTGCAGCACAGAAGGCAATATAACTACAGAAGAACAGGAGACATCATACACTTAAATCTGTCTTTGAGACATTTAAACTTTGCTAGAGTAAATATACAGTGATTTAAAATTAACATATAATACAGATGAAAGTTAATATGCAAGGGGAAATCAGTGACCCAAGCAGCTCAGGATGACTGTGTAACAAATATATTCTCCTTTTTAGAAACACTCATCATACTTTGATCCACCATTATGTTTATCCCAAAAACACATTGTTTATGTAGCAGACTATGCTGTTGGCTTCTGAGGTCACTGTCTTATGGTGAAAAGTCCAGTTTGCTGTGAGTAGAAACATTAGGAAAAACTTTGTAGGTCAGCCAGTGTAAAGAGGAGCATCAAACTATTGCACACTTTCATTGGAAGAAATGCCTAGTTACAGGTCAACACATACTTGAGAATTCCTGGCAGTTGGAGAAGGTCACCATCTGTTGAAGAGAGGGAAAAAAAGTAAAAAAAAAAGTCAAAATTAAATAAATGAGGTTAATCACCTTTACCCAGAGGAGTCTAGATTTCCCTCAGAGCGTTGGTGGTTAGATTTAAGATTGCAGAAGGGATACACAGTAGGGATGTTGCACTTATATGGAGTAAGCAAGTAGCATGTAACCTAGCTTTTAAGATCCCTAGTTTAGGTGAAATTGAGCATAAACCATATAAATAACGAATTGTCTTATTTAATTTTATTAGTGGAATTTAAGCAATTGAGGGACAGATTGATTTGTCCAATTGGGTAACTAACAGGTAGACATCTCAAGAGAGTTAATAAAATGCTGCAAATTTTCCAGGGAAGAGAGTTTTTGGATACTGTCTCTGGAGGATATGATTTCACTCAAGTAACTGAAAGCAGCTCAGGCTCACATCTCTGTTAATGAACATCATTATGGACAATTTATTACTCTTCATTAGCTAGAGAAGGAGCCTAAATGTTGATTCTCTATGACTTCAGGAGTTAAGGAGTAGATAATTAAACAGAGGTGAGATGAGTGTAACCCCCGGTTAACAAAGCAGAAACCACTATTCAAAGGTGCACAGATGAACTCAGATGAACTCACAGATGAATCTCCTTAGAATTCCCACACTGATTTGTGAATTCCATTCAGAATTTTGGATTCTTATTCCAGTACCTTCCTGACCAACCCATTTGTCTTAGTTGCTAATTTTGATGTTATTAGATAATGGAGAATGACCTAGTGCGTGACCTGCGTCTAGAACACACCTTTGGCTTTGTCTAAAAGATCCTCTGTACAATGGTATATTGCCTGAGGAAGGGCAGAAAAAGGGGAGAAGAGGAAGAATCACCATCACATGGCAGAGAATATGTTACTGCTAACAAAGCTGTCTATAAAAGTCAGTGACTGTTGACCAGTGACTTGGCTGACTATGGGCAATTTTTTTTTTTCTGCAAATGAATGAAATTTTAAGAGCAAACTGCCAGTGTTCCTGCTCAGTTCATTACTTAGTACTAGTAACGAGAGGTTTTTCAATTAATGTTAGTAAAAGGATATTTTATAGATGTCATTTTTTGTTTGATTCTTCCCTTGAACACCTAATGTACATTCATTGTGGGGTTTTTCTTTTGTTTTGTTTGTGTGTGTATGTGGTGTTTTTGTTTTGTTTTGTTTTGTTTTGTTTTGTTTTTTTTCCTGAATAGAGTTGTGTTACTTTTGTTAGGAAAATTCCTATTCATGCAACATCCAGCTAGGGATACTTTGGGCCAGTTCTTATGGGTACTACAGGGACATACCCCATTTGACTACTTGGGTATCATTCTGCGTCCAGGAGCTTATGAATGGTTACATTTTTCTCCAGTAGCATTTTTGCCTTCTTCCTTCTACCAGCACCTCCCAGTGTTCATATCTTTTAAATTGTTGTGGCTTAAAATTCTGAAGCAATAGGAAAAACTTCTAGGGTAATTAGCATTTTTTCAGGTTTAGCCTTTCATTCCACAGCTCTCTTGCTGTGCAAAAACTGGAATAAAGGTCATGTCCACTTTAATTTGTCTTGCCTACTGTATAATTTGCTCAGCTAGCCTGCTGGTCTACAAACAATATGGACTTTAGTTATGGGTATGAAACAGCAATCATTTACAAATCTGCAAAATCCCTCAGAGGCCAGTTGTAACCTATTTTCTTAAATTATTTCTTTCCAACTAATAAGCTGTGTGAAAAGAAACCCTGAAGCTGTACAAGTTCCAACAGCTATTTTCCTGGCTTGATTTTAATGATCAGTATTATACAGAACCCTGTGACTCACTGTCCAGCCCTCCACAAACTGTGGTCCACAGAGTCCTAATTTCTGTGGCTTATATTAGCATCCTGGTGCCTGTGACATCCTGCTTCCATGAAAGAAACTCACATCACTTCCAGTGCTGTCAGGGACATTTCACAGTGTCAGTGCTCCCATTTTCAAAAAGGGTAAGAAGGAGGAACCAGGGAACTCCAGGCCGGTCAGTCTCACCTCTGTGCCCGGAAAGATCATGGAGCAGATCCTCCTGGAGGCACTACTGACTCAGAAGAGTAGTGAAGAGGTGATTGGGAGCAGTCAGCATGGCTTTGCCAAGGGCAAATCCTGCCTGACAAACCTGGTGGCCTTCTATGAACAGGTGACAGCATTAATAGATGAGGGGCAAGCAACTGATGTCGTTTACCTGGACCTGAGCAAAGCCTTCGACACTGTCCCGCACCCTAACCTGGTCTCCAAAATGGTGAAGCATGGGTTTGATGGGTGGACCACTAGATGGATAAAGAACTGGCTTGATGGCCGCACCCAAAGAGTGGCTGTCAATGGGTCCATGTCCCAGTGGAGGCCAGGGACAAGCGGAGTCCCTCAGGGATCAGTCCTGGGACCAGTCTTGTTCAACATCTTTGTGGGTGACATGGACAGTGGCATCGAGTGCACCCTCAGCAGGTTTGCTGACGACACCAAGCTGTGTGGTGCAGCAGACATGCTGGAGGGAAGGGATGCCATCCAGAGAGACCTTGACAGGCTGGAGAGGTGGGCACAACCAACCTCATGAGCTTCAACAAGACCAAGTGCAGGGTCCTGCATCTGGGTCGAGGCAATCCCAGGCACAAATCCAGGCTGGGCAGGGACTGGCTGGAGAGCAGTCCAGACGAGAGAGACTTGGGGGTGCTGGTGGACGAGAAGCTCAACATGAGCTCTCAATGTGCACTTGCAGCCCAGAAAGCCAATCAGATCCTGGGCTGCATCAAGAGAAGTGTGGCCAGCAGGTCAAGGGAGGTGATTCTCCCCTTCTACTCAGTGCTGGTGAGACCCCACCTGGAGTACTGGCTCCAGTTCTGGAGCCCCTATTCCAAGAGGGATCTGGAGGTGCTGGAAGGTGTCCAGAGAAGGGCCACGAGGATGATCAGAGGGCTGGAGCACCTCTCCTATGAGGGCAGACTGAAGGAGTTGGGGCTGTTCAGTCTGGAGAAGAGAAGGCTCCGAGGTGACCTGATTGTGGCCTTCCAGTATCTGAAGGGGGCCTACAAGAAGGCTGGGGAGGGACTTCTCAGGCTATCAGGTAGTGATAGGACTAGGGGGAATGGAATGAAGCTGGAGGTGGGGAGATTCAGGCTAGATGTGAGGAGGAAGTTCTTCACCGTGAGGGTGGTGAAGCCCTGGAATGGGTTGTCCAGGGAGGTGGTTGAGGCCCCGTCCCTTGCGGTGTTTAAGACCAGGCTGAATGAGGCTCTGTCCAGCCTGATCTAGGGTAGAGTGTCCCTGCCCATGGCAGGGGCGTTGGAACTAGATGATCCTTGTGGTCTCTTCCAACCCTAACTGAAACTATGAAACTAAAGAAGCAGGATTTGTTCCAGTGAAAGCATTATGAGTTTGTTGAATCTAATTTTTTTCTTTTACATATGAGTGTAAGCTAAGTTCTACTTTGAGACATTGTAATTACTGCTGCCACTAGGAACCTAATCAATATTCAAAGTAATAGAAACAACTCGGGAATGCAGCTCTTTTGTGTTGTCTTTGATATCTCAGTCACAATATCTGAATTATTTCAGTCATGTTTTGAGGGACTGTAGAAGGAAGAAGAAGTATTAATAGAAAATTATGCATACTCATATACTTTATGAATTACAAATTCTTAGTTGTGACGCATGCTGTTGGAACAAGAAGTCCAACTGTTTGGCTACTACAAGAACCATGCAATGGTTTTGAGGCACACCCTGTTCCTTAGGAACTGACAGATGCTCTGCAAGATTTGGCATAATTTCAGGTAATTTTGTGTCTCCCAATCACTTCCTGCACTGCAAGATTGAAATTTGGTCAAATGTGTGGGTTTTTGGGGTTTTTGTTTTGTTTGCTTTGTTTTGTTTTGTGTTGGGTGGTTGGGTTTTTTTTGGTTATTGCTGTTGGTTTGTTTGTTTGTTTGTTTTTTTAATTTCCAGCCTCCAGTTCTTTATCATAGTATTGGAGTCACTTTTATTAGGGTGAAGTTAGCCTCCACTCCAGGAAATGACAGTTATGTTGTCCATAAGAAACTTTTAGATGACACATCTATTTAAAACAGTTTTGTTCCAGAATGCTTGGTTCTCTTCAGTAACTGAACTTGGTAAATGGGGACATAATTTTTCCCTCTTTTTATGTCTTTATTAAAATTCTTGTACTTTATAGCTGATAGCTTCTTCTCACAAGTACTCAGTGAGCCAAGTAGGGAAGATGCCCTACTAGCCTTGCTACTTGTTTAGAGAATGACCTGCGGGGGATGAAATGGTAGATGCTTATCTTGGCCAGTGGTTGAATTTAAACTTAGTGTAATGAGAAAAAAGGGATGTCAGCCTTTCTATCCTGGACATAAGGAGAGAAAATTTTAAGATATTAAGTGAGCTACTTAACAGATTACCCTGGGAATCTGTTTTTGAGTACCTAGGAGTTCACAAGTGCTTGTCCACAAATACTTTAGAAACGCAGGAGGAGACAATTCCATTGTGTTGTAAGTCAAGCAAGTAGGGCAGAAAAATAGCTTCACTGAAGAGGGACTTCCTTGTGGAATTAAAAAGAAAGAAACTGTATGGTTTCTCTAAGTCAGGCCAGGCTTTGCAGGAAGGTTACTGTGGTGGTTTGAGCCTTAACTGGAAGTTAAGAGCTCAGGTGGGGGCAAGGCTGAGAATCTCTCCCCCACTCGCCCCCTCCTCCCTCCCAACAGAGAGGGGAGAAAAGGAAGGAGAAAATCCACCAAACAATAATTTGGAGTCAGCTTGGAAGTAGAGAAGTAAAGAGTTGTCTTTAAGCAATATATATATATAAAACAATAACAGGAAAAAGGTTCACAAGGGCAAGGAACAAGGATAGATGGGAGGGGGACAAAAACAAGAGAATAATACAAAACCAGCCTTCTCTGAGGAAGCGTGGAGGCAGCAGGGAGAAGGATCAGGTCCGACCATGTAGCAGAGGAGCAGGAGGGCAGCTGCAGTAGCTCTCATCCAGCAGAGGCAGGAGGCAGAAAAGCAGGGCCAACAGCTGTGATGTCCTGCTTTTTATACCCTAGCTGGGCAGGGAGGGGGGAGTGAAACAGACTCAGCTTCCCAGGCGAAAAAATGCCCTGCAGGGAGTGAAAAGTACCTGCAAGCCCTCCACCCTGCTTTGTTCTTTTGTTCTCAGAAAAGGGTGTTAACACATCACAGTTACAGAGCTGTGGAGATGTACAGAGAGAAGACACAAAAGGCCAAAGACCAATAACAATTCAGCCCACCATCAACCAGTACCCCC
The DNA here is from genome assembly GCA_015227895.2 of Colaptes auratus. Taxonomy (NCBI): domain Eukaryota; kingdom Metazoa; phylum Chordata; class Aves; order Piciformes; family Picidae; genus Colaptes; species Colaptes auratus. The sequence goes on from CM026897.1 coordinate 25,424,692, forward strand.
AGGTCCCTCTCTGCCTGGCCCCTCTCCAGCCACTTTGACCCCAGGCTGTAGCACTGCATGGGGTTGTTGTGGCCAATGTGCAGAACCCAGCACTTAGATGTGTTCAATCTCATACTCTTGGACTCTGCCCATCTGTCCAGCCTGCCAAGGTCCCTCTGCAGAGCTCTTCAACCCTCTAACAGATCAACACCTGCCCCTATCTTGGTGTCATCTGTAAATTTGCTGATGATGGATTCAGTATCCTCATCCAGACCATCACTGGAGGTGTTTAGGAGGAGACTTGATGGGGGGCTTGGTGCCATGGTTTAGTTGATTAGATGGTGTTGGATGATGGATGATGGGTTGGACACGATGATTTCACAGGTCTCTTCCAGCCTGGTCTGGTCCATTCCATTCCATTCCATTCCATTCCATTCCATTCCATTCCATTCCATTCCATTCCATTCCATTCCATTCTAAATGGCTGCAAATTTGCACCAGGGGAGGTTTAAACTGGATATGGGAAAAAAAAATATTCCATGGGTTACCTCTCTTTCCTTCCAAAGATGATACACCGTCTTTTTTTCCCTTAATTCACCCAGAAGTTCATTGCCCATCCAGGCTGGCCGTCTGCCCCGGTGGCTCATCTTCTGGCACACTGGCACATCCTGTTCCTACACCTTCAAGAATTCTTTCTTGAAGTAGGCCCAACCATGCTGGACCCCTTTGTTCTTAAGGGCTGTTTCCCAAGATACCTTCTGAGTTAGTTCCTTGAGTAATCTGACATCTGCCCTCCAGAAGTCCAGAGTGGAGGTCTTCTTGCTGCCTTGATCCTGTCTGGGGGGACTGGTTTCAGTCCCTTCCCTGTTTGAATCTAGTTTAAAGCCCTGTCAAAGAGACCTGCCAACTCCCTTCCTAGAACCTTTTTTCCTTTGGAGGATAGGCCATTCTCATGCTCTAAGATCTTTCTCCTCCTCTGGGATGGATGTACTTCATCTGTTGCTAGCAGAACTGATGCCATAGAAAGTTCCCGATGATTGAAAAACCCAAAATTCTGTTGGTGGAACCAGCCTCTGAGCCACTTGTGAATTACAGCTGCTGACCTGTTCCTTTCAGTATTCCTTCCTGCAACTAAGGGTATTGGTGAAAAAATTACCTGTGCCTCTGAGCCCTCAACCAGTTTTCCCAGAGCCTTGAAGTCCTTTTTGATTGCCTTTGGTCCTCCAGTTGCAACACCATCGCTCCCTACCTGCATAACTATTAAGGGATCGTAATCAGAGGACTGTACCAGACTAGGCAGCCTTAAAATACTGCAGGATTGCTTTCCCTTTCTTTTTCTTTTGGACAGAATACTCATTTAAATCATGTAAATTTTAAACAACCAGCTATGTAACAAAGCACACCATAATCACATTGGAGCACATCTTATTTTTTTTCAGGTATTTTATTAATTTTATCAGAGGTTCAATTTGCTCTTCTGTAATGGAAGAGCTTAGCATTATCATTGAGAAGGCTTAGGAGCACCAGCTTACTAAGCTGCAAGAGGCTTCACAGAAATGCTATAGTATCCTTTCTTACTTTATTAAATATAAAACGAAAGGTACTTCACTGGAACATATATGCTTTGACTGTAGTGCTTGAACCACATCGCAAAGGCAGAATTGAAACCATACGTTAATGGAATGTGGATATTGATGACAGGAAGGATGTTCTCATAAACAAAGCTTTGGAAACCATCTCTCCTTCCTCCCTCTTGTTTCCATCTGCTGGCCAAGTACATCCCATGACTCAGTTTGTATTAGTTACGGGAAATAAGCCTAAGAGTACAGTGGACCGCAAGAAAGGTAATTGCTTAAGCACAGCAGCAGCAGCAGTGGTTGTGAAATCATTAGCACAAAAGGGAATACGAAAAAAAAAGGGTCTCCCATATCGGAATGTAAGCCTCTACTGTCAAGGTAAAACATTTACTGTTAACAGACATATTTTTTCTGATGTGACATTTAGTTACTGGCAAAAATGCACAAGAAAACATTCAGTGTTGAGAGTGAATCTGTCTTCCTACAGGTGGAGTAATAGATTTTATTGGTTCAAGACAAGTGTCACCTGCAGCTAAGAAAAAGGCTGCCGTGAGGCAACATAGTGAGATTCCTGACAGTGCAAAAAGGTACTTTTGCAAAAGGTACTTAACTCCTCATAATACATGCAAATGAAACTGGTGTTTATTTTGCTGCAACTCTGTCATTACAAACAATGGGATTATTTTGTGTCAAACCTCATATTTATTACAAAAGACTAAAGAAGGCTGGCAGCAAATACATTAAGCATTGTATAAGACGCTTCATTGTTTTAGAAAACTTCCATGAAATATTTTTCACCTCTGCAACCATAACTACTGGTCACTTCTCCTGTAAATCTGACAGTGCTTTAGACTCTTGTGGCAGGAGAATTTGAAAAGTCTTAGCATAAAGTAATAATATGTAATATCACTTTTCATGTTAAAGCAGAGATAATTCCCCATGATAGTTATGGAAGCCTTCCTTCTTAGTGGGTGGGTCCTGAGCATGGAGATACATAATAGGAATAGAGTGGCCTGCAGGAACAGGGAAGACATTGTGCCCCTGTACTCAACATGATTAGGCCACACCTTGAGTACTGCGTCCAGTTCTGGGACCCTCAATTTAAGAAGGACACTGAGACTCTTGAACATGTTGAGAGAAGGGCAACAAGGCTGGTGAGAGGCCTGGAGCACAAGCCCTACAAGTAGAGGCTGAGGGACCTGGGATTGTTTAGCCTGGAGAGGAGAAGGCTCAGGGGAGACCTTATTGCTGTCTACAACTACCTCAAGGGAGGTTGTAGGCAGGTGGGGGTTGGTCTCTTCTCCCAGGCAATCATCACAAGAACAAGAGGACACAGTCTCAAATTGTGCCAGGGCAAGTTTAGGCTCTAGGTGAGGAGAAAGTTCTTCACAGAGAGAGTTGTTAGCTGTTGGAATGTGCTGCCCAGGGAGGTGGTGGAGTCACCGTCACTGGAGGTATTCAACAGGGGATTGGACATGGCACTTGGTGCCATGGTTTAGTAGTCCTGAAGTCTTGGGTGACAGGTTGGACTTGATGATCTTTGAGGTCTTTTCCAACCTTATTGATTCTATGATTCTATAATGGTTGGGCAGTGATGTGATTTAGTGTGCATCTCTTTAGCTTGTTTAAAGAGCCTGTTAATGGTGAGTATATCACCAGTGAATGACAACGAGTGAGGGAACTTCAGGCAAAAATTTGTTGTACAGCTAAAGCACTGGACTGTTGCCCTGGAGAGCCATCCCTGCTTCTACTACAGAGTTTGTTTTCATGTAAATAAATTCTATAAATCTAAGCCATCAGTCAGACTTTCCAGCATGGATTATATACTTGGGTTAGGTTGGACATGGGAGGTTTATGTTGGATCTTGGGAAATACTTCTTGACTGAAGGGTTATCAAACACAGGAGTGGTCTGATCAGGGCAATGGTGTAGTCACTGTCCCTGGAGATGTTCAAGCAGCACATCGGCCTGGCACTTAGTGACATGGTTTAGTGCTGACCCTTCAGTGCTGGGTCAAGGGTTGGACTAGATGATCTTTGAGGTCTCTTCCAACCTGATGTATTCTGTGATTATGTGATTTCTGTCCCCATGTCCTCAACAGTATCAGGCAGTCTTGGCATTTCTATCTGCACCTAAAGTCGAATTATAATATATGGATAACTGTTCTAAAAAATAACTGTGGGTTTTAGTTTTTGTTGTTTGAACTCAGTAGACATGTTTGACCTTCACAGCGGGTGAATTCTATCTATTGATCTCTTGGGAAATGGATGTCATAAAAAAGTAAATGTAGAGTGCAAACACTTTTCTACAAAGAAGATGACTAGGTGGTAGTAATTTATAAACAATTACTTAAAATATTTAAAGGACATATTTATAAAAATATACTGACTAATACATAAGCAGTGCTCTTTTCAGAATAGATTAACAAAATATACCTGTTTTAATATAAGTGTATCAAACTTTTCTCCAGGTATTTGTTGACAGAATTGTTTGTTTTTGTATGTCAAATCCAAGATATATCCAGTGAGAATACTTGAGGACAAAAACCAAACCAAACCAAAACAAAGCACACAAAAAGCCCCCAAACATTGATAGATGAAATATTCTGTGCTTTCTGAGTGAAGATCTTTGTGAAAAGACTGATGTATTAGTCAGGTTGGCAGAATAGGGACATGTTTGTCCCTATACTCTTTAGAGGGAAGAGAAAAAGTTATTTTGTCAAGAAATGCAGTACATCAAGAGAAATAACATTGACAATGGGCTGGATTTTGCTAGAACTTTTCCAGATTCGTCTTTTGTATCATGTCCATTTTACCTGCTCTCATATGCTCCCTGTTCTGCATTTAGTAAGTGGAAGAAATGCCTAAAAGTAGGACTTCTATTCTCTGCTGTGAAGTATGCAAAAGTAGCACTTTTATTGACTCAGAATCTCAACAGTTGGCCAGATACCTGGAAATATTGTCCAGAAATTGCTGTTGCACTAAGATTTTAAAGGATTGTTATACACACATCTTACTTTCTATGAGCAAACATAACCACTCAGTGGTACCATGTCAAGCAAAAAGTACATGAAATAGCTCAAGCATTTCCTTTACTGAAAATAGCTGAGATTCCTGCCTGGGTACTTTGTGCAGACAGGATTAGAGGATGTGTTCTCCCCTAAAAACAAACAAACAAAAAACCACAAAGAAACAAACTAACCCTGAAAAAGGACACAGCCATATCAATACAGTTGGAAAACAGCAAATTGGTGGAACATAAATCTATTTTAGTTTGCTGACCTGAATGGTAGATACTCCTGTAATGTCTTCAGTTCATCTTCATAGCACAGACAAGATTTCAGCTGATTTGTAAACATGAATGCAGAAGACCCAGCTGTGGGAGGAAATGACTAATAAGGAATGCATGACAACTTGACTTACTGTTGACTTCTCAAGTGACCAGTTCAAATAGCCAGAGGATGTGTTAACTAAAGCAACAACCAGATTCCAGTGGGTGGAGGTTATGACAACATTTGTCTTTCCAATCCCATGCCTGCTGACACAGACACTGGGTGTATTTCAGCTGCTTCTGAAGACTCCCTGACATATGGAGCAGCTTCAAAGTTTGGACAACTTGTTTTATCATTGGATTGTAAGACATAAAGCAAGAGCAAGAGAGAGGAAATAACCTAAACAAGTGAATAGCTCTAAACCCATGATGTTTTAACCTATTCAATTTTTATTTAGAATAAGCACTTGCCTAGCAAGTTAGTAAAACAAGCCTTTAGGTTGACGCACAGAATTAAAAGTAGTAACTAAAAGTAACTATTATAATGCTTCCCTGAGCTTTTTGACAAGATCTTTCTTTCTTTCTTCCTTCCTTCCTTCCTTCCTTCCTTT